>QUSF01000011.1:16894010-17000141 GCA_003676055.1 Chloebia gouldiae
TTTCCGCTCGGGATCCGGAGCCCGGCAGGGCCGCGGTACCGCGGGGCAGCGGCGGGCGGGGGCGGCGCCGGGAGCGCGGCTCGGGCGGGGGGCGCCGGCGGAGGGGGCACATCGCCGTCCTCTCACGGCCCGCCCGTGCGTTCTCTCCGCAGGAGCTCGGCTCGCCCTCCCGGCGCTCGGCAGGCCCGGAGGCGGCCGGGGCCGCAGGTGAGGCGGTGCCGGCCGAGGCGGGGGCGGGAGGCTCGGAGGGAGGCGGCGGCGCCGCTCGCCGGGGCGGCGCGCCCGGGCCGGCACCGCTGCGGGTTCTGGCCGCCCCACGGCCGCCGGCTCAGCACCCCGAGCACCGCCGGCGCTGCCTCGCCTCCCTGCTGAAACCTGCAGGGAGACCGACCAACCAAGCCGGGCTTTCCTTCACTTCCAGAGAACCACAAACCGCACTTCTTCCCCATTTAGCAATGCAATCTTGGTAGCATTTGCAGCTCTGTTGGATTAAATACTTTATTATTCTAAAAGCCCTCAACTTTAACGTAGGATCATTTTTGTAGTGCTTTGTATTACACTTTCACATACTATGCACTGCTTTTAACTTCTAGCAAAAATGATCTTGCCCTTTGATAGTGAACAAGAACAACTTATATTAAAATGGTACTTGGTATCACAAAATCAATAGGGTTGGAAGGGACCTCTGGAGATGATCCAGTCCAACCCCACTGCCAAGGCAGGGTCACCTAGAGCAGGTGTCACAGGAACTTGCCAATGTGAGCTTTGCGTATCTCCAGAGGGAGACTCCATGACTTCCTTGGGTATCTTTTCCTGTGCTCAGCCACCCTCTATGTAAAGTTGTTCTTCCCCATGTGAAGGTGGAATTTCTTGTGTTTTGTTCTTGTGTATGTATGCTTTTATCTTGCTGCGTACTCAGAAATGATTTTTTTTTAAATATTCTACAGGGTTTTCTCAATAGGAAAACAGAAAAGATGTTCGATATTAAGGCTTGGGCCGAGTACATCGTGGAGTGGGCTGCCAAGGACCCCTATGGCTTTCTGACGACCGTGATCTTGGCTCTCACGCCGCTGTTTGTAATTAGTGCGGCGCTGTCATGGAAGCTTGCAAAAATGATTGAGGCCCGGGAACGAGAGCTGAAGAAGAAACAGAAACGCCAGGAGAACATTGCAAAGGCCAAACGAACAAAGAAGGATTAAATGGGCAAAAATGGCCTTCCTTGTGCAAAGAATCCACTTTTAAAATGAAATACTTGTACATTTTGTGTTGCAACTGTCCTTTGATACTTGATCCTGTTATTTCTTGAAGTATGAAATTTAATACTTCCAGTGTATTTTTTCCTGCTGATTTGTGTTAAAATTTGCCCAAGTGATACTTGTTAGAGTAATTAAATTTACTACTTGTATTCTAGTGCAGGTTGCTTTTCTAAATTTGCATGTTAAATTAAAAAATTAACCTCTTGGTGGCTCTGGAGGTAGATTATTATTTTTCCTCTTAGCTGAGTTATGACTTAACAAGTATCTTTAAATTGTCAAGTTTAGGGGGAAAATGTGAATAATAAACTGGATTACAGACATGCAAGTTTTGGCATACCTTGAGCAGACAAGGTATCTGTAGCATTAGTTAGCAGACATGACTGATTTCATTTAAGGTCACTGCATGGCTGTGTGTGCCCATAGTGGCTGCTGCAGTGTCTTTGATGGTGCTGCTTGTCTGCAGCAATAACCTAACTTAGCTTTTCCTGTTTCCTGAACTACAAGCCATCAACAGCCTTTAACTCAGCCCAAATTCTAGGAAACTGATTGTTCTTATTAGCTTCATTTGTCTTAAGGCATTCATGTTCTATAAAATACAGTACTGTTGTTTGATCTTCCCTAACAATTACCTGAATACTCCACCTGTAACTAATTTGTTTTTGCCTTCATAACTTCATGCCTCAGAGAATATACATAATTTGGGTGAGACCAAAGACCCAGGCGGCATAGTGTTCTGCTATAGCTGATAGCTGTGCAAGGATGATGCCCAAGATTGTGACAGTACTTCTGGTGACAGTAACCTCTTGGCTACCTTTGATCTAAAACTTGAGTTTAGGTAGGATTTTTGTTCTCATGGCCCTTGAAATTTGGCTGCCTTACAGGTTGCAAGATGTTGACATAGTCAAAAAAGTCAGGTTTGTGTTGTAAATACATCAAAATTATTTGACCTTATTTCCAGTTTATCTCTTCTTAATCTAATTGATTATTTTTTCAAAGCCTAATTTTTTAATGGTAGTCTGTGGTGGCCTCTGAGTAGTCTAATTCAAAAGAGCTTGTAGCAGTCATCAAGATTTTACAGTTTGCATATTCCTAAACAGCAGCACAGAGTATTCTAGCAGATACTCTGATCAGGTTTAAAAATAAAACCTTAAAATAATACCATTGTTCAAATGAAAAGACCTACAGAGCTGGCTGACACCAAGGGGGATCAGAAGTGGGGAGTCTAACTGAAATTACTTTTAAGTGTGAAGTTGATCCCCTTTCAATTTTGTTGGTGAAAGCAAGCATTACTAGAGTATGACATTTGGGGATTTTATAAATATGTGAGATTAAATCTCCATGTTTTGTATGAAGTGTCAAATATGTGTGTTCGACCTTTGATACCTACATAGTTTGAAACACAGGGAGGAAAACTGATAAGGGATACACTCCGTAAATAAATTTGATACTTTTTGAAAAAAAATTGTGTGGTCTTTATTTTAAGTTCTCATACATCATCTCTAAGCAAATAATCTGCACATTTTATGTATCTAAACTATGGCTAGAATGATATAATCATCTAGGGAAATCCATGGATACACCATTAATAAAAACTAATATTTTTTTTAATATTCATGACAGTCTCTTGTCCCAGACCTAGTGTTATTTTCCAGGAGCTTTATCAAGTACTTCTATTATAGCAGTTATATGTATTTTAACTGATTTTACCCTATGCAAATTGCTGTCTGCAAATCAAACATCCAGATATGTTGACTGTTTAAAAATCAAACATTCAAATATGTTGACTGCTTTAAGTTACAATAACGTCTCTACGATGAGTACAGTGCATAATCAGTGCAGTGTCAATAGCGATTCCCGTTAATGAAATCAACTTTTCTGTCTGCTTACCAATGGAAAGCATGCTGGCACTGCCAAGGGATTTATTCCAAAGAGGCATCTTGGCCAAGGCTTGGGAAAATGTATGTGTACAGACAATTCCTACATTAAGAATAGTTTTAAAACTAAATTAGTCTTCAAGGAAAAAAGCAATTTAGACTTTAAGAAAATTTAGGTAGTCTTATAGCTATGAATTCAAGAGCAACTGATGAACAGCAATTGTCAAAACCAAATTTAGCAACACCCTCTTTTTCACTAAACTCAAACACTTTACATACTTTGTCATGATCAAGCGTATTTGAACAGTTCTGCAAAAGTAACTGAAGCTGCTATAATACTACTTTATTGTACTCTTGTATATAACAGCTATGCATGTTATCTGTTGAAATATTAATCCATTAACAGTATCTGTCCATTAAATTGCTTATTTATTTTGACTATTACCACTGCCTGGTGGCATCCAGGCACCTGGCTGGAAGATATTTGCAGTGCTTGTGGGGTCTTGTGAGGGCTCCTTCTTTCCATAGTAAGGGGCAGATGCGTGGCCTTTAATCTGAGTATGACTTGGTTCAGCAACAAGTCCTTCCTCATACTCTTTGGCCTGAAGCAGCTTATCCTTTTCAGATACATCCTTGACTTTCTGCTTCATTTCTTCTCTATAATTTTCATTCCTAAGAATCTCCTAAAAACACAGTAGAAAGATAATTAAGATTTAATGAGATAATTAAATCAGAAGCAAATGCAATATACAGTGTTGCAAAAAACATTTTAAACAGTCATTTCTTCTCTTAATTTTATAACCCACATTTGCGGGTATTAAAGTAAAATAAAATGTGGCAAATTTGTTTGGTTTTTCACAACTGCAAATTCAACCCTAACTGTATTGTGGTGTCCACGTCGCTATTCTATTGGAGCAAAAAGAAGAAATTAAGAAATTAAATACATCAACAAATTTGAAAGTACATTAACAATAAGGCTACTTTTTGCATTGTTTCCTGTGTAGGAGTTGATACTTACAACTATTTATCATTTGCATCTCTTCCTGTAATTCACTATGCCTGTGATGTTAGGTAGCTGTGCTTCAGGGCACAGTTTTGGGAGAAACACATGTGCAACCTTTGGGGCATTGCTAGTGCAAGACTACAAAATAAATAATTAAAATCAAAAAATAATGGATTGGTCAGGTTGGAAGATAGTGCAGTGGGTCATTTGGTCCAACTACATTCAACCACCATGCTCCAGCAGGGTCATCCCAGAGCACATGGCGCAGGATTGTGTCCAGATATGCTTGAATATTTCCAGTGAGGGAGACTTCTCAACCTCTCTGGTCAATTGGTTCCAGTGCTTGGTCACCTGCACAATAAAGAAGTTTTTCCTCACATTCAGGTGGAACTTCCTGAGCATCAGTGTCTGCCTATTGCTTCTTGTCCTTTTGCTTGGCACCACTGAGCAGAGCCTGGCATCCTCTTGATACCCTCCCATCAGACACTGATAGACATTGATCACGTCCCCTCTCAGTCATCTCTCCTTAGCTTTTCCTTGTAGGAGGGATGCTCCAGTCCCCTAATAAACTTCATTGCCCTCTGCTGGACCTGCTCCAGCAGCTCCATGCCTCTGTTGCCCTGAGGAGCCCAGAACTGGACACAGCACTCCAGGTGAAGCCTCACCAGGGCTGAGCAGAGGGACACGATCACCTCCCTCCACCTGCTGGCAATGCTCCTCCCAATGCCCCCCACCAGGACACGCTGCTGGCTCATGGACAGCTTGTTGTCCACCAGGACCCCCAGAGCTGCCTCCCAGCAGGTCAGCCCAGCCTGTGCTGGTGCCTGGGGTTGTTCTTCCCCACACGCAGGACCCTGCATTTGCCTTTGCTGGATTTCAGAAGGCTCCTCTCTGCCCATGCCTCCAGCCTGTTAAGGTCCTCTGAAGGGCTGCACGACCCTCTGGGGTATCAGCCATTGCTCCCAGCTCTGCATCCTCGGCAAACTCGCTCAGGAGGCATCTGTCCCTTCACCCAGGTCACTGGTGAGTTAAACAGTCCTGGGCCCTGTGCTGAACCCCAGAGAGCAACACCAGTGACAGACCTCCAGCCAGACCCTGGGCCAGTGATTACATCCAGCCAGACCCTGGGCCAGTGATTACATCCAGCCAGACCCTGGGACAGTGATTACATCCAGCCAGACCCTGGGACAGTGATTACAAGCCTCTGGGTTCTGCCATTCAGCCAGCTCTCAATCCACGTCACTGTCCACTCATCCAGTTCACACCTCTTGAGTTTTCCTACAAGGATGCTGTGAGAGACAGTGTCAAAAGCCTTGCTGAAGTTGAGGTGGTTCTACTGCTCTCCCCTCTTCTATTCAGGTAGTTGTTTCATCATAAAAGTCAATCAGGTTGGTCAAACATGACTTATCTGCAGTGAACCCATGCTGACTATTCCATGCTGACCTTCCAGTCATCCATGTGGATAGAGATGGCCCCCAGATAAAGGCTGAATTCTTTTCTCCATATTACAATTATATGGAAGAGTTAAGGAGAAACTATAGCTGTACACTCCTCTGTAAACAAGAGAACCATGATATAATTTTAGGAATTTAGGTGTTAAAATACATGCTGTACTGACAAGAGTTTAAATAGCAACTATGAACACCTAAGAATGCTTAAAAGGCAGTAATTAAAGAAAACCTTATGTGGGGTTTGTTGACCATGGCTGAGTAACCATTGTTGACCATGGCTGAATGCCAGATGCCCACCAGAGCTTGTCACTCCCCTCCACAGCTGGACAGAGGAAAGAAAATATAATAGAGAGTTCACAAGTTAGGGACTATGAGAGATCACACACCAAATGCCATCACAAGCCAAACAGACTCAAGCCTATCACATGATGATGAGAAGTAAAATTAAATCTTAAAATCACCTTCCCTCTACCCCTCCCTCCTTCCCAGCTTTGTCTCCTCCCTGTAGCAAGTGCAGGGAGACAGTGAATAGAAGTTACAGCCAGGTGAACATACGTTCCTGCTATTGCTCATGGAGAGGAGTCCTTCCCCTGCACCATCACAGGATTCTGCCCATGGGAGACAGCTGTCCATCAGCTTCTCCAACAGGAGTCCATCTAATGAGCAAAAGTCCTCTCCAAACTACTGCAATATAGGTCCCTTCCATGGGGTGCGGTACTCTAGGCACAGCCTGCTCCAGTGTGGATTTCCCACAGGATCACAAGTCCTACCAGAAAACCTGCTGCACTGTGGGCTCCTCTCTCCATGGGTGGGCAGGTCCCTGTCAGGACCCTGCTCCAGCACAGGCCTCCCACGGGTTCACAGCCTCCTCTCAGGCATCTGCCTGCTCTGGCCTGAGTCTCCTCCAGGGGCTGCAGGTGGATCTCTGCATCCTGCTGGATGTCCATGGGCTGCAGGGGCACAGCTGCCTCACCATGGTGTCACCATGGGCTGCAGGGGAACCTCAGCTCTGGTTCACATGGAGCTCCTCCTGTACCTTCTTCTCCCCTAACCTGGGTGTCTGCAGGGCTGTTCCTCTAACATATTCTCACCCTGTTCTTCTCTGAGCACAAAAAAAATCTGCAAAACTTTTAAAAGATTTTTAAAGTCTATCCTTAAATATGTCATCAGAGAGGCATTACCACCATTTCTGATAGGCCCAGACTTGACCAGAGGCATGTCCATCCTAGAACTGGCTGGGACCGTCTCTGCCAGACATGAAGGAAACTTCTGGCAGCTTCTCACAGAAGCCACCCCTGTAGCTGCCTGATACCAAAAGCTGGCCATACAAACCCAATATACCTTATCTTAGAGGTACATTGGAAAATAACCCCTTTTCTTAGTTCTTAATTGCCTTCGTACTTAAATTCACAGATGTACAGAGCAGAGGCAGAACCCTTTGCATATAAATGGAAATACGCAAGTAATACATAAATGACTCTGCAAACTGAAGAGAGATGAAAATTCTCACATGCTCCAATAGAAATATCGCCAAGCATTACAAGATCAAATTTTCAACAGTCAGCATAGCAAAACTTCTTTGTGGCATCTCCCAGTTCTACCCTTGTTTACCACATCCCTATGTAAACCCACCACAATCCTAAAGGGATTACTCCTATGGTGCTTGTATTAAACAACTCCTAAGAAACAAGTAAAGCAAATGCCTTTGTGATAACTGAAGACTGCATCATTGTCTCTGGCAAAACAATGGAAAGTGATTTATTAAAATACAAACATAATCTACTTACTGTGAACAGCTATTAATTTAATATCTCTTCAAGTAATTACTTCAACATAAAGTTATCTTAACTAGGTAAGAGAAGGTGTAACTAAACACCAAGTACTCAAGTCCATTTTAAATGCTGATATATATATAATTATTCTCTGGTTTTCAGACTCAAATAAGGTTCTTTTAATCAGCTTTCTGTGGACAAAGTATAACTGTGATAGAGTAAAATGAAAAAGTGGATCTTAATAAAAAACAAAACAGCATGAGAAATTATTCTTATTAGCAATTGCAAAGAAAACCACCCAAACTGAAGAGACTTATTCAGAATTTTCTATACCATTTACCAGGATAAAATTTTTCCACTACGAAATCTACACATTAATTTTTGGCATTAAACCCATGCCATTAACATGTACAGTGAAATCACTGGGTTCCTGTACTCAAATGAAAGAAAATATTAATTGGAAATATTGGGTCAATTGGCATGTTAGCAAAACTGCGTCAAATACATTCTCACTTTGAGACTCCACTGCTAACCAATCCTTTCCTGTCTGATTTGCTATAAAAAGTAACTGAGGGCTAAAAGTTAGTTTGTTTGTGGGTTTTTTCTTCGTTTCTTTAAGTTAGATGTCAGGTTAAGTTCGTTTGTCAGGTTCAGAACACTTATATTCTAGCCTTCTCCAAGATGAACCACAGTATTTTATAAGATGGCTATCTTTACTACAAACTGCCCCCCCAATAAGTTTTCTGCTAAAATATAAGTACATGAACATGTAATGTGCTCTGACCATTAAGTGAAGTACAAAATCTTTCTATCCAACCCAAAGAACACATTATCTATTAGATAGCTACCATTTTAAAAGGATTAGCTTGTTCTTCCAACACTCTCTTTTTTTGTATTATTATATAAGCTCTTTGAACCAGCAGTTCTCAGGAAATACATGGCATCTCAAAAGTCAGAAATGTCCTTCAACATTTTTGCTAAAAGAAAACTCTAAGAACTGCGGCTATGCTGCAAAACTAAAAAACAGAAAAAGCCTTAAGATATCCAGCCACATTTTAAAGCAGTTGAAATCCCTGTATGCAGATGTTCACTTTGAAATGTAACAGCTCCCAGCATGCAGAATAGGATACATATGATATGCCAAGAGCTATGTCCAAATACATGTTCAGTAGTTTATTTTGAGGTGGAAAGTAAACAAGACATTTTCTCACTGCAGGTTGTCCAGCTTCGGTGATTATTTTATGTTGTATAAGGATTTTAACACTTATAATGTTTGGACTTGTGTGTCTTTCTTCTTTAGGAAGGCAAATTTTAAGAAAGTGATGTCTAAGGTTTTCTTGAAGAACATTATTATTAAGGAAATACCAAAGTAGCCCTTGGTGGAGTTTGAGGCAGCTGTTTTTCATCCACAAAGCTGCTGACTTCTGCATAATCTGACATCTTAGTATTGGTAACAGCTGCATGATCAAAGAATGAAAGATGACCTGCTCCTAGGAGCAACACAGCTCTAGACGTGTTGCTGTCTTCCATGGGTGTTTCTGCAAATGGCATCAGGCTGTATTTCCTGCCACCAGCGTGAAATTTTCACTTCTGTTGCAAACTATGTATTTTTCGAAGCTCTCTCCGGTAACTCCAGCAACTGAGTTGTATCACAAAGTATCCTCTGTGGTGTGGAAATTGTATTCACCTCCACTCCACAAAAGGAGAAAAATCTAGACAAAGGATTTTAGATGCCTACTTTTATGTACTGGAAGAGCTGTTTTGTAGGGTAAATATTTGCAATGCAGTGTTCTTTTGCTCTTAAATGCTCCCATATTGTGACTTCTTTCCCCTTCTTGAAAAAATTAGTAATCTTACAGAATGAATAAAATTAGTTCCTCTTGGAAGGAAGATGTCATGAATATAAGAGAGGGTTCTCTAGGCACACTCATTCCTTCAAGTGGAGTCTGGCTCAGCAACCAGTCTTTGCTGAACAGTTCTTGCTATTCTTCTCCACAGACAGATGGTGGTACTGAACCCTTTCTATCCTGCAGCACCAGCTGAACCTCACTCCCTGAGGAACCAGTCCTCCCCTCTCTGTGTGCCCCTTGGCCCTCTAGCCAGCCATAGTCACACCAGCACCTGCCCCCACAAAACATGTTCAGTCTCCTGAGCAAAAGGTTGTGAACAAAGCTCTAAGGATGCAGGCAAATGCCAATATGCAGTATCAAAGTATAGTTTCTAAGGGGCAGGGTTTAAGGATTGTTTGTTTTAACAGATTGGCACTTTCCAGAAGGTATTCTCAACACCTAACCCTTTAATTACAAGTTTTTTATTTATTATTAATTTTTTTAAAGTCACCTTTTTTTTTTCAGATGCCTTTGTATTTTGATTAAATTAGAATTAAATAGCTTTTCTATGTTGCCTTAGAAACTATTTAAACTTCCCAATTTACCATAAGTTGAAATACTTATGATTTCTCTTGATTTGCATCTTGTTAGCTAGTTTACTGTTTGGTGCCAGAACTGAGAAAAAGTTGGACAGATTTTTTTGAACTGTAGATGGTGCAATTCATAGAATACTAACATTTTGTGTCTAGTTTGAATATTTTATATTTAATCATGAATTAACTTGAACTTAGAACTCTGCCTGTTAAAAATTCATACTTGTAGGTTGACAAAAATTTAAAAAACAACAAATGGAATGAAAAAAATGTTTTGGCAGTTAAAAACAGTTGAGATAAGACAATTTAACATGTCAGAATTTTTTCTTCATTAGCAAATTAACTGAAACTCAGGCAAAATGTTAGAAGTTAAGCTGAATCACCATTTTTTAGAATATCACCAAACAATTAAACTAAACTCCGTTTTCCAGTTTGACAAGTTAAGTAGGCAAGATGAGATAATTGGCTATTACATCATATTTCAAGAATAGGAGGCAGGGAGAGGACCTCATCTTTGGGGAGCACTGAATGTTCTGATCTAGGGCAGGTCCTGATAACTCAGCAACTGAACATGAGCCCAGAAGTACCAGCTTGGGAATGAGAAATAATGTAGTAAATGAAAAGCTGTCATTCCATGGCAAAAACAGAGAAGTAGTTTAAATAGAAAGCCTTATCTGGATTAGTTAAAATAGTTATTTAAATCAAACACTGACTCAAGTGACTGCTAATTTTGTAAAGAACCTACACTAAATATTCTTTATCCACCAACAAACAACATTAATCAAATCAATTTAAGATTTGCTTTAATGCAGGTTCAGTTTTTGAGCAAATCTCTGATCAGTGTGCTAATATCACATTTACTACTATGCTAAATCAGTTAAATATTAATCATAATTCACAGTAATTTTTGTTTAAATTTAATCTGCAGACAAGCAGAGCTTAGTATTACTGAAGTACTATAGTGCTAGATATGAACTACAGAATCTCTGGCATAAACTGACATAGTTTCCAGGACACCACAGCGTTTCACATGTATTTGGTAATAACATGTAGCAAAAGGCAAAAGGAAGAGACACCGAACTGTAAAGCCTATCACCATCACATGGAGACAGTAGGGGACTGTGCCTGAATTATTTTTAAAGTTCTGCCAAGATATTTGTCCAGAACTACACATATATTCAAGACTACAGATGAAACTTTGTAGAAGCAGCAAAAAACACAAACTAGCCTGGCACCACTGCACTCTGCCCTGAATAAAGGGCAACACATAGCCCTGATCTCCACAGAGCAAACAAGGAACTGTAGCTCTGACTCAGTCACCATTTGTCCCTGACTTTCCCGAGTCTACGTATGATGTAATTTGTGCCAGCCCTTTCCTGGTACGCTTCCCTTTGCCCTGCATCCCCGCTCAGCTGTGCTGTCAGTGAATCAGGACACAGAACCAGCACTCCATGCACTCCTTCCCACATGGATAGGAGCAGAACAGGAGCAGCAGCTCTTTCCTCTGCCGCCTTGGAATCTGCAGCATGGGCAATATAGAAGCAATGGGACAAACTGGCACCCCAACACTCCTCTGTGGAGGTTGGGCAAGCAGTTATATTTCAGACTTGAAGAGAAAGTAAAAATGAACAAGAGGAAAAAATCCAAAAGATGATGGCTTCTGCAAATGCTCAATTTATTTTTTTTTCATTGACTTCTATGACTACTCCCTTCTATTTAAGGTCTTCATAGCTCAGTTCTTTATATTGTCATTTTTTTTGCCCTTTTGCATGAAATAATAATCCTCTCTGGAATAATGCATAATTTACTATGCAAAATACTATGTAGTGCAACCTAAGTTATTGAATATGGCCCAAATCCTGGTTGTGATTCTAGAAAACAATGGTGGGAAATATTTTGCTTAGAGACATGTTTATCCCTGGATTTTTAAAATATTTTTTTCCTTGAACCTGTTAATCATGTAACAGTTTTTGGTGGCTTCAGACACAAACTACTCATGTGCTAAGTCCTAATCTCTATGTAAGAATGTAGAATCTCCATATCAGTATTCTCATTTTACAACTTCTCAACTGAAGCATCTGAAAGCAGACAGAGGCAAAACTACAAGATGCAATCCCAACAGTGTCAAACAAAACATTTTTCTAAACTGCATTCCATTCTCCTTAAAGGAATGTAAATTCTGTGCAAACTAATCTACATGGATGAACCTCATTTTGATCATACCATTTCTCAAATATGTAATAATTAGGATCAAACAAATGCAAAGAGTGGATATACATTGTAGGAACTAAATAGAATTTAATTTCAATGTAATTATTTGGGGGTTGAGAGGAAGAAACCTTATGCTTATTACAACTCACTGAAGTATGTTTTTTCCTCACTTGACAAAGAGTTTGCCAAAACAGATAATTATGGATACCCTAGAAATAGTTTGAAAGAATAGAGGCATCATCACAGAAGTTTTTTTAGCATTTCACCTTCTATCCAACCGTGCAATTCAGAACTCACTGAATTTTATTACTGTGTAACAAGTACATCCTGCATGAGAAAAGCAGCCATCTACTGTGGTTTTCAATTTCAAACTATTTCAAGATCTTGATGCTAATTAACGGAACATGCAATTCTACTTTACTTCCTATGAAATATTATTATAACACACATATACAGAGCAACAGAGAGCTTTCAGTTCAAACTGATCTGTGGCTGTGCAGCTCAGTGTGTGCTACAGAGGAAGCAGCTTCTATATCAACAGGGAAATGCTATCTAGTACAAAGACCTGTGTACACAAATATGTGTTACTATGGGTTCATATCTACCACTTTGAGGATACCATGTTGGTGAGTTCAGAGATAAACCACATTTCCCTCCATACCAGTTTCTCTCAGCATTGCCATAATTTCAAGTTTCCTCATTAGTTTTCTGATATCCCAGGAAGTCTGTAACTTTATTTCTGTCTCCATTCTACAGACATGGTCTTAAATAATGCCAAGTTTCTCAGATACCCTTGAACCTCAGGACATTGTCAGAAGTAGGATGTAGCTAGAAGACCTGTTATGGGAGAAAATAAGGATTAGATTTCTAAATGTATTTGGATATCTTGTGTTATAGATGTCAGAATTCTTTGAAAACCTCTACAAATATGATGCCCTCTAAAATAAGAAAAAAAAATCAAATAGAAGTCAGGCACAGAAAGGCCTGAAGAGAGGTTGCCTCCTTGTCCTCATGAGCATCTTTTCTTTCCCTTCTAAACCAGATGTGAAAAATCCAAAATATAAAGATGCCAGGTTTATGCTTCTGTATCCTTTAGACAAACTGGGGGGTAGGGGCATATGCAAGACAGCATATTTACCTTGGAAATTTTTGGATGAGCTATACAGAAGGTGGACTATGGCTCAAAGAATGGAAAGGAATAGCATCTTAAAGAAATAATTTCCATGGATGGAACATCCTTTCTATATAACAACTGCTATATCTCAAGACAACTTTTCTTAATAAATTCTGACAACATTAAAGCTTAGCAGATGAACTAGTACACATGTAAAGTGATAAATTGCTAAATATGCTTCCACAAAATAGCATTTGATTAAAATTATTTTAATATTAGTAGCCTTTAAAACATTTTCATTAATTTAAAACTGTAGGGTCCTTAGACAGTGACATATTTCCTATTTGCCAAAACACTTGCTACATACATCTAATTTCCTATATACATAATAAAGAAATGTATTAAGTCAACTTAGTTATTAATCCCCAGTTAAACCGGCTAAAATATAATTTAGAGCTGCACAGGAATAAAGGTAATGATTTTCCTAAGCCAACCATATATGATCATACCCCATATACATATAAAGGGACAGATGATAAGATGCTACAGTACTGCAAAAATATTCATATTCAAGCTCAGGGTCTCACTGTTATTAAGGAGTATAAGTACTGTACACATGCTCAGACAGGGCAAAGGTGTGATCCAGAATTCTATACCAAGACAGACTCCCTGATTACCATAGGAACAGAGTATGTTTAAGCAGAACATAAGAAACAATGTGATCTGCACTAATTTGTCAAGTTATCGCCCTTATCATAACTGAGCTGAGACTTGGCATATTTCAAGCTGTGAAAAAATCAAAAGGCAACCAACTGTTAGCCAGTATCCCAGAAAATTATTTTAAAACCCAAGGCTTCAAGCATTATCATTCCTCAAGTAACTGCCCAGGTTAGAAATAACCAAGGTGATGAGCAGCATTCATGAGTTATGTCTAACCAGACACAGAAAGCCGAGTGACTTCCTTAAAAAATGGGGAAAAAGGGATGGGCACACAAGGAGGAAAGAAACCATTAGGGATGTGGTATATTTAACACTGCACAAGCTGACTTGGAATATTCTTCCATTAAAAAAAGAAAAAAAAAAAAACAAACCAGGAGAGAGAAACTGAAGAGAGAGGCAAAACAATTTCTTCTGAGCAAAAGTGAAAGCTTTATAATGGAAACAAGCAAATAAACAAACAAAGAAAAAAAAAAACAAACAAAAAAGTCAGGTGTTTGTGGAAAAAAGAATGGCTTGAATATAAAACATGATCAAGTCTCAAGAAAATCATCAACAGACTTAGCCTGATGTCATGATCCAATTATTCTGACCACTGCCAGGGAGGAACAACTCACATTTGTTCTCACTTAAATGACTGACATGTCCTGATGATTATGAATGACATTCTGTTAGCCTACAGTATTTATAAAACCACTGGTTCCCAACATGTGGTCAGCGTGATCAGTAAGATCCAAGTGCTTTGTGAAGCTGTATCTCTGCAGTATTTTCAATTAAAAATTCATCATGAAACCTGGTAACCTGAGTAGTTGGGCAAACTCTATCATCAATAGCCAAGAGCTAATAAAAGACAAGACAGACGAATATAAAAACCCCCATATATAAGATTCAAAAGGGAGATGGTAGACTAACAGAAGTAGAATAGAAAATGTAATAAAGTTTAACATATGTCATTTGATATTAGAAAGGAAAAAAATGAAGGGCAAAGGACAGGAAAGAGAGGAAAACCATTCAAAAACTACTTTTACAGAGTGCAAAGGTAGGAACATAGGCACAGCTCCAGAAACTCACACTTCTCACAATTTAGGAACTTTAGGGTTGTTAAATTAAGATGTTGACAGCAAAATGTCATTAAAGCAGAGAGACTTGAAAACCTGTATGTTGTATAGGAGCTTGCTTCAATGACAAGCTCCCCCAGGTCATCTCAACACACAGGCAGTCAGGACAACTTCTCATGGGCCAGGATGTTCCAGAAGATCTCAGTAACAAAATAGCTGGATATGCCAACATATCTTCAGGGATCTGAACTTGACACAGGTACTCCTGATGCAAGTCATGTATCTGCCTCCTTGGGTGTAATTTTGAATCTTCTGCAGCAAACTATATCTTCTCTTTCATTCCTAGCTGGTACTTAGCAACTTATAATAGAAGTGCTGGGCAATTCATGTATGTGTATGCATGCATCTGCATACACAGATCAGCAGTCAAACTTGTTTCTAAACTCCTTACAAACTCATCAGCATGAAAGACACTGTGGGACATTTCTCTGCTTTCTCTTATGGAAAAAGACATAGCTGCAACTCCCTGTAGCATTAGCACTTGAAAATGCAGTGCAATTGGTTTTCCTGTTTTAATGAATCCACTGGCAGCTGGGTTTGAAATCCACTTTTTAGTACCAACTACCATGAAAAAAACCTTACATTAATTAAAAGCCGTAGCAGTAATTTAAGAACTTTTTTAATTGAAGAGACTCTTCAATAGTTATGATCATCTTAAAGAACCCATGTATATCATCTTAAAAGAATTCATACAGAGAGTGACTAAAGAATAATGGAATTTATTTTACTTTTTTCTAGGTGTTAGATATCTAGTCAGTGTGCATTTTCATCAGTTAGGCAAGGAATATACTAAATTCTCCTCCACAAGTGGCAGATTACTGCACAGATAAGTTCGCTAGAAATTAATTATGGTAGTTCCATTTCAACAGTTGAAAATTTAAAGACATTTCATCTCACCTCAATGGTGGGTGGATCTTCTCTCTTTTTTCTTATCCATGCTGAAAAAAAATCAAATGGATTATTTCAAAGATCAAAAATGGTATTAAAACTCAAAATTATTATTAAGTTGTAACAGAAAGCAAGTATTTATGAAAAAAATACAATAGAATTTACCACAACTTGGCAAACGTGTCATTTCCCAAAATGTAGGCAACAAGATGTTATTTCCTATTTCAATAATCAGTCTTCAGAGAAGGGAGGGGTGGGGGATGGTGTCACCTCTGTGTGGAGACCTTGGGCATGGTTTACATACCACTTTGGCTGTCAAAACAGGGCTTAAAAAGCAGGGCTTATGGCACAGGCTTATTGTTGAGATTGCAATAGAGAGCTGAGGTACACCCTGAGAAAATGACAAGCTGACTGATGCAAAGTAAACAGCCTTAGACCACTCTGGCGAAAAAGGATTCCTGTACATGCTTCAGACATTCTTAAAGCTGAAAACTTTTTTATGCTACAACCAGATAAAATTCCTTTATGGATATGAAAGGTACAGCCCCAGACCTGACTGAGGGACTGCAGAGCCTGGACTGAACACATCATGTGATTCTGTGAGAGCAAGAGGAGGGACAGCTATTGTGACTGGGGAAGGATCCCTCCATCTCAGTTAATTCATACTGGAAAAGACAGCAGAGGAATGGAGGAATAAAAGCAGTGCTGATGACAGCTGTCCTGTGGCTCAGGTTTTCTGAACGAGGTCCACAGACATTTGCCCACTCCCATCACTAACACTGCTGTTATCAAGGACTGTCAGGAAGCAACAATCCAGACACCACATTGCAGACACTGACAGGTCTCACTTTGTAGTCAATGAATTAATAGAGAGAGCTCCAACTGTTACAGATATTACTTAGAGGAATGACCTGACACTACTTTTTAGAAATACCATTACTCTAGCAGTTTTTCATGCCTTTTTAATCTACACAATTGGTAGGTTATTGGTTGGACAGAAGACATTTGTCTTTTCTGCCCTTATTTTTCAAATTAATTAGCAGCAGAACGCATGTAGCCAGTAACGAACAGAATGACAAACATAAGGAAAGCCCTTCCAAGTGTTGAGATACAGCAAAATGTTATTTCATATGTTTGGTTTTGTTACCATGCTTGAAAATTAGACCAAAAATAACATTTTGCTATAACCCAGTCAAATTTCTGGCCTCACCTGTTGCCATCTATAAAGTTACAGAAAAGCTTTAAGAAGTAAATAATCCATATTTGAGTTTTCTTATACCATCTGTGTTGTATTTTGAGGGGAACCAGGCAATGATTTAGATAAGCCTAAAACATTAAAACCTGCACAGAACCGTAACATCATCTCACTTCTGAAAATGCAATTACATAGAAGATGAAACACTAACACTAACACCATGGCTTCAGCAGCAGTATGCAACTGGTTTTAGGAAGAATAGCTTCCAATTAACATATGAACAAAGGGAGACAAAATGGTAAAACAGCTTGGAATTTAGCCAGGATGGCAAGGCCAACTTTACCATTGGTAAATGGTAAAGTTTAATGGTAAAATACCTGTAAAGAACAAAGCAAGGTAATACTTTTTGTTCTTGTCTATCAGATGCCAAATCCTGAAGACATGTACTTTTAAATGACTTTCTCAAACTACTTTTCTTAAAAGCAGTCCCTGTCATCTCTTGTCAGCATTCCTAACAGAAAATAGATCTAAATCTATTGTCATTGTGGAAGTAACAGAGCTATGAAGCATCAACATCACCCTTTCTGTAAGTTTTATGTCAGTGGAAAGAAAAACAGTCTAATAATGTAACTCAAAATACAACTAAGTGACTTTCTATTAAATCTATAGAAGGACTACTGAATTTTTTGCATGCACCCGTAGCACTTAAAAACATTCAAACTGCAAAATCTGGCAAGATGAGAGATTAAACTGATACTGTCATATCTCAGCTGGCAGCTTTGCATATGTTCTGTAATAAACCAACCTATTGAAGAAAATCTTATCATATAAGCATTTCCTCCTGCAGGAAGTTACCTTTGTCCATACTTAGCAATAGTTTCAGATTACTGAAATACCTGGCAAAGACATTCAGAAAAAAGCATAAAGTAGTACAGAGTTCAGATATAGCAAAGTGTGTATACCAGACACTAATCAATAAAAGATACAACTGGAGAAAAAAAAAGGAAAAATAATAGTTCAAAATGTCTCATAAAAAGTAAAGCTTTAAACTATCAAAATTTAACTGAGTACTTGCAACAAAGTATCATCTTCTACCTTGCCATGCCTTGTGTCTTACCTGTGGAAGGACAGTACCACTGTTTTCAATCCCACAGCTCTCAGTAGGTGGAATTATTTACTTTATTTGAAATTGCCAGTATTTTCTTAAAACACCAGCTGCATTTTAATTTCAGTTGATTATAATAACTGATCCCTAAAGAAAAAATTTGAAATAAAAACTAAGCTGCAGTAAAGTACTGCTGAAATATAAACATTACAATAGATTTTCTTTCAAGACCACCTGTGACTTTCAGCAGTTCTTTGACTAATGATTTTCAGATGAATTGAATACTTCTAGTAAATTATTTTATCATTTAATTATCTACCGCACTTAAAAAGCTGTAAACAAAACAGTGAAGGGTAACACAATCACATATGTCCTGTGAACAGAGGCTGTGAAGTAAGAGCCACTCCATAATGCATTTTCATTCATTAACTGAACTCAGTACCAACACTCAAAAGCAAAGAAATAAACCTTAATGTAGGAAGACTTTTTGTATCAAATGTTCCATAATAGAACTGTATCTATTTAAATACATAAATAATGCACACAGTTTTAACACCGTGCTCTTTTTCTTTCTAGTTATAACAACACTTAAATACTTAATTTTATTGAAGCTATTAACCTTCCTGTTTTCTAATAAATGCCAGGAGTACAAATATTTTTTCAACTTAATGGTACATAAAACTTCTTGGCACAAATATTGATACTATTTTCTGAATTACTACAAGTAAACTAATTTTATTATCTCTCATGACCTGCATAAGAAAGTCACTATTTAATCAAAGATTTCTTCACTGCCATGTAGCTGAGGGAGAAATACAGTATGAAAATTTGCTAAAATCTTTTTATAGCCACAAGATTAAGTTAGTTACATCTAACATTATCATATTCCTCTGTGCAAATCCACTTCTCAAATATTCTTCATAAAGCTCAAGATGAAATATGAGTTTAAAAGCAAAGAAAACATCATCTGATGTCAGTATATTTTAGCACACTACAGTTTAGCATCCAGTGGTTTTATCAGTCTTTCAAAAGAAATGCATTTTACAAATAATTCACCTGACGACTCCTTATTTGGGGGTAAGAATGGGAGAGCTCTAATATATTTAATTCTCACCCATTTTTATGTGGTTGTCTTTAAGACAGGAAGATTTTTTAAAGCCCTTCAAAATCTTTGACTTCTAAGTTATCAATAAAATTTTGAGTAGCCAATACATGGTTCATAAAAAGCACCAACACCTCCTAAATCAGGTGTATGAGAAATTCATGGTAGCAAAGGAAGAATGAAGGTGTACAAAAATATAACCAATTTCCTACTGAGTTAGCACTATGTTTAACAAAATTCAAGTAAATAATATGTTGAATTTTATATATTTTGCATTCTCTTTGGAAAATATATCTGTTTATACAATTGAGTAATGAAAAAGCCCTTGTACCTTTATGATCTGCATTACATCTTTGTTGAATGCACTTTTAAATTACTCAACAGCTTTATACCATAGTCAAATCTTTGTTGATGGAAAGAAGGTTGGTAGGTGCTTTATTACATTTTATTTGAACAACATATGCACACCATTATTATAAATGTAGGCGAACCCGATGGGAAGAAATTATGATGTCCCACTCCATTTCAGACAGCTGAATGATTTCTTTATTATAACTATGCTAAAATACATTAATATACTATACAAAGGAAGATACTAAAACTACATACCTACTTTCTCTAACTGCCTCACAGCTCGTGACCCTGATTTCCAGGATTGGCCGTCAGGCTCAAACAATCTCACCAGAATCCAATCAAGAAATCACCCGGGGTAAACAATTCTCCAAGCACATTCCACATGCGAAAAACAAGGAGCAGAAATAGAAATTGTTTTCTCTTTTTTCTCTCTGTGCTCCTCTATGAAAAATCCTGAGAGAAAGAGAAATGTCCCTGTGACATACCATATATATATACTTAATTAAAAGTTGACAGTTATAGCTGGGAAAAATTTTTATTTTACATTCCCATTCCCCAAGCTAACAAAACAGAATGCCTTCACCACTGTCAGCCAAAATGTTTTAAACCTGGCGGAGGAGGTAACATGAATGTACTGAGTGGTACCAAAACATCTTCCCTGCCCCTCAAAGCTTTGGCAAAATGAATCATTGCCTCCATTTAAAACTGCTGCTTCTAATTTTATCCGCATGTACTCATTTTAATTCCACCTGTATCTAAAAGGAATTTTGCAAGTAAGTTGGATATTTCCTACCTTGAGACATTTGCATTCTTTCATCAGCACTCATTTGAATTCTTATTAGTATGCATGAAATTTTCATTGAACTTTAAGACTCTTACTGGCAGACAACACATTGCAATGGCCATAAAAGTCAACATGCAAATTAAGACTCACATTAATCACTACATGTTACCAAGAAAAATGAAAGAGATTAGGAGTAGATGCCAATAAAATGCTGTATGAAGCATACCATCTTCTGAATCTCTGTGGTATGTAAAATTACAGATCTCCCCTCATGAGCACTGCTGACATGTCTTGAGGAGGTAAAGTACACATACTTCAGTAGGTGAACATTCAGAATTAAAATATAGAAACATTATCTGTTGTGTGCATCCATACTGCCTAAGGAAAAGTAGGCACTCACACTTTGAAGTAAAATGTAAGAGACTTCACTGAAACAAAACCAGGCATTTTGTATTATTATTGTATACAAATATTTGTATATGGATTACATTCTAAATTTAAAACTACAGTACAAGAAGAAATACAATTTTTGATTTTTAAAATTAAAATTAATTGAATTTTAGATGTACAAAGAGATAACACTGAGAATAACACAAGAGATTCTGTTTTAGCTTTACAAAAGCCTTAATGGACATTTCAGAACTTTTCGTAACATTCAGAAGTCTGATAATATAGATAACTCAATCTTGCACAGCACTTAAAACTCACATCTTTAGGATAAAATCTCCAGACAAGTCCTTCAGGAGTAAACCCTTGGGTTTGTATTCAGTAAACTCCCAGGATCAGTACACAAGAGTGTACTGACTCTCCAGAGTCAAAGAAACAGCTTGCACAGATTGAGTCTGTGATCTAGATGATGCTTTATAGCTTTCTACTTGGTCTCCTTTACTTTATTATGTATTTAGAACTTGATAAACACAGCACCAGAATCAGTTCCTTAGGTTACCAGCTGTCCAAGTTGAATGTCTTAAGTAGAGAATGAGATTTAACTTGTCTCCTCTTCCAATTTCTCTACAGCCTGCTCCCACTCCTAACACTATCCTTTGTCCCTGGTTTAATGAAAGTTCTCTTTAGAGAAGTGATGCTTTTAAGTATTTCCAGGGACAGTACTTTTATTAATTTTGGTCATAAGAGGTTTCTTTTTCTAGTCATACAGTCAGTCATACACTTGTGCAGGGTGACAAAGAAAGGGAAATGGTGCTGGGATGACTGCTTTTAAATGAGGTGGCCATTTAGAATTGTCCGCAAGTAAAAAACCTTGAGTCCTTCACAACAAAGACAGTACAGGTAAAGGCAGCTTTCTACAGGTCCCAAGAAAAGGAGGAGATAAGGCAATAGACTCTTTAGTACAGTCCTAAAAGTGAAAAGCCTGAGAGGAAAAGGAAGGAGAGCCAGCCAAAACTTATGTCAAAGTACATACATAGGGTTTGGAGAGGAGACCCCTGGAGATGTAAGTGTGTGCCCAGCAGAGTCCAAGAGCAAAGAGAAAACAAAGTAGGAAATACTAAATAAGATTCTAACTTTATATTCATCTTTTACTATATTCAGAGACCCCTGGAGATGTAAGTGTGTGCCCAGCAGAGTCCAAGAGCAAAGAGAAAACAAAGTAGGAAATATTAAACAAGATTCTAACTTTATATTAATCTTTTACTATTCAGAGGAAACAGCAAATACTTTACAACTCCTTCTGCAAAGTCTCAGGCTATTTGCTGGCATGATCAGCATCCATAATAGCATGAATTTTAACATGAGCACCCACAGAAAGAATGTACTGGGATATTTTCAAGCATTTGGACAGAAGACACACAGTGAAAGTTCAGCACAGGTCCTGTGGGGCTGGAAAACTTCTAGACCAATGTTAAAGAGGAAAAAATTGGGACAGAAATGTTATAAGCATTTCAGCAAATAGTGTCTAAAAATCTTGAATGAAACTTTTCTTACTCAGATAACTGGCTTCTATAGTAGTATTTGAACAATCTACACTTTCCATTCCTTCTAATTTTTAACTAATTCAGAATTTATTTTTTACAGAAGGTAAAAAAGAAGTAATGATGAACTGAAATTCAGAGAATTCAGAATACATCCCTCACACCCCATAATATGTAGCCAAGACAGAGTAGTTCTTTCAACAGTTTCTATGCCCACAGCAGCCACCGGTGGGCTTCTACAAACACCAGTTTTGCAGTTTTAGCTTGTTAAAATTTGACATCCATAAAACCATTTGCAAAGGTTAGACTAGCATTGGATAAAAAAGTACATGTTAGCCTTTTTTCCAGAATTCCCATCTTTATCTCTCAGAAGCATACACTACACACCCTTCTGCTTAATAAATGCACTAGGGGGAAAGCATGCGTGTATCTCTTCTTTCTAGAGAAATTCAGTAGTGTTGTGGTTGAGGAATGGTACTCGCCAATTTATTTCTCCCACAAAAGCTCCCCATACCACACTGCTGACTGTTTGCTCCCTTTCCCCTCCTCTTCCACCCTTCCCTACTGAGGATGGCCAGGGAGGAGAATGAGAGGCACAAAAGGCAAAGACCACCGGGTGAGATAACTATTTATTTGAAATAGCAGTGAGATAAGAAAACAAACATATATTGATACTAATAATAAAAGCATACAAAAGAGAGGGTAATTTATGTGCAAAATGCTCACCAAGGATGATGTGAGATGACCACAGCCATGTTTTTTCCCAAGTAGAAACCACACCTTTTTTCTCAGAAGCTAGAATCCCCTTCCCCTACCCCCAGCAATAACCTAAGGTGGTATTGTATAACATCTGGATTCTGGCCACACCCTCTCTTGGTGATTGCAAAAATTAACTCTGTCCTTGGCCAAAACCAGGACAAGCACTTAAGAGGAAGAGACTATTACTCAATCCACAAACTACAATTTTTTCCTTTCCTCTGTGAATTCTTTGCTGACAATATATTTGTGTCTGCTGACAATACCACAAAGAGAAAATCTCACAGTTTTTCTCTCTTCTCAAAGATGAGGAAGTCAAGCAATAAAACTGTAAACATAGCTCATAGCAACAGGACTGGCCAGTTAATAGCTTATTCTGTAAAACAAATCTGAACAGGATGCCTTGATCTGAAAAGTGTCTCAGGTCTGGCAGCTGCAGCTTTTCAAGCAAGTCCATACAACCTTGAGGGTACATGGCATTTGACTTTAAGGTCTTGTCAAACACGACATTGGAAAAATCTGCAACCTTCAAGGTACCACACTGTCAAATTCCATGGATTTATGCTAAATTTCTGAAGAGAGATAGAGCAGAGGTTTTTAGTGTTATACAGATCCCAACAGCATGAAGAAATGGGTTTGTATAGCAATTTGGTTGAACACTGCAGTCTAAGACCATTTGTGAAACGATTATTAGCCCACACCCATCTGAGACAGTCTGACTGTCCATGTTGTGTTCCTGTTAATTCCAGACAAGTGCAGACAGAGACTAATGAATTGTCATGGATGAGAATTCCTTCACAGGAGAGCAGAGTTACTTGAAGCTTCGTACATGCTTCTTGGTGTCTGTAGTGCAGTGTTTGCATGATAGTCACAGAGAACTAAGATGAGCTCTAATTGATAGCCAGAGAACTTCTGGATCAGGAAAAAGACCTTCAGAAAGCTGGATAAATAGCATTCATCCATTCAAGCACCAGATGATTTTGTTAGGACAAGCCTATCAGGTTGCTGCTCTCCTTCAGAAGATGACTTTCTTGAAGTGACAAAGAACCAGAAACAACTAGAGTGAGACTTGCCAACCCCCTGTGAGTACTGCAGCAGAAGACAGAAACTGCTGACACTGTGGTTTCATCATAGCTGGCAAACACTGCCGATAGTGTTTCAACAGCTTTCAGAAGCTTTCTGCTCTTACTACTAGCCTCAGTTGATCACAGCAAAAATCCTAGGACATAGTGTAATAACAATGATAAAAAACAAGTTAAGAATGTTTCTATTTCTCTACTGACACCATGAAGGGATATAATGGGCCTGAAGTTTTCTCTTTGTTCAGTATCATCTCCCTCAAAGAAGAGCATCAAGCATAAAGGAAAGGGAATGAGGTAAAGCAAGTATACTAAGACATTTCCTCCAAACATGTTCTAGACTCAGTTCCTTTGCAGCTCATTGACAAATTAAACCACAGTAATATCTGTGTATAAGACCAATTTCTCTTCCACTAATACTTTTAACCTCTTACTGAAATCATGCAAACTTTCAGCAAGCAGAATAGTCACCGATGAGGAATTCCAGAGCTTAAATACATACTGCTTAAAATCTGTTTGCTTTGCACCTAGCAACTTCTGGGAGATGCCTAGGTATTTTTCTCTCCCAAAAGCATGTTGAGTAATGGGTAGCTTCTGTGTACTATTTCAGGGATTACCTTGCTTATGCTGCAGGGTCCTGGATTTTAAGTCACATTTAACCACACACTTGGCTCAAGCACCTAACATCCTCAAAGACCAACATATACTCCTCTTGTTTCTCTCTCTTCCAAGAGCCAATCTGCTAATCCTAAGAAAATGTGCTAACTTCCCTGAAATGTTTATTATATCACAAATTTTCAGACAAGAATTTAATCACTAGCAGTTGGACAAAATGTTTACAGGTTCTCCAACTCTTTACTAGATTGCACAAGGGAGAATAGAGGAAACCAAATACACCATAAAAAAAGCAGCCCCATCACTGGTGACACCAATTTTTAGGTCAATTGACCTACATATTAACACTGCAGTAAAGGAATAATATGGAAGTTTTGTTTTATTTAATGCACTTCATGCTGGTTATTCAATCAGATCCTCCACAGGCACAAAAATTTTCACATTTAATAGGAATAAATAATCTCCACATAGGCTTTACTTTCATTAAGTCCTGAGTTCTCAAATAAAATTTATCCTATTTTTAAAGAGGTAACTTTAAGAATTCATATTGTTATGCAGTTAAATAAAAGCTTGCCTTACTTAAAATGAAAGATAACAAATGACTTGTTCACATAGTCAGGATTTCCATTAAAAACACAGAGCCTACATTCAATGGCAAAATTATCTTGAAGTAAAACCAAAATATTTACCTTCCCATTCTGCTGGAAAGTCACCAATTTGATACTGATATGCTTCACGATTTACTGCTTCTACAAATCTTCTTTCTGGTATAATCTGCCCTAAAGCAGAAAAAAAAAGAAAAATAGATGTATTTATATTATATATTTTATATATAATTGTACATAGCTCTATATATATAATATAAAATGTTTAACTATACTTATATGTTTTTATATAATAGGTATTTTATATTATGCATTTCTATATACATTTATAATTGCTGATTTCCTTATAATTTTGAAAGAACTGTATTTATTCATGTGAGTGCAATGGCATACAGGATGAAAACAAATAATTAAAATACTGGGAAAATTATTACCATCTAGATATCTGCTTGAAACATTATATTTCAGTAACTTCAAGAAAAGCTTGCATGTTTTATTTTGAAGCTAAATTGTATTATTGATGATGAAAAACTGCACTCAAAGTTCACTGGTTAGGTCTGCAAAGCCATCAGGCCACATCATCTCCAATCACTGGCATCTGCCTTGTGCTTTTGAGATTTTTCACAACTGCCTATAAACTATATATTTTCTTAGTTAAAACCCAAAAACCAGAAGGTAGGAATCTGATAGGGAACACTCAGTATATTGAAAGGGAAGACAGTGTGGGCAACCTGAATCTATATCCCACATTTTTATTCTATTACTGCCGAAGAAGTAAAAACTTCGAACTGTAAGGTGGTACACAGCAGATTGACTGTCAAATATTATGCTACTGTATGGAAAAAGAGCATTTTAATTAGCTTTTTAAATTAGCAGGTACTGGAAATATATGCAAGGTTCCCATCCCCCATAGGGAAAAACTGAATAGTATTCCCTAGGCTCTTTCTACTGGCTTCTTCTCTTCCTGGGGTGCTGATACAGAGAAATTTGACATTTTGAGGAAACACTAAGTATATCTGCATAAAATATTTTATTTCATAATGAAGTGATTAATGCAGTTCATTCCTTCAGTGAGTTTTCAACAAGTATTTCAACTGAAGTTATTTTAAAACTGATACCAGCTGGGACTTGGAACCATTAGTAGCAAAACTCAACACTATTATTAATTATTAAGTATTTAATACAGTAAAATAACTTGTATATAATGTGAAATTCCTTTTCTAAGATTTTTCTTTAGCTTTATATTTCCTTTTTAAGCAATGCAACATTTTTATTTTTTCAAGATATGCCATCAGGAAAAGACTACTGTGTAGAATGCCTTCATCTTCAAATTTAGATCTTTTTAATCAGTGTTGGAAGTTATATGATTGATACTTGTTTTATAAGTATACAATTACTATAAGCTGATGATATTATAGTTCATACCTAGCTGTAACACAATTTTTTTTTCAACAACACCATGGATGATTTAATTTCTTACACTGTTTATCTACAAAGCAAAACTACAAAATTACTTTCTTCCCATGCAGATTTCCAAAAAAGCTGAAGAGGTATCTAATTAAAGCTATCTAATCCTATACAAATGTCAGAAAAAAAACACTCTTCTCTAATCTTGCAAAGTTATTAGACTTTACTGTTAGAACAGAACCTTTTAAAAAACTATCCATAATTTGAGTATTATACCATCTGAATAAATCACTATTAGAAAGAGTAGTGAAGAACCGTTTTTTTGTAACTGCCACCACAACTTGTGACTGGTATTATTAAACAAAATATTCCATGTCTTATTCTGCTGCAAGCTTTCATAAACCTCTCATAAAAACTCATCCTCCAGACTCATAGTCAAATCATACTGTGGAAACAAACTCAAATTATTTCCCAAATGTGTTATTTTGAGTACTGCTGGTGGCTTTTTAAGCCTCTCTGCATTTCTGATGCACACATGACACTAATTAACTTCAACCGTCTGATTTGCCTTGTCCCCCAGGCTTTTTTTGGCAGACCACCACTGACAAATAATTTACATAGGCTTTTGTAGGGAAGATTGCACTGAGGCCTTTTTAGGTGTAATTAAAACATTTTACAGTTTAGGGAGTGTTTTTCATACTAAAGATTGGCTTCATTGACTGTTTTGATTTCTAGTAATTCATCCCCGTATTTTCAAACAAATACTTGGATCTTTGCTACAGCAATGCAAGAAACTTCATTTGTAAGAGCATACATATGAAGCAATTAAAAATAGCTTCATAAGAACAGTTTAAATTTAACCTCATTCTCATGGGACCACTGGATGTTAGAAACACTGAAGAACCATTAATGCTTCAAGTTGGGATTATATACATAACACAATATATCCAATTTCCTCTGAAAAAAATAGCAGGTCACTTCAGAAAGAATTTGAAGATGTACAGAATAGTAACATAGAATAACAGATACAACATTGTTTACACTCAACACCAAAGTAGCCAAGATTTGCACAAGTTTTCAAGCCAGCAAAAGGGCCAAGAAGACTATGTAATTGACAGATCTTTCAGCAACTTATAGAGTATAGACATATGTTACATACACATATTTTCTCACTTCACATATTTTCTCACTTTACATATTTTCTCGAAACCTTTCAGTCCCAGTCTATTGAAAAACCAATGCTTCAGGACTGAAGTGAATTTGTATAAAATCCCCAAAACAAAAGTGTTTTGTAGAAGTTTTGTGGCCTGCTGGCATAAGAAGGAGATAGTCAAAGCCAGCAAAGGAAATACTCAGTGAAGCGTAAAGGAGTATGGCATAACGGCATAATCCATACACTAAGTAGCCCAGAAACCATGTTATATTTTCAAAAAAAAACTCCATGGTTAACAGTAGATATGCACAGATGTTATAAAATTAAGATTTAAATTATTCAGTAACTTATAAGGATGAGTCTTTCTACAGGCAAAATATCCTAGTTAATCCACAGCAGTCATTAAATATTATATATATGTATTTACATTAGAAAAAAGCCATTGAAGAATTTTTCACATGAAAATAAATAACGAATCCCAAAATTGTGGTGTTCTATAAGCAAATTATTACTATCAACATAGATTTCTAAAAAAAATAAGTATACACACTATTCTAAAGATCTTAAGGATCCCTAGCTTGATTTTCACCATTTACAAAAGCATTATTTGAAAAATATTTCCTGTTAGTCCTCAAACAAGTTTATACAATGTGTACAGCTAAAGAAACTATGGCACACATAATGAGTGAGAGCAGAAACAGGACCAGGAACAGGGAACTGGATGTTTCTGGCACCTGAACTGAGCTACCTGAACAAGAGCCCCTGTCAGATACAAAATATCAGCATGTTCTGAAGTCAGCAGATGGAAATAGGATCTCCCTCTCACACACTATTATGTGAAAGTAAAAATTCCCATTCAAACTGAATGAACATCAGACATCCATAAGAACTCAGGACCAGGACTCTGTTAGCTTGTTGATTTGAAATGTCTGCATGCTAAGAGTCCATGGAAGAAACACTCCACTAAGATTTTTTTTTTTTAATACACAGGTGGAACTTGCAGCCTTTGTAAATTTAAAGCAAATGGACTAAATTCAGTTTGAACAGCAGTGCTCTAAACTTCATGATGAGAGACACATTTCTAAAGCATACCTTTTTACTGAAGTGCTATGAACTTTGCAGAGATTAAATTGTACTTCATTCATTAATATCCTATTATTTCCTTGTCAGCAACCCAACATAAACCTTACCTACTCAAAAAAAAGTTTTCTAAAATTTTTCTCAGCAGTATCTTACAAAACTCAAGGAACAGGTCACCCATTCTTTCCTGTTTGGTAGTCACCAAATAAACTGTAGATTTGCTAAATGTGAAGCAGTATTTAAATTACCAAAGCAACTGAACTACAGCAGTTCTTTATACGAAGCAAAGGAAGAACTACTTCTCTAGTAGTAACAAACATGGATTTACATATCTATAGGCTGCAGGACCAGCCCATCACTGTCAGAACAGGATCAAGAGTTTTCATCTCCACTGGAGAAGGGAAAAAAGTTTGTTATAAAAAAAAAAACACAAACCCTTTTAAAGGTATTAGTTTGTGAAAGACACTATCTTTTCTTCGCACTGATTTTTAGCTGAGGGAGTCTGTTCACTGATGACTGTGTTTATGTTTCCTCATGTCATATTTCCAGTGTTTATGCAATAATTATCTTTACCTTAGGAATGACATAAATATTTTAAAATAATGTATTTTTTCCAAAGAATTATGGGGTTTTTCCAAATATAGATTTTTTTGTGAGATTAATTAACTTTTGCTTAGTGACAAATTAATAACTTCCAACAGTTCATTACAATAATAATTCATACATTAAATACAGTATCCTCAAATACAAAAAAGTTAAGTATTTGCATCTAACATCTATCACTTAAAGATTTAGTTATATTTTCTCCAATAAATAACACACTTGACATTATCTAAAATACTTTATGCTTTATAAAATCATAAAAGAAACACATTTCAATTTTTAAGAGCCAGCAAGGCCACAGATGTTCAATTGTTCTGATTTCCATTAACCTGAAATGAACCAGATCACTGATTTCGTTTTACAGCAATGCAGGATCAAGTTAAACTTGTTAAACTATTAAACTTGTTAAGTGCTGAGTCAGCAAGTTCACAAAAGCTGTAAGTACCAGGCACTCACTGTCAAGAATTGTGTTTCAATTTTGCTACTTATATTTGCATTTTAACAGCAATACATTTAGCTTTCCAGAGTTGTCTGCAAGTACTAAAATCTTCCCAAAGGAAGACATGTTTCCTCAGACTTCTACTGAAAGTTTGAAGGCAGGGAAATTGCTTCAATTTTTGGGAATATGTACTGTCAAAGAAAAAGACTAATGTACACTACAAACATCATAGTCCCTTTTCACTTCCCAAAAGGATTGCCAGCTGACAAAGTCAGTAATTTCCTCTGGGATCAGTGCCCATGGAGTTCATGTATGTTCACACAAATCTTATCTTTTGAAAACTTGCTGTAACTTAGACTGTGGCAGTTAAATTAAGTCGCATTTGTTCAAGAAACAATTTCCTTCAAGGGACAGACAAATCCCTCTGTGAAATATCCACTGCCATTGTAGCCCCTGGGTACAAGGGCTGCAAGATGCAGCGCCATCAGTTCCCACTGCCGGCTCACTGAAAAGCCTTGTCTTCCTCCTCGTCTCTGAAGCCCATGTATTTAAAAACAAACGCTGTTTTGTAAATGAGTCCACAAAAAGCCTACTAGAATTAGGCAACATTACATTCTTTTGGACACAAGTGCAAATGATACTAGTACAAATGACAGTTCCTTGGAGAGCGGATGGAAGCTCAGTGGCCTGCCACAGACAAGCTTTCTCCCAACTGTTCTTTTGTTTTCTTTTCGTCTATCAGATTCAAGAAACACTTTTCTATCAATTACTGTCAAAATGTGAATAAATCCAAGAATGAGGTGCTTAATTTATTCTGTAAGTGTATGGAAAATGGCTTAAAATGGGAACTTAGCATGTATAAAGGGACTTTAGCAAGCAGATGGAAAGTGCACAATAACTTGTACTCATATAAATAAAAACATAATGCAGAGAGATAAAAAGGCAGTGATACAGGGAAGAGAAATGGATAAATGACAGCAAGGGTATGAATTGTAAATAAAATTTTAAAAAGTCACATCTGTGAAGAGCATCCATTCTGCAGTATGACCAACACAGAAGTGTTATGGACTGGTTTGGAGGACTCATTACATTTCAATTAGAAATGAATTTTCAATGAATCTTTTGCAAAAGTTCATTTACCATCTTCACTTTTTCCAGAATAAATAGAGTTACTAAAACTAGCTGCACATACATTCTCAGGTACTAATACTTCTTTTGGGGGTTACTATATTTTAATAAATTTTACAAAAGGATTACAGGTGTGATACTTGCAGATAAAATTCAGTCTTATACAGTGCCTGGAGAAAATTACAGCTAATAATATACTGCTCTTGAAGGATTAAAGAATACTGGTACTACTATTTTACTGTGTTCACTTTTCATTGTGGAGGTTAGGAAAGAGCACTCACCTGTTTCAGCCACAGTCAACCCAATAGTGAAATTTCTGAAGAAAAGTTAGCTAAAATCCTTGAGATATATTACCCACTTCATATATATGCATATCCTACAAACATTTAAAGAGCCCTAAATGTTATTCTTTTTTCTACAAAATGTCATCTTACATTTACACAAAAATAAAGAATGTTTAGTTTATTTGGTTAGAGATCTAAGATAAACAAGTATTACAAAGGTACTTTTGTAAACAATGTTAAACAACACACACTGCTAAGCAATATTTTAGTTGATTAATAGTAATGTAAAATCATTTAGCATTCAACAAGTTGTTGGGGTGTTTTTTTATTACCCTCTAGCTTTACACTGTGAGATTACTTTCAAAACTCTCTTCAAAAGTTTGTTTCTTTAAGCTGGCCTGTGTGCATGAACCAATTAGTTTTAAGATACTTGCCAGTAACACTGAGCTGGAGGAAAAAACCCCATAGTTTAGCATATTTTGGTGGGCTCAGAGTGGTGTAGGTGGTGAAGAAATTAAAAAAAGCCTTCACGTACCCAAGGAATTGCAGCAATACCTGATCTTCTTTCAAACCTAACTCGAGCAGAAAAAGACTTACAGTGCCATAGCTGAGAACAAGGACTAACTGTTAGTTGAAACTTTTTACATCTGAGTCAACCCATTATTTTATTTTTCTACTCAACTCTCAGATTTTGTGTGGTCTCTTTTCAAGTTAGAATGAGCAAATACACACATAAAAAGCAACATAGAATTGACAGTTTTCCCTGTTCTAGTTCCACAGTCCCAGCTTAACTGAATTGTAGACTAAACAGAAAAAACTGAGGTTTATGTGCTTTCACAGTATGTAGGTAGGTACCTAATCATTAAATACCTATTTGAGTGCTCATTGATTTAAGAGTATTGCACCAGGTGCAACTATTGTAATAGTTTGCCAATAAGTTTGTGCAAAAATTTCTATGTGAAAGTATTTACTCTGACGACAGAGAAAGAAAAGAAGAATGACAGTTTTTGGATTGCGACCTTTAGAATTGTATAGCTTGTAATCACTGTAATACAAGTATTTGACATGACATGCAGAGTTTACAGCCACCGAAACCCCAAGCTCTGATTCTCATAAACTCTGTAACCAAACAATTTCATTTCTTGTTCCATTAAAGACTGATAGGTTCCTAAACCTACTGGTAGTAAAATTAAAAATAGTTACTGTATTATGCTTTATCAGTTTAAGCTCTAAAATGCAAACTCTCAGAAACAATGACATTCAGAGATTTTAGTTTTTGCAAAATTGCTCAATTAACCTAATTAGCATTCTAACTCATTCTTTGGGGTGAGCAGCTATGGGGTGAGCAGTGAGCAGTCTTTGCATTAAGGTGTCATACAAGCACTTTAATTCTTAAATATACAAAACACATTACTTGTATCTCACCATACTAAACTCTGCATTGTCCAGCTATGGATAACTCAGTTTCTAGTTTCTGCAACACTTGAGTGCCTACTGACCTCAAAACTCATATTTGTTGACCTTCCTTAACTGCAGCAAAGGATGGCACCAATGCAGACTACAAACTATGGCAAAAAGACTTCTGGACACAGCTTGGTGTGTGTAGCTGCCTTGAGGGGCTTTGAGAGCTACAGGCAGAAATCTCTAACATCAAGATTATAAAAAACATCTCAACACTGAACTTTTCCACTGTCTTAACATGCACAGATATTCAGAAACAAAGTTGTCAATGGATTGACAACTATAGTGCTTAACTGCTTCTATTAAAAAAGAAGAACTTCAGCAATATTTGATCTTTTTCTTCTGCCCTCTTTCTTCCATAAAAACAGGAAGGGACAGAAATATACAAAATATTGTAACCAAAGAAGATATTTGTTATATTCTATCATAGTATTTCTCTCAATGGCATTTCTTACTAATTGTTTTGATAACCTGACTTTCTTTTTTTGTGATTACATATTTTTTTTTGTAAATGATGAACATAATGAGACTTGTTATTCAGACAAATAAATCCAAATCTTACACATTCTCTCCTATCTGTGTATAATGAGAGGGACATGCCACAGATGAGATGAGATTTTACCCCTAAAGAGATAATCTGAGTATATTTCAATACTGTTCATTTTGTATCCTGGGAATTCATTATACAATCAAATTACATGTATAATAAATCTTCTGTAATTATCAGTAAGAGTTTTATCTTTCAGTGTAAGGACACTGCTGATTTACAGCTGGATTTTACATACTGTACAAATGACTGCATGTATATTAAAAGATCAAAATTCAAACATTTTTAGTTTAAATCAGTTAAACTGAAAAATCTTTCCTTTCTGGCTGCCTATATTTCTCTTTAATCATGGTCAGTATAGGACCTTATTACAAATAATTTGTTACTAAAGGACGGAGGAAAAAATGCTAGCCTCACAAGTTTTGTCATTTTTCTTCCCACTTTCCCTGCAGGCTGCTATTGTTGATGGTCTTTATGGAAATATAAATTCAATCAGCAGCTGCAAATTTCATGAGACGTCCATCTTCATGCTGAAGTGTCAAAACAATCTGTGGATTTCTCCCTGACAAAACACACTTTGAATTGTAAATTTCTGCAATTTTCCCTTGTTAGAATTTGAGCTGCACTAAAATAGAGCCAGCCCAGATATAGTGCCTGCCAGACTGAGACAAGTAATTTTCCCCTTCATCATCTCAACTCTGACACTGAAAGGGTTAAAAATAACCCACAAATTTACATAAAATATTAAATCCCTTTTGTTCTTTTTAGAAGAAAAATAGAAAGGCCTTCAAAACACTAAAAATACTCCCAAATCAGTTATTTGAACCTGCCATTCATTTTACAGTATTTTGCAGTGATAAACCCTCAGAAGTAGCTGCAATAGAACTTAAAGAATTTCCTGTGGTGCCAAAATAGATCATAGAGATAGTTTGTTTCTTCTAAGTCCCAACTTACATTAAATGTTGATGGAAAACAAAAAATAGATGCATAAATTACAAAAATAAAAACTTTAGTAAAGTTTCAAACTGTTTACTGTTTTCTGAATACAATAAAAACCAAAGTTTCTTATTCAATTACTTTTTCCTGTAGTAGCTTAGGAGGCACACATAGCTTAATATATTATAGCAGTTCAAATATTATGCTTCAAATATCTATTTCTGTCTTCTTCACGCATTGACATGAAGTATATAAAACTATACCACTTAAGCAATTTGAAAGCAAACTAATTAGTCTGTTTATTATATAAAAGGAAGTAAGAAATATTCACAAAAAATCACTATTAATGATGATTTATCTATTCATGTAGTTGACAACTAACTGACTTTCTATTTATTTTTTCCTCTCTGGGGATAAGAGTTTACTGAATTGCACTTCACCATCACTAAAAAGAATGACACTGTATTGGATATTTCCATACAAATACCACATTCTAAAGCACAGGTTTTTTTTTCAGTTTAGAGAAAATTCAAATGGGCATCTTCTTTTGTATACACCAAACTTTCAGTTCATTATAAGAATGAGGAAAGAAACCTAAAAGTGAGCTACAGAGTAATTCCCTTGCAAAAGACTTTCAATGTCTTAAAGTTTTATCACTTTATCATTTCTACTTCTTTTATCAATGCATTTCTTCAGCTGAGTTATTCCCCATTCCCTGCATTCTGGTTTATGTGAACTGGAATGACCTGAGAGTTGATCACAATTCCAAACCCACAAAACTGATGTACACATTCTCCCTCACTGGTTTCTTAAACTTCAGTATAATTCACTGATTTAGAAACCAATAAATATGCAAGAGCATTAGTCTGTCAAAAATAAGGTTAGTCTCCAAAAAACATCCAAGGAAAGAATGCTGGTATGCAGCTGGATAAGGACTTGCAGTAGGTAGGTGAAATCTTATGCTCTGGCAAATGGGTAGGTCAGAGGGGCATGTGGCTCAGAGGAAAATTACTGGGCTTCCTACATTTACTAAATGGACCCTTATAAACTCGCTATTCTTAGCATGTTTCCTGTTCAGCATGACAAAAACACCCCTCACCTTTGCTGAAAATATTATTTTGACAAAACTCTGATTTCATGTCATTGAGTTACATCATCCAGATCAAATAATCTTGATACTTTCACTTTTAGCTGTCATAGTTATTAGCTTTAACAGCAAAACAAAGACACATACCAATCTCTCCTCTAATACAAGTAATTTTATATAGTGAAGCAGATGTTCTGTCGCCCATGGTATCCAGTCACAAGTTTTAGCTATAAATTCTGCTCAGGTAGGTACCAAGAGTGGTAATTACTGAATGTATTACAATAGCTTTCATTATAATAGATTCTTGAATATTATTTAGTTATTTTTATCTGTCGAGCCTACCAGAATGGAAGATAGGCATAACAAAACAATCTAGTTCTATTTCTCAAAATATTTAGAGTACTGCTTTTAAGAGCTTGTAATAATTTCAAAGCACAGGAACAAAGAATCCTTCCTAACTGGATTAATTGTTGTATAATAGCTGGCCTCTTTAGGATTTAACTTTATTTTGTATTATTTCAAAACTTCACCATTTCACAAAAAAATTACTTATATTTTATCCTTATCTTCCAAGTTCTAGGCCATGACACCTTATTAAAGTGCAGGGTGTTGAAGCACTTCCAAAGGAAACTGATTAAACTTCCATTGAATCCATGGAAGTTCAGAATTTTCCAATTTATGTGTGGAGTCAGTTTTGCTAACCTCTAGGTATCCTACCAAAACTGAAAACACTGAAGTAATTAAAAACTTAGGGAAGTAAATGAAAACTGAAAACAGTGTTAATAAGCCACACTTATTAACACTTAACACACTTATTAACACACTGCTTAAAAGAAAACCCACAGTAGTACAAACCCACCTGTGATGCTTTAAGAACCAGTGTGATCTATGTATTTTCCCAATGCCATCTTTTGCACTGTAAAGCCACTGAAGAAGTTTGATTACTTTATTCCTTCTGCTGTAACCTAGGATGACACTAAACTTGTAATTCAGCAAGGTATCAGAAGTGGCACAAATAAACAAAATTTGTAACTTTTATGGTATTAAGGTATAGATTGCATTACTTTCCTCCCACATTAAAAATCTTTGCTCTTATTTAATAACACCTCCTGCACACACATGCATAGAAGTTCATGAAGATTTCCTTTTTCTCACCTTTTTCCTAAGACAACTAGAGAAGTTTGTAATTGGCAAGACTGCCATTTACAGTTGGGAGGTTGGGAGCACTACTACCTTATGAAGCTGATTTTTAAAATACAGTATAATCATTGCTAATACTGGAAGCAGACAAAAGTGAAGTGAACAACAATAAAGAAATGTAAGATCCATTACTTTCTCATCCAAAGTATTCTGTTGCAAGGCAGTCCCTATGTAATCTAATCATTCAATTAAAAAAACTTGAAAAATATCTTATTGAAAATTGTTGTGAAGTTTAACCAAGTCTTATAAAGTAAACAACAAATAGTTTCCAAAGCAGGCACATGCAGTGGCAAAAACTGTATTATTTGGAGGACAGCCAGTTGATTCACCATAGGCATAAAATACACACCCTCTCTGGGAACATGAACTCTCGTATGTTCTATGTGGCTTTCACAGTTTATGGCACTTTGACAAGGAACCAGGGATATGATACACAAAGAATACTGCAACAGTTGCCAGCTGTCCAGTGCCATAACCTTCTAACTAAATTCTCTCTGGAAAAGCCTGTGGAAAAGCACTTGGACACCAGCAAGAAGAGAAAAAGAAACAATACAGTTGTTTCCATTGAGAGAGAAGGAAACAGAATCACAGTATTTCCATCAGCTGATGGATCCCTAGAGAAAAAATGTCATATTAACCCAGTAAAGTCCCAGAGAAATTAAAAAGTTAATGGAAATGTTAGCTTACACTCAGGCAAAACCTGATTCATTTCTAGAATTCTGTAAGCATTGCTTAGATAATGACATCTATAATAACACTGCAATACCCCTAATATACATAAGGTTTTTCTTTTAAAAGGAAGAACAGTTAACATCCAGCCTCCCCAAAAAATTTCTCAGTATAATAGAAATCTGTGTGCAGGTCAGAAATGCCTGTGTTCCAGACCTCTGAACCATTAGCAAAACTGTAAGAATAATCATGTTGCTCAGTGATCTCCAGTATCACTATTTATGACAGCCTCAAAAGCCTCATCTGGAGTGATGCCATGCTAATTAATGCATAATCAAGAAAACATTATCCTTTTCCTGTTATTCTATACTTCAAGTGTAATTTTCAAATGTTTTCCATCAATGAGATGATCAACAAAAAGAATTTAGAATCCCCAAAGATCCTAAAGAGGATGTGTGACCAATATAAGAGTTTTCTAAATCTTGATGTAAAAGGAAAAAAATATAATCAATAAACAATTTTTAGGCATCTGCATTCAAATCCTAGCCTTCCATGTTCATTAATATTTACAGCTGCATTCCTAGTCCCCACTAAAACCAGCAAAAGTTTCAATGTCTTTCTTTCACTTATTCAAAGATTAGCTCAAACTGCTTTGTTATTTGCCTATTTTCTCTTGACAAAGGGAAAAAACATAACTAACCGGCTACCACCAAAAAACTGTTTCACAGTTGTTTCCTATGACATTGCACCTCCACTACACAAACTTCCCTCCCCCACGGACATTAGTCTTACAGAGTTTAGCAGTCAACAATATAGACAGAGATGTTAGAGTCTCTAAGTTTAATTTCTCTTGTGGTCTGCGTCGCAAATAGCAGGTTCACTGTACTGTCCTACAGAGAAAGTATTGAAAAGAGAGCACTGAAAAAGACAACATGAGTGTGGACTTTAACTGGATTCTCCCATCCAGGGCAGTCTACACCTTTGAAAAAAAAAAAAAGAAGTGAGCATGGGGGATCCACCTTTTTTTCTGAAGGCAAACAGTGGAAGTCCTGTCTATGATACAGGGTAGTACCTATCAGATTAATCCAACATCATACCCTATACATACGTCAGGAAAGTTGTCTTCTAACAATTTTTTTTCACCAATTTTCTTTAGCACCTATGAAATATCTATTACACTATCTAAACACTTACTATACTGAAGAAATTACCAAAGACTTTCCTTTTAGTCCACTATTTTGTTGTTTTTCAGACACGGACATGGTATTTGTTAGGTCTTTATCATACTTTAAAAAATATTCTAATGAGTAATACTTCTATTGTCAACATTAAACATATTTTGCATTCTGTCTTCCATTTTACAAGTTGCAGGTTTTTTTTCTCTACATAGAATTAAGTACTCTGTTTCAGCCCTCGTTCATCTTCAGCAATTTTCTACTCATCACATTTACACAAATCTTCATATGCATCCAGTAGCATCTTTTCTTTAGAGCCAACTCTGTCACTTTTTATACTTTTGGCCAACTTCCTTATCCTTTATGTCTTCCTAATCAGCAATGTCAGATTTTTTTTTTAGTCAGCTCAATCTTTCTTCTAATCCTCTCTTTACTCCCCAGTTTAGTTGGTCTAATTGAAATAATTTCATTTAGTCCAACTAGATAAAATGGGTAGACATAAATAATTACAGATCCAAATCCAGAGCCAATGCATTCTTGAACCCCATTGCACAGAAATGGCTCAGTATTTTACAGAAACATCTCAGAATCTCTGCATCCATGCCTGTTCACTTTAAAAATGCATCAGAACCCCATGATGCCAATGTCAGTCCAAGAGTTTATCTTATTCATGCGTCTATCCACTCCTGCCTAGAAATTACCTCCTATAAACTGTTTCAATTTCACAAGCAGTTATGAGGTCTTCTATTACATACGATTTCATGAAAACATCATTATTTTAAAACACTAACACTTTAAAGTACTAAATAGTGATGATTTAACCTACTTTACAGTACAGTAAACTTACTTTACAGTAGTACTGTAAAGTACTACTCTGTAGTACAGTAGTACCTACTTTAAACTTTACAGTAACACAGAAGTTTCAGTCTGCCAATAACTCTTAAAAAGTAAATCTGAATGCCTATTGAAAAGACACAAAATAAAGCAATACTGAGTAAATTACAAACTGCCATCTAAGAACACAAAAATTTCCAAATTCACAGAAATATTGTTTTCATCATCTGCAAGCTCTTTCAGCACAACAGAAGGCAAACTACAGAACACACCTTGGGAAACTACCCTGAGAAAAAGAGGCATGTGGATGAGGCATGTATCCAGAGATGGATTCAGAGATTTGCTGGCTACAAATGAACTGGGTAGTCAAAAGGGGTAAAATGTTATTGCTACTTGTGAATTGTACAAAATTATGCACAGTGGTTGCCATACTTTTCACAGCTTGAGGATATTAGGGGGAGGTAGGTGAAAAAGAGAGAATTAATATTAGTGAATACTACATACATATCATAATTTGCATGGCCTCTGCAGGGCCACAGAAGTGACAGATAAAAACCTCACAATTTGAGATTGGTCAGTTTTAAATATAACTTATTTCTGAATCAAAACTGTACCAAGAGTCACCTTAGTATAAATAAAACTTCAAAAGCCCAAAACCCATCAGATTATGCTGTCAGTTTTAGAAATTATAATGCGATTCAGAGATTAAACGTTCTTCTTCATAATTGAACATATTGAACAGATGGAATTTCTTATTGTTTGTTTACTTAAAATACTTATATATAGGGACCAATACTTAAAATATAGTTCAAATAAACTGAAAGATACGGCCTTCTAAGAAGAGGTGCATCATACTAAAATAATGAGTGCTGTAGAGATTGAGCTGACATCATTATATTACATTATACATTTATGTAATATTTAAACTAAATATTAAAGACTACACAGTGGTTTAATTTGAGGGAAAACACCCACATTTCGTATTGGTAGTTGTCATGAATAAACCGTATTTTGTGGCTCTGGACTCCTTAGGAGGAGTCTGTACGATTTAGCAATTTTGTATCTGCTAGTTATTTGCTGTTATTTCTTGACTGTTGCTGTTAGTCAACAGGTACTTTTTTCATTTGTGTCTACTAATATTCAATCCCCATTGGTGGAATTGGTTGAACCAATTGGATTGTAAAGAGAGGGATTTATAGGTTGAACATATAAATGGAGGCCACTCATTCTGGAGTGTTCACCTTTAGTGTCAAACCAAGACAGCAGAGGAAAAAAAAGGAACAAAACACTGCAGCATGAGATTCCTCTAAATCTCAAATGCCAATATATTTCTGCTCACTTTCCCCCTCTGAACTGTTTTACTGGTTCCAAAACCAGTTATAAATGGACCAAATCACAAATATCAATCACCATCCAACATTAAAGCCCCCACCAAAGAGTGCTTTTTAAAACTTTTCAGTCCTTTTAATTCCATTATTAGATTTATTTTTTAACTCTATTCATTATGAAGAAAATTTCTGATTTGATCCAACCCTTTTCCACTCTCACCTTATTGCCAATGTTTACTTATTTGGCCTTTCATTATAGTTCCTCTATAAAGTCTGTCAACAATACCGCTCAAAAAAAAAAACCCGACCAAAAAACAGCACCACACCCTTTCTCACTACAGTTGCATTTTCTGTCTATGCTAGTTCATTGGCTTCCAGCTTTTTGTATTGCATCAGCAAAATGAGCTAGAAAAGATCCAGTGTACTACTGCATTTACAGCAATTGTTCTACCAGCTACTCTCAGAAACGTGTAACTAATCTTGCAGTACTTACAGAGCAAGTGCCTCATGGCAATGCCTGTTCTTCATCCCTGCTTGTCCTCCTGTGTTTCACCTCTGGAGACACTGCAATCTTTGCAACACAAACACCCTTCAGACAAGTATTTGTAGTACAGATACCACAACATAAATCCAATCACTCTTACTATTTCTTTCTGATTCAAATTACTGCTAAGCACTCTCCACAGTTCTGCTTTCTTATCACAATGTTCACCCATCTTATACATAGAAACAAATTCTTCTCTACTAACAGTTTAGTCCTGCCTCCTTCTGTCTTACCATCTCTCTCTCTCACTGGCTTCTCCAAATACATGTATAATTTTCATATGAAAAATTGCATGCCTAAACCAGGTCTTATTATCCTCCCTCTCCACATATTCATGATGAATGCCATTTTTCTTTCCGGTACTCAGGATTTCTCTCTGATGTCTAGGTTCTTTCTGCATAGGATATTTTCTGTATGATCTTCCTGATTTTCCACACTGCTAAATATGCCATTCAGACACAACTACAACAACATAATTTTCCTATGTCAAGGTGTATGCATCCCACTCTACTTAAGAATTTGTAATACTGGTGCAAAGATTGGCTATCTAGTCAGGAACTGTGGGAACTCAAGTGTGTCTTTACACCCTCTACGAGGTTTCTATTTGTCAGTTGGACTACAGGATACTCTGTTTAAAAACTCCTATGCAAGGATACTTTGTTTTAAAACTCCTGTACCCTTCTCCTCTTTCTATAGCCTGAGACATGTAGACTTCAATCACATATGGGTCTGTGTCAGCCAAGCAAAATTTATTTTCTGATTCTATTCACTAAATGGAAGAACTCCATAAATATCTACAAAATAATTTCAAATTTTTCTTTTACCTTCTATTTGATGTGAAGAATAAAATTTCCACCATGAATGGGTTGTAGTTTTGCTAATAAAGATAGTCATTACTAACCATATTTATCTACAGTACCTCTTCTTAGGCATCAACTTTGAACACCTTGAATACAGGCTACCCTTCCATCTCAATGACCAAGCAGATATTAGAGATGCAAGACACTGCTATGGCTCATAGGCATAATAAAAATCTGAAAATAAATTTAAACAACACAGATAGGAAAAATAGTGCCACAATATACAGGAAGATAAAATAAAAGTAGATATGGCTCTTGTTCTTTCCTCAGCAGTACAGAAAATTTTGAAGTAGTTCTACAGCATATCTTTTCGTACTATAAGATCAAAAATTTGAAATAACTGTATATAAACAAATACATTTCACCAGTGGCAACAACACTTCACTATTCTTCCAATTTAATTCTTTATTTTTCTAGTTCCAGAGGAAGGTGCTTATTTTCAAGTCGTGTTTGTTTTTTTTTTAATTTGGTAGAATATAGAAGATAAAAAACAGTCATCTACATATAACTGATTTGCAGTAAGGAGGAAGTTAAATATTAGAGATTCACTAACTTACTTTTTTGTTTGATTTTTTTTTTAACACCTGAAGGGAGAAAGAGATAATATGGGAGACTGACAGAAAAATGACAAGGAATCGTCACTGCTATTGCATTACATTGAGCAATGTCAGTATATGAGTCAAGATGCCTATAATCCACTTAGTAGCCTTGTGCTGGTTTTGGCTGGTGTAAAGGCAATTTTCTTTACAGTGGCTGGCATGGGGCTGTGTTTAGGATTCGTGCTGAACACAGGGTTGATAATACAGAGATGTTGTTGTTGCTGAGCAGAGCTCACACAGAGCCAAGGCATTTTCTACTTCTTCACCACTAATTACTGCCATGGTGGTGAGGGGACTGGGAGTGCCTAGGAGGTTGGAAGGACACAGGCAGGACAGGTGACCCCAGCTGACCAAAGGGATACTCCAGACGAGGTGACATCACACTCAGTATACAAAGCAGGGGCAAAAAGGAGCAAAGGGGGGAATTTAGAGTGACAGCACTTATCTTCCTCAGTAACCATTACACTGCAATCCTGAGATGGCTGATTTTCTTCTATATATAGCTTTCACTTTCCCTGTTTAACAGTCTTTATCTCACCCCTCAACTTTTCCCAGCTTCTACCCCTTCAATTCTTACCCCTATCCTGCTGGTGGGGGAGGAAGCAAGCACTGCATGGGACTTGGTGGCTGGCTGGAGTTAAACCACAAGCCTCTATAAATTCACACTTGACAACATGCAGAACACATGACCTAGCATCAGTGCTTTTATTATTAAGTAATGCCTATTTTATCTAATGTATCTATTATACCTAAAGAGCCAAGAACCTAGATGCTGAAGTCACACCTGATCTCAGGATGTATTTGCCAACAGAAGAAAAATTAAAAACAAAACCAATTTTACAGAACAGCTGGTAAAATTTATTTCCTTCCCTCACCCATTTATAAAGAAGACCCACATTTGCACTTTACACATTTGAACAGGACTCAGTATCACACCGAGTCTGTCTTTGGTTTCCACTGTGCTACTATAACAGATCATCAATTTCTTCTCTTCCAGCTCATGCAGTTTCCACTTAATTGCCCATTTTCATTTAGGTAGTTGTAGTCCTCTCTCATGTTATGCCACACCTTAGTAATAGAGAATGATTTCCTTCATGCGCGCTATGCCAGGATAATACAGCTACATGGATTCAAGAACACTTGAGAAGGAATACAATCCCTTTCAGCTAAAAAGAGGACAGATTCTGCAAGTTGGTGTATTTTAATCTCCAGTTCCTTTGTTTTGATTAACAGAGTGTCTAGGTTTGGAAAGACAGATGTCTGCTAAGGAAGGCAGGAGCCTCCCCTGAAATCAAAAAAATGTAGACACCTTCTCTCCGAATTGTTGTAAATTTGAAATTAAGGGGGGCTCTCAGGCAAAAATATGGGAGGAGAAACAACAGTTCTTTATTAGGGAAGAAAATAAAAATATAAAATAAACAATGCAGTAAACCAAAACAACACTGACAGTCAGAATACAACCTGCCACCCTGCTGGACAGCGTGTTGGTAGCAGTCCAATTGGAATTGTGGCTGCAGTCCTCCTGGAGTGTCAGGAGGTGGTTCTGTCAGGTGTGGTTCTGTTGGAGAAGTGATCCTGTAGAAAACGGTTCAGTCTTCCTCTGAAGAGGCAGTGGAAGAGGCAGCTGTTCCTCTGGGAAAATCCAGTGCAGAAAAAGCTGTGCTGGTGGGCCAGAATCTCAAGACTATATGCAGGTAGGAATGATTGGCTCCTCCCTCTGGGTGGAGCATCTCACATGGGATGTTACAGTTCTTATCAGTCAGGCAGTGACATTCAGTGGCCCATTATCAGCAGATGTCTCCCCGGAGGGAGGATTTATTGTGGAAGAAATAAGGAAAAACTACTCACTTAACACAAGATAACTGCCATACAGATGGCAAATGAATCCATCTTGCTTCTCAATCTGGGACACAGAGGTACTTTAAGTTTGTATTGACATTTCCATTACAACTCCTTTTAAAGAGTACCAGCCATTCTGTAAAGATGTACCACAGACCAGATTACTGAATGCATTCAGTTTGCATGGTAAGTATATAGATGTTGGCAAGCAGTCTGAAACTAAGTTTATATCTAAACTTGCTGTTTAAGACTTTTGAGGACAATTCAAATGAATTTTTTCAAGATGAAGAAGTCTTTGGGAACATTTCAAGGCAAAAAAAGCATTCAACATAACAGTTTTTCCAGCACAACAGATTCATAAATTTTAGCAAAGAATGGCTAATACAAACGCTTGAAAGCCAGTTTCCATCTTCACCCATCACCTCATTCTTTCTTCTTATCCAAAAGAGTGGCAAGGTGGGAAACTCAAGAAAGTGCACCTCTACTCTCGTACAGTTCTTCATGGTAAATTCCAGGAACAATAGCAGCAAGATTTTCATAGCAGTTGGTCCCCCCAGGTGAAAACTTAGATCATCTTTTAGATTGGAGAGCCAGTAGAATAGAATCTGAGAGATCTCCATTTTCCCTTGGGTAGAACAACATGAGTTTGCCCCTACTCTGTCGCTCCCCCAGGACCACACTGGTTGTGATAAGGCGACTCCCCTTCATGGCCAACTAAACAATACCTATACCCTAATCAATTACATAGTAAAATTCAACACAGCATTTTTTGAGTCATGAGATAGTAATTCATACTAAAAGAACTGATGTTTTACATACTTCAATAACTTAAAAATGTATTACTACAAGATAGTTAGATGACTACCCTTCATACTAAAGGAACAAGGTCAGAGATACAGTCATAACTTGTAAAAAAAAAGACAGTAAGAGACAGTGTCAAGCTGTCACTTAAGAGGCAGGTTAGAATGTGTAACTAGTTCAAGCCCTCTTTCCTTTTTAGATGCAGCTGTAAATGGCTCCAAGGTGCTTGGGTGACTCATGCCTATTCCTTTACTTCAACAGCCTGCTCACCAGCTGCTTCAGTATTATTAAAGCAAATCTAATATACAACAACTAACTCATGACTTATAGAACAAGCATTTTTTTTTCCTGGTTTTGGTACATTGAAACTATTTTGGTAGGCTGGTATGGTTAGGCATTCAAGACCTCTAGCTCTGATTTGGATTAGCCAACTTTCTTTTACTGAGGGGAAGATGTGAACAACCAAGGACATGGGTGAATCAGGCTTACGGACTGTACTGAATTGTCTTGTTGCACAGAAGCAACAGAGCAGCAGAAATCAGTTAACCGATTAATTACTCCAGAAACTAATGAATTACACCTCTTTGAGAATAACTATAGTCTGTTTCAGAGGATAGATTTAGTCACATTTGGAAATGCTGTGCCTGTTGTAAAAGTCTAAAATCGAATACGCCTGCAGGAGACTGTGCCTTCCTAACTCCTCCCGGCTCTCAGAGGAAAGTCTGGTGTGGAATGGACAAGGACCTCCATAGAAGCATTACCCTACTATTGTAGAGGATCTGTTCAGACACCTTTTAGTAGATATTCCAGTGGCAAAAGTTTTTATAAAGCTTGTTAAAATACTCAATTTGATAATCTTCTCTTCTTGTAACAGGGTTAAATGGCTTCTTCCAGAACTGAAAAACAGTTTAATATACCTGCCAAAACTTTGTGATCATAGCAACAAATCGTAGTAAGCTTCCTATTTCAGCAAATATTACCACTTCTTTCTCATACAAGAGATTTGTTTTAATCTAAGACAAAACAAAATTCAGAATCTCATCAGTAATCCAATAGAAACACTAGAAATACATAAGGAGGATATAATAATAATATAATAGAATAGAAATACATAAGGAGGCATGTGTTCCTCTGACAGTCTTCTAGGTTCCTCCACCCAGCATCACCAGTCTCCCTTCCCACTTTTACATCAAAGGTTTCAAAGGTTCCCCCTCCATTCATTGTCCCATGTCCTTAACTCAGGGAACCACATGCTCAACTTTTTCAACTGAATTAAAACTAGCTCAGCAACAGTTCTCATGAATGCTACTGTCAGCTTGAAGATGATAAGGTAATGGATGAATAAGATCGCTCCCTTTCATCAATTACAAACTCATATTAATCAACAGAGTCAACCTCGTTTCACCTTCCGGTTCACAACACTCTGGCTCCAGTTCTTTGGACATTTTCCCACGCTATTACACATCTGGGTCAGACACAAACCCAGAGCTGCCCATTTTCCAGCTCTGGCTCAGAAATTGCTTACACAGCATGTCTTTTCAATCCAAGATGATGAAAATGTCACAAAACCAGATGATTTCATAAGCTACCTGTCATCACCCACTTATCATTTCACAACCTAGGAAGTTTTGGTAGGTTATGCTGAACCAGTGTCAATGCTTGTGGATACTGATTCTTGGTTCTTAAATCAGAGATAGACTAAGCAATTTTTCCCCTGAAATTAGAAAATATCCAGACAGAAATATCTGAGATATTAAAAGTGCATTTTAATAGCATAGAAAAATGTCTCCATTTTTAACTGAAGAAACTCTATAAGAGTTACAGTTATTACACTGAGTAGTAAAAAGAAAAAATCCCAAACAGATAAAATAATAATCATAATTTATTTCCAAAACTACTCTTTTGATTATTTTATAATCATTACATAGGTATAATTTAGATTTTTCTTTTGTATAAGACAACAGTGGCGAAATTCTATTGCTATTAGAAATGGGAACTAAGAAAAACAATATCAGTATTTGCAAAGCTCCACAGATAGGTAAAAATCTAGCCTTTGACTCTTTAGAATTACTAGAATTACCCAGATTAGTAGTTCAACTAGCATTTTAAACTAGAGGAGCCACAGAAAGTAGCCAGCTGGGATTGTTCTCATTCCTGGATGCTTTTTAGCTCTTCACCCAGCTTGTGCCATGAACCAGACCAAGTAACTCCTCTTGCTGAAAAAAATCAGGTTAGACAAGCAACAGACTTAGCACAAGACTGCACAAACACTTGTAATGAATATTAGAAAGCAGACATGAGCAGCCAGAAGAAGGAAAAAGACTGCTGTTTTTTGTCAAAAATACTAGACCCTACTAACTCTAAGATCAGAGAGTTCATTATTTTATCACACAAATAAATACGAATGGTAATTTTACTATAGCTAAGTAATTTTGCAGAAAATTGAACTAGTAGAAGTTTAATTTTTGGCAATTTTAGAGTTCCATGTTTCTATCATATTGCCTAGATCAAGTATCTACAGTTTAAACACCAGAACATACTACATGCCTTAAATTAGCCATTAAAAATACAGAACTCTCTCAATATGTATTTTGCAAAAATGGCAAAAAGTGGAATTCTGGAAGATAAGACATTCTGTCATTGACTTCAAAAGAATAAGTTTTGTCTCATTTCTTATGGAAAACCATTCAAAGTCTGCATTTTAAAAACCTTATGTAGTAAAAAAGAAAACATAAAGATGATTCTAACCATAATCAAACCATATATTAACAAACATTTCCTAACTGATTAAAAATAGGAAAAGATACATTACAACTGCTTATAAAAGTGTCATTATATCTGAAACATTCAAGTATAGTTCCACAAGTAGAGGTTGTTGGCACCATAACAAACTTTTTTAAGCATTTCTGGAAGACCAGTCCATCTGAACATTTAGTTGTTTCAATATTGTGATGACTGCACTAACCAGCATTGTAGCTAACATAGGGAAAAGCCACCACCTCTAAAGTACAAGTATATAAGGTCTGATGGTTAAACATAAACTCTATAACTTTTAAGGCATATCTAAACAGTTTTATTTTTCTTTGCAGTCTCCTGGTACTCTTGCTCTGCCTCAAGCCTTCACAACTCTCATATAGCAATGAAGCTCTAGTGCATGAAGCAGGCTTATCTGTTTTTTAGTTTCTTTCAACACAAAATGAAGGCTTGTTGACAGGAGAACAAGGAAAACTGCTAGATAAAAAAAAAAAAATCAGGCTAACACTGAACTTGCTGTGCCTGGCTGTCCTTGTGGTAGTCTGAAAAAGTAGCAGCAAGTGCCACTTGGAGTGAGAGTGCAGGACCATCAAGCAGACAACACCTACTATCCTTAATTGCAATGTCTTTTAAAATTGCCTAAGGTTTTAGGGGTGTTACGTCCTCCCCACCACCCCCCCCGCCTCCCCCACGCCCCCCATAATTGCTACTGTTAAAAATTGTTTGCTAACAAAAACTGTTAGCAACTTTCTAGCAATTTGTTTTTCTTTATAAATTAAATTATTCCTCATCATTCCTCATACCTGGTTATGGGAGCAAATGTTCCTTCAGTACCCTGTTATCTGTATGCATCTGCTCCAGATAACAGCTACTAGTCTGGACAACAAAGATCTTGACATTCTGAGTGTCTGGTAGCTTTATTTCCCCCTTCCTCAATTCCTCACTGGTAGGTCTGCTTTACAGGAGAAAGAGCAGAAGTAGCCAGCAGTCTCCTCTGAGACTGAGTATCCATTTATGAAGACGCTGAATTAAGACAGGACTTCTAATTCCTCTCTTACATACTGTACATTCTGAGAAACAGTATCAATATTCAGCTGATTTAAGTTTAACGATGCAGCACTACTTACTCCATGACTCACTTTTTCACCTTGACTGCTATCAGTCTTTGGATAGCACATTATAATCCAGAGAGCAAAACATGATCTCGAAGTGCTCAATTTGTTTATCTGAATTTCTTCATTACATTGTACATCTTCCTGTTACAACTGCTAAATTGGGGCACTCTTGCCATAATAATGAGTCACTGCTATATATATATATTGGGTTTGCGTGGCCAGGTTCTGCTGGTGGAGGGGATGCCTACAGGGAGCTTCTCCCTAAGAAGCTGTGAGAAGCTCCCCCATGAGGCCAGACAGCTCCAGCACAGACCCTCCACTGGACAAGGCCAAGCCCTTCAGCAGCATTGGTAGCACCTCTGGTAGAAGACACTTTACAGTATTCACAGAATCACTAGGTTGGTAGAGACCTTCAATATCATCGAGTCCAACCCATGCCCTACACCTCAACTAAGCCATGGCACTGAGTGCCACATCCAGTCTTTTCTTAAACATATCCAGGGATGGTGACTCCACCACCTCCCTGGACATACCATTCCACAGCTTCATCACTGTTTACATGAAAAACTTTTTCCTAATATCCAACCTGTATTTCCCTTGACACAGCTTGAGACCCTGTCCTCTGGTTCTGTCAGTTGCTGCATGATGAAAAAGACCTGACTGCAACCCCACCTGACTACAGCCACCTTTCAGGGAATTGTAGAGAGTGATAAGGTCATCTCTGAGTCTCCTTTTCACCAGGCTAAACAACCCCAGCTCTCTCAGCCATTCCTCACAGGGTTTGTGTTCCAAGCCCCTCACCAGCCTTGTCACTCTCCTCTGGACACACTCAAGCATCTCAACATCCTTCCCAAACTGAGGGGCCAGAACTGGACACAGCACTCAAGGTGTGGCCTCACCAGTGCCGAGTACAGGGGAAGGGTGACCTCCCTGGTCCTGCTGGCCACACCATTCCTGACACAGGCCAGGATGCTGCTGGCCTTCTTGGCCACCAGGGCACACTGCTGGCCCACGTTCAGCTGCTGTCACCAGTACCCCCAGGTCCCTTTCTGCCTGGGCACTGTCCAGCTGCACTGTCCCCAGCCCATAACGCTGCAGGGGGTTGTTGTGGCCAAAATGCAGGAGTCAGCATTTGGACTTATTGAACTTCATCCTACTGGATTCCACCCATCCATCCAGCCATTCCAGGTCTCTCTGCAGAGCCCTCCTACCTTCCAACAGATTGACACATGCTTCTAGCTTAGTTTTTCTGCAAATTTACTAATGAAGGACTCAATCCCCTCATCCATGTCATTAATAAAATATGAAACAGGACTGGTCCCAGCACAGAGCCCTGAGGGACACCACTGGTGCCTGGCCCCAGCTGGATGCAGCTCTGTTCACCAGCACCCTCTGGGCCCGGCCATGCAGCCAGTTCCTAACCCAGCACAGAGCGCTCCTGTCCCAGCTGTGGGCTGCAGCTTCTCCAGGAGTGTGCTGTGGGAGACAGTGCCAAAGGCCTTGCTGGAGTCCAGGTACACAACATCCACAGCCTCTCCTGCATCCACCGGGGGGTAACCTGGTCATAAAAGGAGTTCAGATTGGTCAAACACAACCTACCCCTCCTACACCCCTGCTGGCTGGGTCTGATACCCGGCCATCCTGTAAGTTCTGTGTGATGACACTCAATACAAACTGTTACTGTTACCTGGTACAGTCTGGCTAACTGGCCTATAATTGCCAGGATCCTCCTTCCCACCCATTTTGTGAATTTGTCACACTGGCCAACTTCCAGTCCTCTGGAACCTCACCAGTGAGCCAGGACTGCTGGTAAATGATGGAGAGCGGCTTTGTGAGCTCATTTGCCAGCTTCCTCATCATCCTGGGATGGATCCCAGCTGGTCCCATGGATTTATAAGCATCCAGCAGCTCAACAGTTCTCTGACTGCCTCCTCTTGGATAACGGGGGGACTGTTCTGCTCCCTGATACCATTGATAAAATAGTTACACAGATGAAATTGCAACCAGAGAATAATGAGACTATGTGAGAGGTAAAACTCTGCAGATACCAAAGTAAAGCAAAGAATACGGGTTAGAAGGTGTTCCAGGTGTAAAAACAGAGATTCCCTTGTAGCCAAACTTATTTGGATGTGAGTTTTTTGAGGGTCTTCTTGTGGTCATTTGGGAACATCCCATTCCTCAAAATTCACTTTTATGGTCCCAGCTCTTCTGACGAATCTCCTTTCCTTGAGAGTATCTCAAATATGTGGTGAGGTCATGATGCACTTCTCTTTTCATTCTCTACTCCAGTACTCTATCTGTTCTCAAAACTAAGACATCAACTAGTACATATTTATCACTAGTATAAACTAACAATAAAGCATTAGATGTCACAAGACTCATTAGTCACAACAGGGAGTTAACACAAGGCCACGCTGACCTCTGGTATTTGTACTAAGCACTGTGTGGTCCAAAATGAAGCACTAATCATGAATATAGGGGTCAAACACTACTGTGTGAGAGTTAAAAGAATTTTCCAACATCTTCCCCCACTGCTGCACAGACTTCTACTTGAAGAAATATGACTTGTTCAGCAACATCTGTAGTGGATGCTCTGTTCAGTGGACATTCTGCTGCATATTGCTATGTATCTTTCCATTCCATCTTTCTGTTTGTAGTTGTGTGCACTAACTTGTCATCCTGGAGTTTGATACCCCTCTTACAGACACAAAATATCAATCAGCATATGTATTTAATAATTCCAAAGCTATTTGCAGTTCCTACAGAACTGACCAATGCCTGCAGAAGTCTGCCAGAATCCACCCTTTCTTTGACCTCTTCTAAAAATTTCATACTGACTGCAATTCCTGCTGAAGGTGTCTCCAGTTCATCTAGTTGAAAGAGGCTAGTCAAATCACTCCCGCACTTCAAAAAGGATGAAATAACATTGTTTTTTCGTACACAGATGGCCATAAACAAGGGACATTTAGAATGTAAGATCTCACCTCCCTATTTCATCATTTCCACTCCTTTGACCTGTCGCATTCATTTCTCAATGTTCTTCCTTTCTGTGCAACCCCTGTGCCCAGAGCCTGAGTAGGAAACTGATTCTTCCCTTTCCTCAAAGCGAAGTAGTTTTTGTATCAGAAAACGTGACCTTAAAACTATAAAGCCCCTGGCGACAGAAACTTTGGTAATTTAAAGATTTATATAGAGCACAATGAACTTATTGCACAAAGCAGAAGCCAGACCTAATTCTTTACCATCTTCTCTATTCTTCAGGAGAACCTTAAAAGGTTACAGAGGCCCATAGGGTAGCATGCCAACATTACTCAGCTATTTTTAATCTCATGGTTTCTCAACTGCACTCTTTTGTTGAGCTCTTTGTCATTTTATCTTCTTTTTTAAAATGATAGCACTGGTGGGCAGCTCCACCACTTTTATTTAAAGGCTTAATTTTATTTGCACTCTTACTATACAGTAACAAACAATTCCTAAAAAAAGACACACCAAATTAGGTACCAGCAAAAATGGACACTGCAAATTTTTGCATCAGAATTACAAGTAACAAAGCATGTATTTATACATGCTTTGTAACAAAGCAAATATTTATAATCTTGTTTACCCATATTCACGTATATAATGTGCTGAAATTAATTATATAGACATATTAGAAAAACTATACCTATACCTACTACTGACTACTTGAATTCTCTTCTGTTCTGTTCTGTAAAATCTGTTCTTTCATTTTCCAACGTGATTCCAACATGATTTCAAACCCTAAAACTATAAACATAGGTGGTTTGTTCTTTTTATGCATATTAATAATGGATTTTTTCTTCCTTTAGAAGCAGAAAAGTAAATTGAGTTCTCCTTGCATTTCAGAATGATGAAACTAAAAGGCATGGAATTTAGTCACAAGGCAAGTATGATGATATACCAACAGTCCTGACTGATGTGTTGATCATATTTGTAACACACCTATCCCTATTACTCTCAGCTCTGCAGGTGTCGGCTGTTCAAATCACCATGATTAAAACATTGCTACGATTTTTCTACCTATTGAAAACATCTATCTTTTTAGCACTACACAACTTTTTTCTTGCTATACACTGTATAAGAGAGTTACTAACACATGGAATTTTTTTTTTACACTATCTGATTTTTTGGCAACCAAAGAAACTATAAAAAGATACCCACTCAAACCATTACCTCTTCACACACCTCTACTGAAAGAATCAAAACAGCTTTTCAAGCCAAATGCACAATTAACTTACAAATGTACAGCATATGAATGTTAATAGTAACAGGCAGAATTCAACAAGATCAGCATCTCTTTTTAATACAAATATACACACTGAAGATCAAATCTAGCTGTAGCAACAGCCAGATAATATTCAAGTTATTACCTGTCCGCATGACTACTTATTGCTATTCCTGGTTTTTCAAGTCTGAGAGATTAACATAACATGCCTCTTGCCAGTTTTGTTCTGGCAACTAAAAGAAAAGCATATGGAACAGATTATCATGAGTGCTCTCAAGTGGCACATCCAGGAGAATGAGGGGATCAGGTCCAGATAGCATGAGTTTAGGGAAGGCAGGTCCTGCTTGACCAACCTGATCTCCTTTTATGACCAGTGAACTGCTTAGCGGATGAGAGAAAGGCTGTGGATGTTATCTACTCAGACTTCAGTAAAGCCTTCAACACAGTGTCCCATGGCAATCTTTGGAAATGCTGGCACTGTCACTTGGACAGATGCACTTATCTCCCTAAAAGCTGTCTGGAAAGCTGAGCTCAGGAGTGGTGGTGAATGGAGTTACATCCAGCTGGTGGCTGGTCACCAGTAGAGCTCCCAAGGGCTCCATACTGGGGCTGGCCCATTCAATTTCCTTACTGATGATCTCAATGAGGAGACTGAATACACTGTCAGTAAGTTAGCAGATGACACCAAACTGAGTGGGAGCATTCTCTCTTTGAGGGATCTGGGCAGGCTGGATCATGGGCTGAGGCCAATGGTGTGAGGTTCAACAAGGCCCAGTGCTGGGTCCTGCCCTTGGGTCACAACAGCCCCAGGCAGTGCCACAGGCTGGGGCAGAGTGGCTGGAAAGGAGCTGGGGGTGCTGGTGACAGCAGCTGGACATGAGCCAGGGTGTGCCCAGGTGGCCAAGAAGGCCAAAGGCATCCTGGCCTGGATCAGCAATGGTGTGGCCAGCAGGAGCAGGGCAGGGATTCTCCCCGTGTGCTGGGCACTGCTGAGGCCACACCTCGAGTGCTGTGTCCAGCTCTGGGCCCTCACTGCAGGAAAGACACTGAGGAGCTGGAGTGAGCCCGGAGAAGGGCAATGGAGGTGGGGAAGTCCTGTGAGGAGCAGCTGAGGGTGTTCATCCTGGAGAAAAGGAGGCTCAGGAGACACCTTATCATCCCACAACTGCCTGATAGAAGTGGGTAGCCTGTGTAGTGCCATGACTAGAGGAAAGAGCCTCAAGTTCCACCAGGGGAGGTTCAGGCTGGACATCAGGAAGAATTTCTCCATGGGAAGGGCTGTTAAACATTGCAACGGCCTGCCCAGGGAAGAGCTGGTGTCACCATCCCTGAAAGTGTTCACAAAACCACTGGACGTGGCACTTAGTTCTATGGTTTAATTGACATGGTGGTGTTTGGTCGTAGGTTATACTAAATGAACTTGGAAGTCATTTTCACACCTTTATGATTCTATATCACTGCAAATAAAGATATTTGTTTTTCAAATATTAATGCTTTTATAATCTGCAATGATCTCTTCAAAGTGTAATTGTTTTGCTATGTAATGTATCACCCAGATTGAAACTCTGTTTTGTCATTCCAGAATTACCATCCTAGAAAGTAGCAGTCTCCGCAGTGCAAGACTCACCTCTGTAAAACATACATACACACAATTATTTTTGAACTATGTTTCTGTATTCTAAAACCTCTCCATAAAGGAATACTCAAGAGAGCTGGCAGTAGCTGCTGTTCTGTTTTTGAAACAGTGTTGCCACCACCTGGACAAACCTCTAACTGACAGGTATTGCTGTGGTGTGATAAAAACACAAAAAACTCCACAAACTCTCACTTTCTCTATATAGTTATTTCCATAACCAAGAGAATTAAATTGTCTAAAACTTGGTTTTCTATTCATGACTTAATATTCAAATTCTGTGTTTCATTAGTATCTTAACATTAGACATCTAAAGCTAAAATTCATTAGCTCTTCACCAACATTTGAAAAACTAACTTGAGAAACTACTTTTGATGTTCAGTAATATGATGTACAATTATCTGCAGTTCTGAATAATCAGCTTATAAATGCTTCATACAATCACAACCAGATTTCATTCCTATTAGTAAGGAAGCTAACATTCAGACTCAGGAGAAAACCATAGCTTTTATCTGTGAAGATTTGCTTTGGAGATTTGTTGCTTCTTCCCTTCTCTGCCATTCATCATAAAACATTACAGGAAAGTTTCAGTCTAGTCTTCAATGAACAGCTGTGTTTTATAAAATATTTTGAAGGAAAGTAGAAATTATACTCTAAACTTCTGATGCACAGGAAGGTGACAGGATACTACTTAAATAGGAAACAAGGAGGAAATAGGAAACAAGGACTAAAACTGTCATGGAGGATTCCTTTAGTCTCAACAGAAACTTAAATCTTTCTAGCTTTTATTAAAAGGGTACATACTTCTACTGAAGACTGGATTCAATCAGATATAGCACAATTTATAGATACATAATGCAACTGAATACTTAGTCCTTTTCTTTCTATAGATTCTTATTTCTTTATTCATTTTTGGTTTGTTGAGAATTTACTGCACAAGATACAGGCTTATGCAAATATGAGCTGGCATTTCACATGAAGAAAATGTTTCCCACAGAAGTCAGTGCTTGCATTCAATTATTCACAACAAAATTTACCACTGAAACTTGATAATGCCACATGTATTGCTCAATGATACTTGATAAGAGTACTGCGAAACATTAGCTCCTATCATCAGAAGCTTAAGCCGCATATGGCCCCCAATGCAAAGCTTGTGCAACCTATGGAATACAGAATGCTTCCTGCTTTTTCCAGCAATTTCTGGTAAGCTGACAGTCCAAATCAAATCAAACCTAAGTCTGCTGCTCCCATAAAGAGAACCTTAAAACTTAAGCCACACTTTTAAACACTCATACATCATCTTAGAAATAAACTGACTTCTTGATGATAACTTACTGTTCTTACAAAAATTTGTATATGGTGGTACTTTATTAATTTTAACTCATTTTAACTCTTAATCATTACAATACATAGGAGTGCAAATGAAGATACTGAAAATGTGTAAATATAACCCGCTCATTAATCAGCCTTTTAATTAGAAATTTATATACCACATCTTGAGTATTTAGAGACCCTTATCTTCCTTTTAAACTAAAATGGTTATTAAGAGTTTTTATAAATTATTTTTAATGGAAAATGGAATAAGCTTTTTCCAGCAAGATATATTTGGTTGTAATAAATGCATAAACTGTATGAGGAATTTGTTTTTCAATTTAAAATATATGAATACTTTAAGTACCACTCCATGTTCTACTGCAAGAACAATTAATCATGTACCAAAGCTATGGCAATGGCCGGGCAGTATGTTATATAATAAGAAAAATAAATTACTTACATTGATAAGTCTAGTCTGTTTAGTGAAATACTTGTCCAAGATTCTGAAATGATTCATCAATCACCACTACTTAGTAGTCTATTCCCATTTTTTATCACCACCAACCTAAGAGTCATCTCAGAGTTAATGAGTTATGCTGGATGTTTCTCTCATGACAAACTTGGTATAGTTGCATTTTATCACTGTCACCACTTTAGGATGATTTTGTAAAAACCCACCACTTACAGAATATCATTAAATACAGAACCATCTTTACATCAAATAAGTCCATCTTACTATGTTGTTGAAGGTGTGACCTGACTTTCAAGATGATAGTTTTTTCCCCACTTGAAAATAAAAATTCTTGATAAACAGTAATGTACCTAGTCTCAAGTTTCACGCTTTCAGGAAATTAACTACTCTAATTTTCAATTCTCCCATATTCCTGTTGACAGTGTTGTTGCTTTTTTAGGATCTTTCCCCTCCATACTGGCACTCAAAATTTTCTTAACTCTTTTTTTTTATTTCCAGCCATTATTTCTTTACTGAATCTAATGACTTCTTCTTTTCATAGTCTAGGGACTTTAAACATCCACTTTCTCTCTTTCAAGAGAAATAAGACAACCAGACTGAAAGAGCATTATTTTACATCCTTCCTTCCACTTCTGAAGGCCAATCCTTTCTACATTCACCCCAGAGAACTAAAATACTCTTGCAAACTCATATTCTCATTAGAACATTTCGAATGAAGGTAAAACACATGTTAAATCAGTATTTGCACATCATTGATGCTTCTTTAGTCTCCACAATTATTCCCTTCATCCCAACAAAACCTATTCAAGTTGCTAGCTCTTCTAAGAACCTAATTACTCAGAGACAGGCAAAATCAGGAACTCAAGGTAACTCTCCTATGATGACAGAGGTAAAGGTTGTCTCAGGGTAAATTTGCTACACCTTGAGTTTGACCTGGACATTCAAGACTAGGATATTGGTGAGACTATATCTACTGTAGTGACTTGAATCAAAGCATGTGTAGTTTTGTTAATCCTGCGTTGCCTGATTTGGATTTCAAATCCAAATTGCTGATTTGGATTTCAAAGTCATTTTTGAATGCACAACTTGCCTTTTTTTTAAGAAGAAATCCTCATTTATAAAACATTTTGAAAAATAACAGCATATTAGGAGTTGTGGCAATGTGAAAGCCATACTTGCAGCATATACCTAAAAATTTTGTATCCTATTGACATCTCCAAAGTCTATATTCAGATATTCAGCCCTGGAAAACAGACTATATTTAAGAAGCAAACTCTCTTAATCAGAGATGATGGAAGTATAAGGAAACACAACATCAACCACTTAGGAAACTCAACATCTATGTATACATTGACCTGCTCCTAGTTTTCTCTACTACAGACAAGGCTTCACTTTCAAAAGTGTTTTGGACCCTGAACTCATTGTAGAAGAGCACAATTCACAACAGACAGAAAGAAAACATTAATTCTTTTTATCACATGGAACTATTTCTGTTCCAAACCCCTGCCAAAGACGAGGGCAGGCCAAAAGAAAGGTGTCAGATGGCTTTTGATCAAAGCAGAAGGTGGCACAGACACTATTTACTCTCACAGACACTATTTACTCTCACCTCCAGCTTAAGGTGAGATGTTGGTCAGAAACAAAGCCCAGCCTCTCCTGGCAGACCTACCCTATCTAAGTGAAGAGAGAGAAATCAAGACCTTCAATTTTTGTGCACTCTGCAATATACTGGATCAAAATCCAGTACAGTACAAAGGGATCAAGCACATCAGGCCTGGCACTGTGATAGACCTACTCAGTCCTCCCTAAATCAATAGGGCAGACAGCAAAGCATGGTGCAGAGACACTGCAGTGATCTTGCAGTGAAACCTGCACACAACATCTCACCGGTCTCATCTACAACTAGTTTTCTTTCTAGTGTTGTTCCAATCCTGCACTGGTCTCTATATGGTTAGGACACTGCGTGAGCTACGGATTATATACACAGCAGATCTTCCTAATGTACTATAAATAATGCTGTCCAACACTTAAACAGAGAGCATTGCTTTTTCAGCACTTTTAAATTCCTAGTTTCTTTTAGAAACAAACTGTCAGAAATTTTCGTTTGCACATTTTAATTTCTATAGACCTTCCCCAATCTCTATTACCTTCAAAATCCATATCTTTAATCTTCTTTACCAAATTATTAAAGCTCACAAATGCCAGGTGTGATCCTGTTTGTACAGCACAGGATGCTGTTCAAAAATGTTGTGAGAGTCAGTTAGCTGCCACCACCCACAGCAGTGGTTGCAACCATCTGTAATCACTTCACTAGCATCGGAATGATTTTTCTCCTCAGCCACAAGCCTGAGGGAGAATTGGCATACTTTCCTGCTCTGGAATAGATGAAACATCCTATCTTTTCTATACTGGCAGCACAAGGATGACCATTTACAGAAGTAAAGGCATAAATTACAGTGGAAATGAGTCACCAGTATGTGGGGAAATAGAATCTTCTACATCCAAGTAACCCCAAACTACAAAGGTCAGGGAGCACTGTATCTTAAAACAATAATGAACATTTACAAGGAAGTCCATTTTGTAAGGAAAGTGGATGCCAGTCTGTCAACTAGAAAGGGAGGAAGAAAATAGGTACCCAAATTAAGAGGTCAGAGAAATGAAATTTGTAACAGTACAATACTTTGATACATTTAGCACTACAGAAAAAGCAATATTTGAACACTTTAATTTAAAAAAATCACATCAATTTCTTGTTTGATAGCAGAAGGCATGCTTATTTCTTTCAGAGTTCTGGCATTCTGCTGATGCTGAGTGAATAAGGTTTTTCAAATCAAGCTAATGCACAGTGACAAATATTCAGAAAAAAATCAGAATTTTCACAAGTAGTATTTTCACAAAATCACAGCAGTAGAACTTCCCATATGAACTCTCCTATTCTCTATGTACATACAGAATACGGGCATCTGAAACTCCTGAAACACAGGCAGAAACCTAGAAAACTATTTTCTACAGGAGTGGGATACATGTATATGTAAGAATTAATTTTATATAATTACATAACCAGTTAGGTTGGAAAAGACCTCTGAGACCATCTAGCGCAACTAAATATCAAAGACCACAGTATCAATTAAACCATAGAACTAAGTATCACGTCCAGTGGTTTTGTGAACACTTTCAGGGATGGTAACCAGCTCTTCCCTGGGCAGGCCGTTGCAATGTATAACAGCCCTTCCCATGGAGAAATTCTTCCTGATGTCCAGCCTGAACCTCCCCTGGTGGAACTTGAGGCTCTTTCCTCGGCCGCCTAAGACAGGAGGCCGACCCCTGGCTACCCATTTCTGTCAGGCAGTTGTAGAGGGATAAGGTGTCCCCTGAGCCTCCTTTTCTCCTGGATGAACACCCCCAACTCTATCAGCTGCTCCTCAAAGGACTTGTGCTCCAGACCTTGCCCAGCTCCACTGCCCTCCTCTGGACTCTAAGTTTTACAATCTTATGCAGAAGCGCTCCGAATTACCAAGAAGAGCAAATAATTGCTGCCTACCTACCTAGTACAGGCGGCGCTCTGAAACCCTCAAGTGAGTGGCTTTACGGTTTTTCTGGCATTAGACCACCAAAAACCCGCACGTGTTTCCCGATGCGCGGCACTTTCCTTCCCGCTCCTGTTCAGCCGCTATAATTTTTTATCAGCCGCTATATTTTTTTATCAGCCGCCTTCCAGCCGCCCCGCCGGCTGCGGACGGCGGCGCAGTGCACGGCCGCCGCAGGCCCGCCCGCCGCCGCCCGGTGCGTACCTGCGCGGCTCTCGTACTTGGGCACCCGGTAGTACTTGTTGCCAAACTGGTCGGTGCCCACCAGCTCCTTGGCAGGGCCCACGAACCGCAGCCGCAGAGCGCGGAGCGCCTGCCAGGCGCGGCTCATCCCGGGAACCCGACGGGAACACCGCGGCACCGCCGCCCACGGACAGACACCGGGACACGGACACGGGGACGCGGACACGGGGATGGGGGGACGCGGACACCGGGACGCTGACACGGGGAAGCGAACACGGGGACGCGGACACGCGGACACCAGGACGCGGCCCCGTCGCCTCGCGGGGCGCAGCGCCTGTGGGGGCGGGGCGTGCCAGCAACGCCGCTTGCCATTGGCGCGGGCCGGCCCGCCCCGAGCCAATCCCGGCCGCGCGTGCCGCAAGATGGCGGCGCGGCGCGGAGCGGGCCGGGCGCTCTCGCCATGTTGGGGCTCATGGCTGCTCGCCAGGCCGGGCTGGACGACCCCGCGCGGCTGCGCCGGGCCGAGCGCACCCGGAGGTACCGGGGCCGGGGCGGGTGTCCCTGCGCGGGGAGGCCCCGCAGCGGCAGCCCCTGGCTCCGGCCTGCCGCGGAGCCTCGCTTGGCCCGGCCGCGCTGGGGCGGGGTGAGGGGCCGCGCTGCCGCAGCCCCGCGGGGCCGGGGCGCGGAGCTGCAGCAGCGGGTCGGCAGCCTTGGTGTTTGTGTACGGGGAGCCCAGCCCTGGGCGCAGTGTGCACAGAGCAGTCAGCTGTGCCGCATTCCCTGCACCTCGGGGTTGCCGCCCTTGCTGTCGGCGCGGTTCCTCCAGGGGGTTCCGTCTGCTTGTGCTCCGCTTGTGAGCGCACGCCTGTCTTGGATTCTCCTGTGCCCTCGTCCTTCCTTCTCCCAAACCCGGCCTTTGGCAGGCTGAAGAAGAATCAGATGCAGGGAGTTTCTTAACAATTTTTGTGGGAATAGGTGGTAGCATAGGCGGATTTGTTAATATTCCTGCTAAAGGTTATAATGTGATATTTGTTCAATACCAGGGAGTCTACTTTGCAGATTAAGTCAAATAAAGCCTACCTTAGTTCAGTTACTCACAGAACTTCTCGATCTATGTTGGCGATTTATGGCTTGATGATGCTGTATCATTGTAAAACAAATATTTAAAATTGAAATTAATTTTGGAAGCTCAGGAAGCTTGTTTCTGGGTGTATTTTGACAACACAGTTATGTCCCTCTGTGTCTTCAGCTCTCATGTTGCATTCAGTGTTAACGGTAACACACTGGGTGGACTTAACCTTACTTGGACAATTACCTGTTTAGCATTTCCCTTCTGAAACTCTTTGACTTTAAAATAAAAAATCGTTTAGTCTTAAGTGGATTTTATTTATAGCTGCATCTTGAAGTCTTATATTTTAACCCATTTTACAGGAGGATTTCTTGCTTCCTAAAATTCCATCTGTAGCTTGAAGGTTTTAAATTGGGCGTCTTGTGTATGTCAGAATTCTCATTCTAGGTGAATTCTCACATAATTATATTTTACATCGTTTAAGAGAGCTTAAATGATTTGCTGCTTTTATAGCATGTCTACAGGCCCCGTGATGTTGGGGGCCTGCCTGTAGCAGCCTAAGGTTCTCACATCAGGATTTTTTGCCTTGAGCTGAAGCTGAGTAGGGGTACTCTTTCTCACAGCATTTTGGTTACCTACTTAGTTATGTTTTTGTTATAGTGGTGTTGTACTTTGTACTAAATGGTGCTGTAGGAGGCTCTGATCATGTTGCAAGGCTAAATTTTATATCAGTAGTAGTATTATTTGGTAAAGCAGAGTATCTCTTTTTGGATTATGCAATATTAACGTATTCAAAAAGCTAAGAATTGCAGGTCAGAAAATGTTGTTGTGGAAGCTTCATCATTGGGGGTCGCCTAGTTTTTATTTAGTGTTGCAGAAAATGTAGCATACAAACTTTGTTTCATTAAAGAAAATACTGTAAACTTGGTAAACTAAATTACTTTGTCCACTAGGTGTCTGTAGTTCCAAGCAGGATGAAGCCTGAAAGGATGATACATGATGAAGTTTCAAAGTAGCCAATATCTGTGGTGATTACAAGCTTCTTAATATTTTTTTTTTTAGTGTTTTCAAATTACATTCCAGGTTTTGTTTAATATGTTGACCTAAATGTAATTTTACTTTTTCTTTGAGCCTGTTTTACAAATTTATTTCTCCCTTGCCTTCCAAACAACAAAGTATTTTTGTCTGGCAACTTCTCAGGACTTATTTCTATCTCTGTATTGTGTAGTTTTGCAAAAAAATGGCAAGCTGAATGCATTGAAGGAGCATGAAACTAGGTTTCAGCTGTTCAGAGCTACATAATAACATTTCATGATTCTGTTCCTGTTTTTAATCTCTCTTTTGTTCTTATTTTTGTGGGTAGGGTTTTAAGTTTGGAATTAAATAAAGATAGAGATGTGGAAAGAATACATGGAAGTGGTATCAACACCCTTGATATAGAGCCTGTTGAGGGAAGATAGTAAGTATATACTTCAGTTGGTACAAATGTACATAAGTAATTCACTGTGCTTTGGTGGTATGGATTTGTTGTCTTGTTGAACACGTTCATTACATTGAGCATATTGAGATTATGAGTGTTTTAACTTTTGTGCTTCATTGACACTTTCAGCATGTTATCTGGTGGATCGGATGGTGTTATTGTACTTTATGACCTTGAAAACTTGAGCAGGAAACCAAGTTACACATGTAAAGCACTTTTTTCAGTTGGAAGGTAAGTACTCTGAAAGTCTTTTAAAAGTACATGATATAGCTCTTGTGTGGCTAGAATTAAACTTGCAAATTAATGTCTGTTCTTATTTTTAGGATAAAAAGACTGTCGAAAATACTGCCAGAAATCTTGGAAAGCTCGTAGCAGGAGCTAATTGTTTCATGCTTGATTTGTCTACTCTAATGGTTACAGTACCAGTGACTCTGGTATTGTTTGAGCAAATCTATAGCAGTTTCAAAAGTTAAAGTTAAGGATATTGGTTGTATCAGTTCTCATGGAAACTAAAGTTAGACAGTCTTATGTTGCTGTAGACACCACAAAAAGAAGGCAGCCCTAGTATTCTAACCTTAAATTTTAACACTAGAAAAAGAAGACGGGATAAAAAAAGAAGCCCAGACTTTTCTTTAACTCAGAATTTCTGACTCTGAGTTTTCTTAATGTTTCTTTTTAAAATTGGTGCCTCTATGCCAGTGACTGAGAAAGAAGTTTTGGTACTGCTTGTAGAAATATTCCCTGTATTCCCCAAATATATATAATACATATATTTGAGAAAATACACTTTTAAGCAGAATTATTATGCAATTATTTGCATAATCCTTTTCAACAGTTTGGAAAAGAAATCCAATACCTATTTTCAGTTGTTTGTTTTATTTCCCTTCTCTCTTTCCAGCTTTACTAGTAGCTATTTTTAGTTCATCAGGTGTTCAGCAGGTACAGAAGTGATTTGTACAAAACTTCTTAAGAACATGTTTGAATGAAGACAGATGTGCTACTGAAAAATGGGGTGTATTTTTCTAAAGAACAGAAGCTACATGAAGCTACTACCATGCTGTATGTAATCTTTATAAAGAGTCTAAACCTTTATTGATTTGTCAGGCTGTCCCTGCAGGCAATACAAATTTTTCCATTATAGACATTAAGCCTTCTAGCAAAAGCTGTTTTTTCTTTTATTTGGATAAAGGTTTGTCTAGTAGGTTAGAACTTCACCTAAGACTCACAGTAAGAGATACTCTATTTCATTATAAATTGGTAGCTGTATTTTCCCCTTATTTTTTCCAAGTCTACAAATTATTTGAGGTCTAAGAGTCAGAAACTTCATGAGTCAGCTATATAAGAACAGAACAGATTTGTAACAATAAAAGGCCTTAACAATATATTGGATCATAGAAAAGAAAAATGCTAACAGAACACAGATAATAGAACAAGTGTTGATGGCTAGGCTTCTTGCATAAAATTATTTTAAATTGTAACTAAGAGCATATAATGACTATATATCTCCAAATCTCAAAACTGAAATAAATTCTGAAACAGATGCAGCAAATTGAAGAAATTCATGCAAAGAAGGCACACTCAAAAAGCTATCAGATCTGTGCTAAAGTCAGGCTATTGTTAACTTCAGTTAGGTCAGTAGAAATACTCCATCCTTGAAGATTCTGTTTAGGAGGATGTTTAGTTGGTTATCTCTTTCTTGAGTAGGTGTTAATTTGCATAGATGTGTCTTTTATTTCTTGCCACTTGAGGCATAAATTTTATTAGTAGAATTTGATTTTGTGTGGCACTGCTCTAAATGACAGGATTATGATTATTATTGCTTAAATAACCTTTGTAGGTTTCTTGCTGCAATTATTTATTCGTAGTATTCATGAAGCTTCCTAGTATGTTTTAAATACTTACTAGCTAATTAGCTACAGTTTATATATATCTTCAGATATTTCGAATAGTATATATATATAATATTATATAATATGATAATAATACTATATATTATTATAATATATATATATAATTTTATATTCCTGACTTAATAAGTGAATTTATACTGCAGAAACTCTTGCCTATACTCTGTCTAGCTCCTGTCTTTGAAGGATATAATCCTGATATCTAGTGAAAGTTTGCCTGTGTTCCAAGATTGCACAGCAGAGCACAGGTCTGGTATCCAAGTTGCTTAAAGATAATCTTGCTAAAGGCCTTTTAAAGCTGTTTCTTAATACACCCTGAACTGGGCTTGCTGATGATCTGGTAGTGTAGAACAACAAAAGAGGTAATTCCTGGTAGTAGACTGTGATTCACATTTTGATTTACCATCTGGAATAGAGGGCCATTACTGAAAATACAAAAATAAAACTTTTCCTGTTTTCCTGGGAGTCAGTACAATGAGCTTTATCTGGTTTCATATGATTGATGTTGACCTGTGACAAAAAATGGCGTTTGAGGGTAAACAAACAGTACCTATTTCTAGATAATATGCAGATAATGCTTATCTTTAAGGTAGTCTCTAATACTCAAAATATGTCTAGGAAGAATGAATGACAGTGACCTATTAGCCATAGAATTAATTCTGTATTTGTCCTTGGTAGAAAATGCTGGGATAATATGATTAATGGGTGAAAATACTTCATATGGAGTGAACTGGGAACAGTGTACATCCTGAGACATGAAACTAGGCTGAATGGCATGTAGCCACTACTAAGCTTAGCCAGATCAAAGGTGATTTCTCTGGAGCTATTCAGGAGTTCATTAGTTCATTCTTCAGCCCTGTGGATTATGGGAGAATTGAGTTTCTCTTGCAGAGTTGATTACAGTCTGGTATTATACACTTATAGTTAATAAACCTAGATAATTAGTTCCATGGGTTTAGATTTTTCTGCACATAGCATAGATATGCCTCTCCAGGAGTAAGCTCACTCTGTCTGTCAAGCTTGATTTCTTGGCTCTGCAGATACTGAAGATTTTTAGCTTGCCATGGTTTAACTCCAGCTGGTAACCAAGTTCCACAGAGGTGCTTGCTCACTCCCCTACTAGTGGGATCAGGGAGAGAACTGGAAGGGTAAAATCTAGAAAACTCCTGGGTTGAGATAGTTTTATAGAGAAAGCAAAAGCTGCAAACACAAGCAGACCAAGAAATTAATTCACTTTTTCAGCCATCTCCAGGAAAGCAGAGCCCCGTCATGCATAATGGTTATTTGGAAAGACAAATGCCATCATTCCAAATGTGTCTCCTCCTCTTCCCTTGTTGCCTCCACCTTTATATACTGAGCTTGATGGCACATGGTCTGGAATAACCCTTTGGCCAGCTGGGGGGGGTCCCCTGTCCTGGCTGTGTCTCCTCCCAGGCACTCTCAGTCCCCTCATCAGCATGTCAGTATGAAAGCAGAAAAGGCCTTAGCTCCCCGTAAGCCCTGCTCAGCAACAACAAAAGCATCTCTGTGTTATTCTGTTCAGCACAAATCCAAAACGTATCCCGTGCTAGGCACTGTGAAAAAAATTGATTCTACTCCAGCCAAAATCAGCACACCTCTCTCAAGAACAGAGGCATAAAATTTGTTCTCTTTTAGTGCCAGAGTAACATGCCTCTGAGGATATGCCTCAGAGGTGGAGAAGCAATGCAGAAGTCATTAAACTAAGCTCAAAAGTTGATCAGTATCTCTTTGCTTAGTATTGTCAGTGCTGGCTCCAGGCTAACTCTCCTTTAAAGTGTCTTTTTTGCTTTGTAGCAACCCAAGTGAGCAGGAATGTTTATTAGCTCAGATGAAATCAGAACTATAGATGTCATGTGAAAAGGGAATATTTCCTCAACTCCTAGTGTTGGATTAGTCTGTCAGTTTTCCCTGGGAAAGGTGAGACCTTTGTGTCCAACCAGCCCCTCACCACCCTGTTTTAGGGACCCTGCACTGAACGGTCCTGCTGAATCAGAGGGTGGTTCAACTGACTTGTTCAGGGAGACACACAAACAGCATAAGAGACCCCCTCAGTGGGGTTTCCCTCTTATCCAAGTATATTACCTACTTCCAGTGAGTGCCAGTGTTCATGAAGGACTAACTCTAACTGTGGAATAACAGTCTTTATTAATAAAATAAAATTATGACAGTTTAAGGTTTGAGGCCTGCCAGTGCTTGTTTCTCTCTGTAAAAACTCATTCAGACCAATATACAGACAAGATTTAATCCCTAGTAAAATTTGTATAGAGTAAGGTTCTTAATAAGAGGCATTCCTTTGGGTAAGAAGACAGATAACCTTGTTGGCTGATCCCAGAAGTTACGATGAAATCTTCCCTAACTTCACAATTTTTGAGTTACTTCTATACTGTTCTATATGTTTAGTTGGAGCTTGAGGTATTACACCTTTATGACTAAATAGTGTAAAATTCTCTCCCTTTGCTCTTAAAGATACAGTCAATGAAATGCAGAGCACGACGTGCTCAGTGAGGGGCAATCTTGCCTGAAGGTGGGTAACTTGAGGTTATCTCAGTTGTTTACATCATGGTGCTAGTAATGCCAGGGTTGTGGGTTTGGTTCCTCTATGGGCCATTCACTTAAGAGCTGGACTTGATCATCCTTGTGTCTGCCTTCCAACTGAAAATATTCTGTGATTCTGGACTTTGGGATGGAGGTCTTTGTTAAATGATAATGAACCAAGTTCATCCAAGGAGAGTGACTTCACCACAGTTGTTGGTTCAACAGAAAGACATCTTTTGTCTCCCTTGAGGGACAGGTGCTATATGGTTTATCAGATAAAAAGTACCCCTCCCTGTAGGGATTTCAACAATGGCTGACCACGGTGTCTTAGCTCCACCCCCCATTTCATCCCGCCTAGCAGGTGCTTGAGGTTGCAGGCTGTTTGTATGGGCAGTCATTGTGGAATAGCTTTCAGTCATGCTCACCACATTCCATTCAGAAGAAGCAACTGCACTTCACCCTATAATTCCCATATCATTATAATTTCTGTTAGGATGTGAATATAGCTTCTCAGTTTCCTCACATTTCACCCCCAGCCATCTTTCCACATAATCCACCCACAATTTGTCACTCGAACTTCACAATATCCAAATAGGATTTTAGAATGTTTCACACTTTATTATATGGTGCAGATCATCTAATACATTTCTAGTGTGTGGTTATCTGGTATTATTGAGGGTAGCCAGTAGGCTAATTGTTTCATAATTATCCAAACCTTAACATACAACAACAAGAACACAGGGTAGAGACTCTGTTGAGAAATCTGGTAGCTTTTAGTGACCATCCAAAAAGGGTGTCCCACCACTGTATTCACATACTCCATCACGTGATTTATTTCTTCTATATAATGATGGACAGTAAACAAAGTCTGTTGTTCATTTTTTTTGCATTTGTTTTCAACAAGCAGCTCAGGTCTTCATGCTATAACAGTTTCTTTAGCAGCATGAGGTTCCTACCACTGTGAGTAGGCTGCAATCTTGAATCAGAGTATAATTAGATTCTAGTATTTTAATAGGATACAGTAGGAGCTGAATAACTTAAATCACATTCCATAATGTTGGCAAAATTATAGCACAAATATGAGAGTGATTACTTGTTTCTACAGCAATGTTGTCCACAAATACAAAATCACAAGAGGATCTCATAAAAGCTCATCCTTTACCAATATACACAGTTTCCAAGTTTTCATTAAGATAAATCTCAAAATGAGAAATATTTTGCTCAGTGTTATGACAAATGCCTTGGTTTTTGGTGTTATGTTCACAAACGTATCCTTGTTGCCCTCATGCAATGCGCATATTGGCATCAGTAGTCTTCTATTTATTTCCATCTTTTCAGGCCCATACTCTGTGCTCCAGAGGATGAGTATAGTTCTGTTGTGGTTTAATTCTAATGCAATGACTGGGTATATATCATACAGTGAAGCATTGCATATTGTTAACACAAAAGCTGAAAAGCTGTTGCTGTGCTGCTGATGGGATCATAGGTAAAATTAACTAAATACCAGCAGAACTGGAATTTCTTTGAAATTCACTTGTATTATCCCAAATTACCTCTCAAATTTCAATAAGTAATGGTTTCTTTGCCTTCCCTTGTGATTGTAGCTGTCATCAGTGCATCCACAGTTGAGCTTGTATAGAAGTAAGTGGTAAAGAAACATTGGTTTGTACTATGCTAAGTGCGTCTGTGATAAATTGATGGTCTTTCATTAACACCTTCTCACTGAATTCATATCCATTTGACACCATTGATTATTTTCAAAAGCGAAGATCATGGAGAATGTTTCAGTTCATTTAGGTCACTATTTATTGTGACTAGTTTTGTTCCTTAGTAAGCCAGAGTCTTGCTGTTTAGAACTCCCCATCCTGTTCCCAGGATATCAGTCACATCCTTCCTGGTTTGCCTGGAGGAAGTCAGGGTTTGTTTATGCAGCCATGCTGTCCCTCATGCGTAAGAGGTTTTCAGGAGCAGTGAGTGAGCTGATTGGATTGTGTGAACATTATTCTGCATCAACAGTTCAACTTATTTGAGAGACTGTGTTGAGTTAAATAACATTTACTGTTGACCTGTATTCTTGACTAAGGAGGAACCAATGTTGTAAGTGTGAGGAGACAGTTTGATAGACGGCTGAGACTGAGTAGTTCAAAATGGTACTTCAGCACTTTTGAATTGAAGGCCCTCATTCAGTTGAGACCTAAGTCTGTTCAAAAACAAATCATAACTGTTGGATGGGATATTTTAACGATATGCCAACACTCATGTTTAGGAGAGCAAGTATGTATGGTTTTCTCCCTTCAACATAATTCACTACACTTTGTTTACAACAGTGTGTAAGACTATTGTTGTGCATTTAATTATTTTGAATTCAGCATCCTATAGAGATTATGTCTTTTTAATTCCCTTCAGAGCTGAAAGGTGTTGATTTTCATTCTCCTTTGTGATGATCCACTTCTGCCTTTAAAAGGTAGTTATGCAGTGCTGCTGTAGACAGATTTAGGCCAGGCATAGGTAGACTGAGAGGTGCATACTCTTCTATGCATGGCAGTACTGAAGATCTACATCTCTATTTGCATAAATGATACCCCTGCAATAGTTACTGCTTGTGGAGGCCAGGACAATTGATAGAACAATGCAAAGATAAGAGCTAAAATAATGAAATCTCATAAACCCTTTTCTAACTGCAGTTTTGTTGTAAGTACTGCATGCATTTAACTGGGATGGAGTTAATTTTCTTTGTGGTAGTTTGTAGTACATTTTGGACTTGTAACCAGTCTTGATAGCACATTCGTGTTTTAGTGAGTGTGAAACAGTGCTTGGTAGTGTCAAGCCATTCACCATTCATCACTGCCCTTTCAGGGGGTGGACTGTTCCTCAGGGTATGAGGAAACAGCTGCAACACCTGATGCACATTTGTTACAGCATTTCAGAGAGAGATAGGGCATGATTTATGTCTGGAATGAGATTTAAGCTACTCCAGGCTAGGCCTCAGATTTGGGCCTTGTAGTCCTTCAAAGCCTGTGACGCAGTTAGAAATTAAGAGCTTGTGGCGCAGTTAGAAATTAAGTTAAGGTGTGATGAGGAGCACTGGGCTGTCTGGGTGTGAAGTAGTATAGGTTTATAGTGTGAGGTTTAGGCCACCTTAAGACAAAGACAAACAATGTTGGCTTGCCAATGAGAGTGCCTTTGTAAACTGTAAACTATGTAGAAGTGTATATAAACTGCTATCTTCTCTCTAATAAACTAAGAACATATTGGTTCAATGTGCGTTCTTTCCTGTCCAGCTTTCCTGTTTTAGGAGGTCCTGGTCTTACACATTGACCAGAGACATACTGATATTCCATACTGTAAAATGTCATGTGCAGCAGTCTAAGCATATGGTAAGGGGTTACTTTTGCATCGCTTCATTGGCTGGAGGTTTGTTTTGTTTGTTTGGTTTTTTCCTTGATTCATAGGGTTTGTTTTGGTTTGTTCCCTTTCACTTACTAAAATGTATTTATCTCAATTCCAACTTTTCACACCTTCACCATTTGTATGCTCTCCCTCATCCCACTGCAGAGGGTAGAGTAAGCAATCAGCTGGTTTTAGGCCCCTGGAGCTGGATCCATGTGCATCCAGCTCAGATATGAGTCATTTACGAGGTATTTGAATGACATATATTATTCAGAGCCTGGTCAGTTGAGTCTGTATCCTGGAGGTGTCAAGACTGGCTCTGCTGTCTGTTGTTTCTGCTATAGTTAATTATTAATTCTATTGCAGTCTCTAAATATCCACAGTTCAGCTGGAAGTTTCCTATTGTTCTTCCTCTTTGATTTTTGAATGCAAATATAAATGACTCTCTGTAATTTAGGCAGTAAATTAGGCTCTGGTGACTTTGTCAGACAGGAATTGCCAATAACTAGGTAGCTGTAATTATTCATTAATACTAATGAATTTTTTGAACTGTATGTGTGATTGTATTTTCAGAGAATCCATTTCTGAATTTTTGAACTGTATGTGTGATTGTATTTTCAGAGAATCCATTTCTAAGAAGCATAAAGATTTGTAGCATTAGGCCATCACATTTAGCATAAGATCTGTAAATATTGTAACTTAAATATTTAAAAAGACAGTTTTTATGATTTATGAGTGTCTGAGATATGCTACAGTTACCATATTTTTAAAAGGTAATTATCTGTAGTTTCTTGAAATGAAGACTCTTCAAAGTAATGAGTATTAGTTGAATCAAGCCAGCAAAAATACAGTTCTTGTAAACCTCAGGACAAATTAAGAAAAATGTTTACGTTTTCAGCTTGTCATCAAATACCAAGGTAACTACAAGATGGTTATCAAAACTCTAACCAGTTGGACTATTTTCATTGATTTTAGGAGTCATCCTGATGTACATAAATTCAGTGTGGAGACAGTCCAGTGGTATCCTCATGACACTGGCATGTTTACATCAAGCTCATTTGATAAAACCTTGAAAATATGGGATACAAACACTTTACAAGTAAGTGAGTTTCTACAGATTTTAATCTTTTTTGTGTATGTTACTTATTGTGTATCCGAAGTTCTCACAGAGGCGAAGAGGACTATGCATCTTGAAGATGAAAACCAGCTGCCTGTTAGAACTGTGGGTGTAGTAGCATGGTGGTGGCATGGTGGTCCAGGCATTTGTGTACATCTTGGTGTGTACCTGCCCATTTCTGAAGACCTTAATGTCTTAAACTGCAGGAGAGCTTGGAACCCTTGGGACAGTTCTTTCTGCTTTTGCTGTGAACAGGAATACAGCTACTTGAATTTTTGCTGGGTAAACTGGTCCATCAAGGTCTAGTCTGCAGTTCATTCTTGGGAATTTTTGAGTCTAATGGCAGTAGCTACTTATTTTTAATAACCAGTGTCTAATAACCAGCACTTTTGAAAGACTGATAGTCTTGGCATACAGGATCCAGGTCCAGAATTCTGCTGTTGTAAGCACTATAAACACCATTGCGAAAAATCAGTAGAGAGCGAGAGAAACTATTAAAATCATGCTAACCAATGTAACTGACATTAATAAGGTAAACAGATTATTTAGGAATTTATGTTGCTTTGATTCAGTAATCCTCACATCTTGTGTTGAACTGTGAATTCATGACTGCTGTTTGTCCTGTTCCCTATGAACATTTACATTGATTCATAATATCATTGATATGTAAATGTTCATAGGGATACAGAATTTACATTGATACTATTTGACTGCTGTTTCCCAGATGGTGAAATAATTTTTTGAAAAGAGGTCTGTCATTCTAGGGACTTAGTAGGGAACAAATCTATAATTTGTTTGGTTTGGTTTTTTTAAGTGTTTTTTTTTTTTTCATATAAAGTTGTGTTTGCAGTTGCTAAATCTTCTCATAAACAATTAGTGTTCCAGATAGATAGTTTTGTGACCATCTCTTGTACACATAAAAGTTATTGAGTTACCTGTTCTGCCACTAAATGGTGTTTTTGAAAGTATAAACAACTCAATTTTAAGAGATTTTTCATATACAGTATTTTAGAATGAGACAACAAAAACAGTTTACCTGGAAGCAATTGTACTTACTAAAGTAAATATTAAATTTTATCAAAGTTATTATGATCCATTAGTTTTAAACAATCATGGGGCAGATAATAGTTTTATATGGAACTGTTTTATTTTTTTAGGAATTTGAAATAATGTGTGGTATTCGTGAATAAAAAGGGACTTTAAACTTAGTCTGAAGTGCCTTCTTCCAGTTGACTCTATTTCCATATTAGAACCTTATTGTTTACTTACTAGCTTTATTAATTTTTGATAACTGTAATCATTTCCATTCATGCTTCTCATTTGTCGGTTTTCTTGGTCTGTCTTTTGGGTCATCTCTGAGCTCTGGTGCTGTTCTGCTATTGGAAACAGGCTTACGCTGTGATGTTTGTGTTATTTGGCTTCTAACCAGGCGAGTTATCATTACTATGTAAATAGTAATATTTGTATTGGTCTTACTTGTAGCTGTTACTTGAAAAATAATGGTGAGCATCTACATTCTGTTAATATACTTGCATTGTAATTAATTTAATATTTTTATTATCAGCCTGCAGATGTATTTCACTTTGAAGGGACAGTCTATAGCCATCACATGTCTCCAGTTGCTACAAAGCATTGTTTAATAGCAGGTATGTGTCTGTTTTTAAGAAACAGATAGATATAGATAGATAAGTATTATTATAATAATAAGCAAGTAATATTTCAATTGGGTTTTTCCCCCTACTCTGTCTTATTTTTACATAAATAAGTCTTGATAAGATGTAGGTTTACCAGTCCATTAAAATACTGTCCATTAGTTGGATGATGTCAATGAGGGTATCATATTTGTTCTTCTGAAATAATGTATCAATCATTTCTCCTTACTGATAAAATTCTTAGCTGTAATTAGATTCTTTCATTACATAAGTTATAATTTAAAAGTTATTAGATCCAAATATAGTATATTTTGTAAATAGATCTGTGTACTGCTTATATGTGCACAATTTAACTATGTTCAGCAAAAAAAATATTTGAGGGGGTATTTTTAAGTTTCTCAAGCACATGCTGTTTACTTCCAGTTTCTAAATTTTGTTTGTTACATGGTGAATTTGTTTGGACTAAAAATGCAAATCTATTAATAGAAGCATTAATCATGAAGCATCATATTAATAGAAGCATTGCTCTGACTGAATGAGCAGTTATGCAGCTAGCACTTTTCTTCTATTTTTTTGTCATTGCTAAGATTTTTTTGTTGTTCTTTCAGATGCTGAAAGGGTTTTTTAGCTGTCTTTGTTTCTTTTGTTACAGTTGGTACCAAAAACCCCAAAGTACAGCTCTGTGACTTGAAGTCTGGATCCAGTTCTCACATTCTGCAGGGTACTTTTTAGTCTGAAACATAAATGTTAAACAATAACTACTTTGAGTAAAAACAAGTCCTGGTAATAAACACTGTATACAATGTATTCTTTGTCAGTAGCATGACTAATTTATTTGTAGCTAGTTGTGAAAGTTGCACAGTAGTAAGAGGTTCTTCTGGGTGTTTTTCTAGAGCTAAATGAATTGCAGAATAAAAGCATTAATCAATGGGCAGTTACTACCAATGTTTGGGCATTTTCATGCTCTAATCAATACTGATTACTATTTATGACATGGTTAAATGTAGTCATTGGTTTGGGGGGTTATGGAGTGGTCAACAAGTGATGTTTTACTTGGTCTTTAAAAAAGAAGACTAAGTAAAACAAGAGAAACTCCTCACCACTCCCCAGAAAAGAAACCCCCAGAAAAGAAACCAAAACAAAAAGAAAATTACACTGCTTTTAAGAAAGTATCCCATAGAGGTCTTTGAATGGATTTGTTTAGAAGTTTCTGAATTCTGTAGAATAAGCTTTCTGTAGAAGGATACTACCAAATCCTTTGCATTTTCCTAGTTCAGTTAAATGTAAGGTTTTATTGTTCCATAATCCATTATTTTTGGCACTCAATGAGAATTTGCCTTTGGTGGCCCTTTTCTAATGTGTACTTTCTGGAGTGTCAGTATATATACATATGCTCTAGAGAAGGCAAGCATGATGCAAATCTTCATGCTTCAACTGTAGAGAAACATTAACTCGGACACAGCAATGTGCAAATGCAGCTTTATTTCTTCACTAGCCAGCTGAATCTCAAAGGAGCCTGGGTGATCCTTTTGAGATGCAGAGATTAAGCCATTAAACTTCAACAAACTGAATTGGCTACAACAGGCATATCATGTTCTGTTCCTAGAACCAAGAGCTCCAGACAGGGCAGTGATGAAAACAGTTCTCTAAAGATCCTGTTTAATTTCATCAGGGCTTCTTAATTTTGATACAAGAGTTAATGCTTTCCAGGCGCAAGCTCTGTTGTGTCTTTGTACACAGCCTGTAATAGCCTGTTAGCTCAAGTGCAATACTGTAGGAATAAATGGAAGGAGAATATGTTATTGATTAGGCATAATCTGTAATTCTTGCAGAAGTGAAGCAATCAGTAGTGTCATATGGTCAATCAGACCATATGTATAAATATTTTCACACAGGCTAGCTCTAGCAGCTGAAATGGAGGTATATGCATGGCTGTAGTTTAATTAATGGATCCCAATAAATCTGTCTGCTCTGAGCCTTCTTGGTGTATCCTGTAGTACCTGTATCTTGGAGGTTTTTCCTGTTATCCTGGTCATCACAGTGCTTTGATTAATTCAGGTAATGGGAAAGCACCTACTAGAAGATGCACCAGGGACAAGGTGGTTCACACCACCTCTAAACTGTGTTAGCAAAAATGTATTTTATGATGTAGTTTACTTTTCAGTAATATGTTTCTGTTATGGCATGAGACATCATTGAGTCTAGCTCTTAACCCAGCATTGCCAAATTCACCACTGAATTATGTCTCTTAAGTGGCGCATCTATACATCTTTTGCATCTCTCCATGGGTAATGGCACAACCATTGCCCTGGTCAACCTGTTCCTACCAGAATTTCATTTGGAAAGTATGGAAGTTATTTCTAATACTCAATCAAAATCTCCACTGGTGCAATTTGAGGCCACTTCCTCTCCTGTTGTATGTTGCTTGAGAGACTGACCCCCACCCTGGCTACAGTTTAATTCAGGTGGTTTTAGAGAGCTGTAAGGTCCCCTCAAATCTTCTTTTCTCTAGACTGAAAACCCCCAGCTCCCTCAGCTGTTCCTTGCAGGACCTGTGTTCAACATCCTTCACTAGCTTCATTGATACTTTAATAATTAAGGGAAAAAATACTGCAAATTCAGGACAAAACCCTTAGAGGATAAAATGAGTAAAGCTTTAATTGTAAGGTAGATATAATTTAAATTTAACATTATTCAAGTATTTCAAGAAAAATAAATGGAAAATTCCTTTCATATATGAAAATACCAGTGGTGCACAAAAAGCTGTGTCTGAGCTGTAATGTATTTTGCATAGGTAAAACCATCTTTATTTTCAAAAATTATACATATGAAATACTGTGTGCATCACTTTCTGCTCACTGCAGTCCTGCTCAAGGAAAAAAGAGAAATAACTTCTGTCCCAAAATAATAGTTTGACAAAATTTAAATTGATGTTACAATTCAAATTATTATTCTGGCTTGGTGAATCCTGTACAACTAAATATTTGCTTTTACTTTCAGTTATTTACACCAAATCGTGTGTATAATAAACTTTTTCATGTAATTCTTAGGTCACAGACAAGAAGTATTGGCAGTGTCTTGGTCCCCACGTCACGAATATGTTTTGGCAACAGGAAGGTAAGGATGTTGCTGAACTGTTAAATGCACTGGAATATTGGTCAGTAAAAATCTTATACATTCTTTAGGCAGACTTACTTCAATTCAAATGCACTTCTGGAGTTAATTTTCTTCATTCATTTTTACTTGTTCATAATTTTACAGCGTTTCCCTAGAAAAATGAAACCTGAAGAGCTGTCAACAAATCATGCTTACTTTATACTAAGTTTGTACAGAGTTTTGAAACACTAACTGTAACTACTGGTATAAGAAAACAGTAGAATATTAAGGAGATACTTCTTACTGTTTATTAGTGTGTGCATTGCTAATCCATGTTGTAGTAAAGTAAAACATATTATGTTCAAATAACTATTCTAGTAATCACACTTACTTACGTCAAAAAGAATAACTTGGGGAGCTTAGCTAATGTAACTTTCCAAGTTATTCAAAAAGACTAACTTGGGTAGCTTAGCTAATGTAACTTTCCAAGTTATTCAAAAAGAATAACTTGGGTAGCTTAGCTAATGTAACTTTCCAAGCAATCGTAATTCAGTTAATATGGATTGTGTGTTGATATTCCTGGGTTTTTTTTGTTTTCTCTTCAGACATTTTTAATGTAAAAAATCCTCTTGGCTATTCTGTAACTTCTGTGTATATTAGCTTTTGATTATAGCGTGACATTTCTCGCCTTTTAGATGCCATGTTTTTTTTTTTCTTTTGCAGAGAAGAATAACTATTTCATGAGTTTAGTGGAATGGCTGTTTTGTAGGTTTAGTGAAGTTACCAGATTTGCAAACCTTTGGTTTCTGAAGTCAGGCTTCTGAAGGGCTTATTAAAGTTGGAAAATATTTTAACAGTGTGTTGTTTAGGGTTGCTCTGTTTGTTTGTTTGTGATTTTTTTTTTGTTGTTTGTCTCGTAGCAAATGAAAAATTGTTTGCTTGTAGACAGCTTCTGCACCAGTCATAGAATAGATATGTGATATCAAAAGCTCAGATTCTCAGACCACTATTACAGACAATGCTGAAGTCTGTAGCTGCAGTTTAGGCACCAGAAGAATTATCAGGTTTATTCCCAGGCTCTCTGTGTATGCAAGGGTGTTACATTGTAATCAAAGAGACAAGTTTATTGTATTACAGATGAAGATTCACTCTTAGGTCCTCATAGTGTGCCAGCTAAAGTTATTAATACATGTAAATGGAAGTCTGAAATCTACCTTAAAATATTTTTCATGGAATTCTGTTGACTTGAGTGTGCCTACATGATGAGTGGTTCAGAATAGTTGCTGGACCAAGGTGAGTGCCAAGTGTTTTGACCAAAGACAGTTCCTGAACTGTAGTGCACTCAGTTTCCCTAACTGTAGCAAATCTGTTTTCCTAGTGCTGATGGTAGAGTAAAATTATGGGATGTGAGGAGAGCATCTGGATGTCTGAGTACACTTGATCAGTACAATGGAGAAAAGTCCAAAGCATCTTCTGAGACAGGTAATACAAAATATAACTGGTGCTAATTCATATGTAACTAGAGTCATTCTTATATTTCATTAATGTTTTAAATATCAAGACCAGCAAGGGGAGTAATGATAATCCAGTTGTTACTTAGTACATAACAGAGGCCATTCAGCTTTGTTCAGTTACTTCTGTTACAGAGTCAGTGTTTGTTGTTTGGGACCTTGTTTGGAAGGATTGCCTTAACAGTAGCGGTGTTTCTATTCTAAATGGCTTTCATCTAAAATGGAAAATTCTCTTATCTTTTTTTGTGAGTGGAAAAACTCATTTATGCTGTGGATTAGCCCTTATATAAATATAAAATTGATTGAAATGAAAAAAAAATTATCGAGAGGAAGATTTTCTAAAGAAAGCTAGTACTTGGTCAAAAAAGAATATTGTTTAATGAAGAACAAATTTTGATGTAACTCCAAAGATAACTAGTGCCATTTCATACATTCCTTTGAAAAGCATGTTGACTTGTTCAGTCACATCATCTTTCTTTTCAACTGTATATTTGTTAGAAAGGTTCAAGATGATGTTTTAGTTATCTAATATCAATTTTATAGGGTTTTTAATTTATTTAAATGTATATGAACTAAACCAATAGCAGGTAATAAGTATTTTCTGATAAAATCTTTAAAAAGCAGTTCACACTTCTACCTAAAGGTATGTCTAAATTAGGTACTGCAGTATAGTACAGAGAGACCTTACCCTAACTGCATCAGAGCTGACCAAAAGCTAAAGCATGTTGTTGAGGGTGTTGTCCAAATGCCACTGGAACACTGACAGGCTAGGGGCATCAACAACTGGATGATAGATTGAATAGAACTGGCTCTTGAACTGCACCCTGAGGAGCACTGCTGGTGGCTGTTAGCTGACCAGATGCTGTTATTAACAAAAAATTAAATTATTTTTAACTGAATGTTACCATTTAAACAGCACTTCCAGTGCTCCACATTGAAGTAAAAATGCATACAAAGTAGTAAGTCTTCTCTAGAAACCTAAGACAGCTCTTTTTCCTGACAGCAAACACTGCTCACAATGGGAGAGTTAATGGTTTATGCTATACAAATGATGGACTTCACCTGCTAACCATTGGTACAGATGATCGGATGCGACTCTGGAATAGCTCCACTGGAGAAAACACCTTAGTAAGTTTTCAAGGAATTTTACTTGCATTTTTACTTTCATTTAATTTTAACAGAGTTGTAATTTCTGCAGTTGTCAGTAGAACTTGGATTTCATTTTCATAAAGGATGTAGCTGCTCAATTTCATCACTAGATTTGGTGAACGTTTTTTTCCAGATTTCTTCTACTTATTGTAAAGAAAAAGAATATGAAGAAGCCTAATCTACTTAAAGATTGAATATGGTAACTCTAAATTCATAATTTTGAGAGTATAGCAATAAAAATTCCATACAGTAATAAAAACTTGAATAAGCAGTGACTGTTGGTAGAAAGTTTTGGGTTTTTTGAAACTATTAGTTGCCTGTGTACTATCCATAGAGCAGTTGGCCATACCTGAGAGTTTCACTGGCTGCCTGGCTTTCCTGTAAATCTCTTTTGTGGCATCTCTCCTGTGGAGTTGCATGGCAGTGTTAAAAATACCTATTCATCCATCTTTCCAGATTTGTGTTGGACTCACACAGCAGCAGGAACGAGGGGTGGGAAATGTATTAAACCTCTTCTGCTATTGCAGTCTTTTCAATGGCTTGTGGATTTTTTTTTGTGCTGAAGGTTCTTGTTTTAATTTTATGTTCAGTAAAGAAGAGAGTTTTCTTTGTTTATTTCGAAAGAAAAACAAACTAGGTAAGTCAGTGTCGTTGGAATTGTAGTCAGCTGTAATTATGGTCTGTCATTGCTATCAGGAAAGACATAAATTTTTATATACCTCAGAAATCTTTAATTCTGCTGCTTAGTTTCAGAACAGAGCAAAAATAATTCTGTATAGATAGTTAAATAAAAAGACCCATGCTACCTATTTTTGCCAGCTTGTTCCCAGCACCTCATACACAAACATCTTTCTGTCTTCAAATCGCCACCACCAAAGTAGAAAATACGGTTTGTTCACTCTCCCATTACTAGCTGGATCACTGGGTTTTTTTTGTTTGGTTGGTTTTTTTTTGGGTTTTTTTTTTTTTTTGTGCCTGTTAGTTCATTGACTTTTTTCATAGGCTATTTTATAGTTTTCTAATCTGGTGTGGAATAGCTTGACCCTGCTTTTCTTTTTAAAGTTTGGAGTTGTATTGTCCAGGGTACTGTATTTTCACACACTGCCCAGAGGTATTGCTTAAAATAATTTTAAGGCATCAGCATACAATAAATGCATGTACAGGTAATATAAGTTTACACCATAGTCCTTTTATTTCCCTGACTAGCCTATGCTTTTGATTTAAATTTTGTTTTCCGTGTCTTTCAAAAGGTATAGAAACTACGCCATACATATAATTTTCTTTTAATAATGTCACTGTTGTATACAATATTAGCAAAGCTCTTTGTGTTAATCTTAGATCCCCCTACCTAAAACTGAAGGCCTAGAGTTAAGAAAGAAAAAAATTGTGAAATCTTTTGACTATAAGCTAAGAGGTTTGTGAAGTTTATCATGTAAATATTCTAACACAATACATTTTCTTCTCCCTCTCTGGCCCCTTCTCTCGCCCCCTCTCTCGCCCCCCCCGTCTCCCCCTGTCTCCCCCTGTCTCTCCCTCCCTCTTTCTCTCTCACTCTTAAAATTGATATTAAGAAGAGTAAACTTTATTGGACATAAAAATCATTCTCTTGATAGACATCTATACTTTGAAATCTCAAAAGATATATTAACATAACCCAAAATTAATTTTATGGAGTATTAAACATGAAGTAAAATTGACCTTTTAATATAATTTCCCGGGGTTTACTTAATAGCTGACTATATAATCTATGTGATCTTTCATTTTGCAGGTGAATTATGGGAAAGTCTGTAATGAAAGTAGGAAAGGACTCAAATTTGCCATCTCTTGTGGCTGTAATCCAGAGTTTGCCTTTGTTCCATATGGAAGTACCATTGCTGTTTATACAGTTTTCACAGGCGAGCTGATAACTATGCTTAGAGGGCATTATAGTACTGTCAACTGCTGCGTATTTCAACCTCATTTTCAGGTAAGTAAAATACAAGTAGTATTCCAGACAAGCAGGAATATTTATGCAGATTGACATACCATTTGCACTATAAAAGCATTCACTTTTTAGGGGTATGCTTTAATCAAAGATCATAAGAAGGAGTACTGTGGTTTATGTGTCATCCAGGAAAAGTTTAGTCAAGTTTTTGGAATGACATTTTCTGGATTAGGTTCCTTCCACTGCTTGTCTTGTCTCATGTATGTAGCTTCTCAATAATTAAAATTACCTTTAGTAATTTTTTGGCTTAATAAAGCATGTATGTGAAGGATTTTGTTTTCTGTAAAACTGAAGAGGAGTTGTCTTTCTCAGAGACACCTGAGACTAATCACATTAAGAAAGAATGTGAAGTGTATTAGTACTGCTGTGAGTACTGAGACGGCTCTCAAATACTTTGCTATGATCTAGCTCAAATGTATCCAAAGTCTAGTTCGACTTTGGATAAAGTGCTGACAACATTAATTGGAGAATATTTCAACTGAGAAATACCATAGCATTATAGGGAATCATGGTACTGACAGATTTTTTTTCTTCTTCTTCCCTGCCTTTTTTCTTTTCCTATCCCCCTCTGGTATATTTTTCTCTTGTGAAAAAAAGGGTTTAGGATAACAAAACTTAATTTGTTATGAGATACTTCAGAACAGATTGTTCATATGGCATGTATTGTGCCGAGAGCAGAATGGATGATAGTATGGATTTTCAGGCCATTACATAGTTGCCCTCATGTATTAAGGATCATACTTCATGTTCCAGCTCTTCCTTCCTTGCCTGTGGTTTCTAAGTATCAGGCAGAAATATTTGAGGCAGAAGGGGTGTGTAGAAACCTTTTCATGACCTCTCATACCAAGCGTCATAGAAGTGACTCTGGTAGCTTCTGCTTTGAGTCCAGTAGCTTTGATTGAATCACTGAGACTGTATCACTGAAAATTATGGACACATTGTGTAAACACAGTAGACCCCAAGCTAATCAGCCCTGCTAGACCTAGAAGGCAGTTCTGATATGAGTAGTCAGTGAGATACGACAAATGCAATATTCATATTGTGGCTAAAGCACATCTTTTCCAGAACGTTCTTGAAAAGCTTTTTGTCTTTTCAAGAATAGTTTCCCAGCAAAACTTCTAGTGTGTTTATATAATGTTATCTTTGGTGTTCTTTTTGATAAACTGAAGAGGTGAGGGTAATTAGATCTCTCTGTAAAACATGTTTTACTTGTTTTACATGTGGTGTCTCTTCCTTGGCATCCAAGATCCATGGTAAAGGATCTCTCGTGTGTGCATATGCACACAAGAACTACATCAGTCACTGTATCTAGAAGTTTGTGATGTCAACAACTTCATTTGCTTATCTGATGTGGCGCCTGATTCTCTTTCAGAAGCACCTTTTTCCATAGTTCAGTTCTAACTGTAGAAGTGTGACTGGATTTTCTTTTTTTGTAAATACTTTGCTTTTAGTTGTAGTAAATAAGTTAGAGAAACAACCTTGTTATATGTCACTGGCCAAATGCCAGGCACCCGCAAGAGTCGTTCACTTACTCTTTCCTGCTACAGTTGAGCAGAGGAGAGAGAAAACAAGAATTAACAAAGTTAATTGAACTGAGGTAAGGATTGGGAGACAAACATTCTAAGGGTTCAAATTTGAAGGTATAAAATAAATTTCGTATTAACAGAGTCATAAGAGGATAATGAGAAGTAAAATAAGCCTTTAAAACGCCTTTTTTTACCTCACCCCCTCCTTCCTTCCCACCAACAGTGCAGGGAGGCAGGGGGTGGGGGTTTGGTCAGTTCATCACTGGAGATCATCCTCTGTTCACTCAGAGAGAGCAGTGTTTTCTCTGCCATGCCATGACATCCCTCCCATGGGCAAGCAGTCTTCCCAAAAACTGGTGTGGTGTGGGCCACTCATCCATGGGTTGCAGTCCTCTAAGGATAGGCTGCTCTGCTTTGGAAGCAAGGGCTCTCTATCTCTAGGGCCCTCTGACATCCACCTGCTTCAGCATTAGCACTTTTCCTACTTTTCCCCCATGCACTTCATACATTACAGGGACACAGCCTGTTTCACCACGGTCCTCACCACAGCTTGCAGGGGAATCTCAGCTCCAGCACCTGGAGTACCTCTTTCCCCTCCTTCTGCACCGACCTTGGTGCTGCCATGTTCTTTTCCTTCACACGTCCTCACTTCCTCCTCTATCTGGAGGTGAAACCGCTGCTCGTAGGAACCCTTGCTAACAAGCTGCACTGATGCAACGCTTCCCGCGTGATCCCGCAGCGCCCAGCAGTCGATCTCGTCTCGGTTCCGCGCTGGGAGTCGCTCGCCGCGTTTTCGCCGCGCGGCCGCCGCGCGCTGCCGCCTGTGAACCGTGAGCGGGCCGCGAGCAGAGGTGGCTGCGCAGCGCGGGCGCTGTTCAACGCCTCTGCTCCTGCGGGGTGCCGGGAAGGGGGAGCCGCGCTGCCCCTGCCCCCTTTGGCAGAGAACACTGCCTGGGGGCCGGGGCCGGGCAAGGGGAAGCCATGGCCTGCCCCAAAATGGTGGCGTCCGTGCTGCCCCACCGCCCCAGAGGAAAAATATGTGTGTGCTGTTTTGATTTTCTTCTTAAATGTCATCACAGAGGCGTTACCAGCCTCTCTAATTGGGCCAGCAGCATGTCCATTTTCAGAGCCATCAGAAATGGGCTCTGCTGGACATGGTCATAGCTTCTTACAGAAGCTACTCCTGTGGCCCTCTCCTGCTACCAAAAAACCTTGCCAAGGCTGTGCCAAATCCACACACTCTAATCAGGATATCAACACCAAAGGTAGTGCTACTTATTTTCACTGGGTTCACACAGGCACTTCCAAGTGTCTTCTCCCATCTTGTTACAATTAAGTGCATTCATCAGTCTTCATCTAATTCTAGTGGAAATTACGATTCTGCCAGTAAAGTTTCTCTCTTGAGAATATAATATTTTACTCTCTCAAGCATTTTTAAATCAATATGCTGCGAAGTTATTCACAACTGTATATTTCTATTTTGTTACTAGTTTTAAGTACAATCACTTCTGCTTAACAAGACCTGCTCTTGCAAATTCTATTGGAGTGATATTTATATACCTATATTTTAACTCTACAGTAACTTAATAATTTAATAATTGATTCCATTGTTATGTTTAGGATTAAAAAATGTCAGTTCATTCTTGTCTATATTATTCTGCCTTTTTTTTCTGTCTGAATGGCATATCAGCTCACTTTCAGCTTTGTAATTTTAAAATATATATCAAAATATAATTAAGCAAGCTGGAAGTTTTCCTTGATGGCTCTTTTAAGTCTGTCTGATGTAAGCTATGTATACACTGGTGAAATGTGTAGCAGATGGCTTTGTAACTTGTTAGCACTTAATTCGACTTCAGTACCCTGTCTTCGTGAGAAACAAGATTTATATATTTTCTATAGTTTTGGCCATATCCATCTAGTATTCTCTGTTATATATTATATTCTGTTATATATTATAACATTGTTAAGTGTTCTTCATATTAACAGTCTTATAAACTTTTCCTGCTGTCTTTAACCATGGTGGCTGCCCATCCTCATGTCTGGTCCTTAGCTATTTCTCACTAATTTTTACTGTGTTCAGAATTTCTTATTGATATTGATTGCTGTCAGTCCTTCATATCCTTTCTGTTCATTAACTATATTTTAATTGCTGTCTTTGTTTCACCTCATAACTAGAATAGGCTCTAAGAAGATACTTAAACTTTGCACCAATTATTTATTTGAGATAAGAAGTGTCTTATGTTTGCTTGGACCTGTATAATCAAATGTGATCACTGATAACTAAGCAGGTAGTTATTTGAAATTCAGTTATACTAGTCTTTATCTGTTCTTATCCAAATTAATTAGCATGTTTGTGTGAAATATTCTTTATGTCTGAGGTACAGTGTGGAGCTGTCTCCAGAGAATGGTATGAGCTTTGGATAGTGTGTGTTTATATACCTTGTCTGATCCTACACACAGAACCATAAAAACCACAATATTGTTTGCCTGTACTGTTCTTACATAAATATCTCTGTAAAGTTAATAAGACATTAGACTGCTTGAGTAATAAGAACTGCAGAATTTGGCCCTTTAATAAGATGCATTAATTTAATAGGAGGTCAGTAATTTCAAGGGTGGTGTGGAAGAGAAAATCTTCATTGTGCAATATCTTAGATGATGTTTACAGTTGGATCTAACACACTAGATGCCAGTGTGCCATATTATCTGCTTAGAATGATTTAAATAAACAAACAAGACCTACATTTCCCTTTCAGAAAAAGAAATCACATAAATCATCATGTATTAATAACATGTCATAAAATAGTAGGTATACAACAGGAAGCAATTTTTATTTAAATCATACTGCTGCTCATACTGTTCAATAATGCTAGTGACATCTGAAAAGGTATTTGGCAAATCCAGTAGTAGGCTATAACATAAAGTTAAATTGGGCTTTATTTGCAGTCTTTCCATATATTATACTATATACATGCATAGAGAATGTTTGTAGTGCAATATATGTGTCTGTCTTATATTATAACATAATTCTACATAGACGTCACTAGCTCTTCTTTTGATTGACTTATGGTGTGAGTCACCAGTTCAGTAGTAATAATTAATGGTAAGTATTGCTTAATGCAGTGGATGTTAGCTGAAGATCTTGCCATACCAGGATCAGAAAGTAAGACAAGTGGTAAGAAGGATTAAAATGGAAGTATGTGGATGTCACTGTGACATTGCTCATAAGGAGATATTTTGGCACAGAAAGAGCTTTTAAAGTTCTTAGTGATAGTCTATATTCTATCAAAGACAGAAGGCCCAAGCAGAGTATTGCTGACAGAATAAAGTAGAATTTGACCTATACTTTGGTGTACTGTATCTTCTTTTAAGCAAGGTAGGTAGGATGGTTATCTCAAAATTTTAAACTCTAATGTTTTTTATGCATGAACAACTTAATGCATAGTACCAGTTTTCAAAAAGTATGGCAGCTCAGTTGAAGAGGATTACCCACATAAATGTTTATAGGAACTGAGCATTAAGTTTCTGCCCCAAATGTCAACATAATTCATGCAGTTCTAATTATATATAAATTATATAGGAAACTTCCTGCGAAGACAGATCTGTGATAATGTATTGAGCTTACATTGAATCAACATACTCATAGCATGCACATATGCAGAGAGTTGCTTGTTTAAGTGTAAAAGCCAGCATACTTAAAGCAAGGCTTTCATACTTCATACTGTCGGCCTGAATACCACAAAAAAAAAGACAAAACTATGTATCTCACTCAGGCAGTTTAAACACATGACAATACTCAAGTGTTATCAGACATCGTATATAATAGGCAGGAATATAATTCAGTATTGAAGGCATATGAGAATATCTTCATACCAGTTGATTTAGGTAGCACATCAGAAAATGCAAGTATTATAGGTGCAAAATTTACTGCAGAGATGGTTTTAGTATTTCTCACCAGCAAAATGTTCTCATTGTAAAGTGACAGAGAAATCTGTATTTCCTTTAGTACAGAACTACAGGACTGTTCTTTAGTACAGAACAGTAAGAAAATTAAGATATATTTGACTTATGGCTATTTGGTGTAAGGACTGTTTGTTGCCATGTGTTGCAGGGCGCCTTGTGCAGTGGGATCTCAGTCCTTAGTCATTACCATAATAACTAATAAGAGTTATTTATATTAAAAGTAATAAATTAATCTTTCTGATCTGTGCCTTCCCAACAGGGTACAAGCCTCGTACTGTACTCTTTTTTTTCTTTTGCTTCCGTAGGCTTATTGAAACTATATTTACTTAATACTTCTTTGTTCCATACATATTCTCTTTTCTGGTGTGTCTTACTAGATCCTTGATTCTTCTGAGATTATTCCTGGTTTTTAATTAAAATAAAATATTTGTCTTTTTTTTTGTTTGTGTGTGTTTTTGCTTGTTTGCAATTTTTTTTACTTGTCCATAAACTCTCTCTTAAGGTGCCTAAATGTTAAAATGGGTGTCTTTTCAGGACATAAGAGAGAGGGAAGAAGAAAAATGTATTTAAACAATACAGTTCATTTCAATGTGGTTTTGCTGTTTTGGTGAGCAATCTGAGAAAAAATATAAAAACATACTAATTTTGTTTTGGCATATTATTTAAAATACTACTTATCCAGATTTATGATATAAATTCGAAATTTACTATTTGCCTTTTTTTCTGCCCGTATGGGTATCTATTTCATTATTCAGTAAATTTGTGTGAAAGTAACTTCTTGTTTTTTACAGGAACTTTATAGTGGTAGCAAAGACTGCAATATCCTTGCATGGATACCAGTTCCACGAGAGCCAGTTCCTGATGATATTTCTGAAAAGGTAGCGAATTTTTGAGTTTGAACTGTATTATTTTATGGCTGTTATACTTGGGCAGGTTGTGTGGAAAGTCAATATGAAGTATGTGATTCACCACCACCATTTTTAACAATTTCTAAGTAAGAGCATAATCACCTCTTATTTCTGTGCAATCTTTTGATTCTTATAGGGTTTTGAGAAGACGTTTTCTCTTGTAGTCTAGTCAAATCTTTTGCAGGCTGCTAGCTTCCTACTAAGTTAAGAGTAGTTTACGTTATTTGACTTTGGGTCTTTCAAATTCTGCTTCTTTAATTTCCAGATTTCCAAACTGCTTTCTGCAGTTTGTCCTGTTTTGGAATTGTAGAGGTGCTAGATTGTATTTTAAGTTGTTTAAGAATATACTGCATATTAATATTAGGGATACCACAGTAAGATTAGGGATACCACACTTCATATGCAAATATTTTTGATGTGAAAATGTAATAAAGGAGTTTCTAAATATGTTTATTTTGTGCCCAAGGCAAGACATTCAGGCTGATTGCAGGGAAGATCATATGTAAGACTGTTTTCTCAGCAGAGTACTTTCTCTCTCTCAGAAAAGAAATATTTCAGTGAACAGCTTGAGTGGGAAAAAGTCTGTATTTTAAGGGACTGAAACCATTCACAGGATCAGAGTGTACTGATGCTGAAAAATGAAGGTGTATTAATGTTTTGGGCCATAGCATGTGAAAATTTCAGTTTTTAAAATTTCAGCTACACGAACCCTTTAGCTGGACCCTAGTGGGGCTGAGGTGAGAAATATTTCTTGGATGTGGATAGAGGCCAGGGCTGCTTCCTGAAACTGTAGTGCTAAGTTATTATGGACCGAGGCTATTGTAATCTAAATTAAAGCAGTGGCACACAATAAACATAGTTATAACATTTGTTATATTTTGTCCTAAATATTTGTAATACTTCCAGTCAGTCCTCCAATATTTTATGCTGAAATTGAAATTAAATGCAGTATTATTTCTTTTCTTAATTTGTCATGTCTTTAATCAGCAGAATGTCTAAAATGTAGTTAAAAATAATCCAGTGCTGATGAGAGATGTAATAGTTTGTCTACATGTAGTCATTTAAAATGTGCATTTAGCTTTGCCCTTATTTTATTGTAGTATTTTTAATCTAGCAAAACACTGAGAATTTTTATTTTCCCTAGTCTCTGCCTCAACAACATGTAAATCCAGCATATGAAGACGCATGGAGCAGCAGCGATGATGAAGGCTGAATTTAAATTATGAGCTGATATAAAATTGACATTCAGGCACTGCATTCACAGACTTTTACAAATTGGACATTGTTGGATTTATCACAACTGGATTTTAGGTACAGTTCTGTCAGAGGAAGGTCTTTCAGAAAAAAACTTTCCACTGTTCTCTGTGTTTCTCTGTCACTTTGAAGTTAAATCCAAAGGATTACTTTTTCATACTTGGTGACTTTTGTACTTGCACATTGGTCTACTTTATTCAGTGTTGAACAGCTGATAAAGCAAAAAAAATAAAAGCCCTTGGGACCAGTCAAAATTACACTGTTTCTGTTATCTTTAGTACATGAGGAGATAACCCATTCATTTCTGAGACACATGATACAGAGGATTTTCCATGGAAGAGGGGTAGCTCAGAAATACTTCCAGCTTATTTTTATCAAAGTCTTTAAGGAGCAGATTGTATCTATTCTCAAGTGCTTATGTGCTGTGGGAGTCAACAGGTGTTTGTGCCTGTTCTTGGCTTTTCAGTTTTGCATGTTTTTCCCTAAATGCAGTATTAACTTCAGAAAGAGGTATAGCAGGGGTCCTCTATTCAAGTATTTATATGGTGACCCTATCATTTAATGTCTGAATCTGCCCCAGCAATCTAAGAATAGAGACTAGTTTTAGAGGGTTGTTTTTTTTTTTTTTTAAACATGCTCCTGTTAGCAGGTTTTTAAGATCAGCCTTCTATGAATGAGTCACACATCTTTAGCAAACATGAAGGATTCCTGGACAGAAACAGGGTTGAGGTACAATACAAGGCAGAGAATAGATCACATTTAAAGTTAAAAATATTGAATGTAATCCTTCCAAACTGTTTTTTCATCTAAAACATTTTGTAGTCCAAATGCCTGCTCTGTTTTGAAAGGGAGTTTTGTGGGGTTATTGTTTCATCTCAGTCACCAGTTTGTGCTTCAGACATAATGTAGTCTGTCACTAGAGAATGTTCTCAGATTGCTTAAAGCATCACCAGCAAAAGTATTCGTAAAAACAGGTCCAGTATAAAAGCAACAGCAGAACAAGGTTCATTGGCAAGGTTCACTGTTAAGGGCACACTGCAGAAAAGCAAACGAAAACCCGGACTCAATCAGTCCAGTCCAAAATAAACTAAAAACTATGCTACATAACTTAAAACTGAAGTTAAATGATTTAGCAAAGGATTAATGTAGGACTTACTATACCACAACAGTAACTTACAGAACTAACTTAGAAATCTAAAGTACTTAGAGAATCTAGGAGAGCAGCATTTCTTGTGCACTTGGTACAGAATATACATATTTGCATGCACACAGAAACAAAGAGCCTGTACAAGGTGAAAAATGCCCCTCAAAAGTAGTGAAATACCAACTTCAGATGCCTCTGTGAAGGGTGGAGCCTCAAGGAGTCAGGGCTATCACTGATCAGGGATCCTCAGAGTTCCCTGGCTCTGAGAGGCCCCACTCACAGGAGCTTTGTTGGTCACAGCTGCTGCTTCAGGAGAGCTCAGAGGGTCTCACTTTGGAGCACTGTGTGTAGGGTTGCAAGAGAAGGGCTTTGGTCATAACAATGTTCCATCCTGGCCACATGTCAGGTTGGAAACCTTTGACAGTGTGAGAAGAAAACGTATTATCACCCTTGGATTCTTATTCAGGCAAAAAAGTGTCCAGGGCTGTTCATTAAAATAGAGGAGCTTGTTAGATATCACAGGTTCCTGGGAGCAGACAGTGTTTTTACTGGTAAGCCAAAAGAGGCTCAGTCTGGGTGCTGTTCCTAAGGAACATTTCTCGGATCACATCAGGACAGGGATTTGATGCACTGTTGCTGAACAAACTTTTAAACATCCATTTTTGCCTAAGTTGCGCCATGAATGAAGGATTCAGCTAAAGAAGAGGTGGGTTGTGAATTATTTGTCCAAGTATCTTCTTATCCAGATGCTTTTGGGTTTAGTGTCTCAAACAGTTGAAAATAGAACTTAGTTGCCTTGGGAATTTTTTACACCTACTGGCAGCTAATATTTTCTTCATAGTAGTCCTTCCAAATCCTCTTCTGGTATAAGTTGTTGGTGGTATTATTTTCCTTCTTGACTGTTGTCCTCTGCTGGAGGAGAGGTGTTTCTGATGAGGAAAATGAGAAACACCTGTCTCTCATGTGGGCAAGAATCCAGACACATTCTACAACCGGGCACCTGCAAGCCTTCCACATAATAGCAGTTGCTGACACGCGGTGTTTAGTTTGCGAGTTTTAAAACCTCTTGGTACTAGCCAGCATCTCAAACACCAGTTTCTGTGAAAATTCTACGTTGAAGAATGGCATTTTTGCTATTATTTCCTTCACTACTTCATTCTGTAGTTCTGTTAAATTTTTTATTTAAGCTTTTTTTTTTTTTTAGGAAAAAAATTATTTTATATCTTCTGCATTCCTATGGCAGCTGTACTTAATTACTGAGAGTTGGTGTCTTCAAAATGAAAAATTTTAAAGAACAGTGAAGGTACACAGTATATGATTTCTCACTGCCAAGAACTAGGTACTAAGCCAACAATATCAGTTGCAACTGCAATATCTTTCTTATGTGTAAGTTAAATGTTAAAATTAAATCTGAGCTTTCCCCTTTGTTTATGGCTTTTTGCTTATATGCTTATGGCATGTATTTTTATATTATCATAACTCTTTCAGAACCCAAAGTAGAACAAGTAGAGTGGTATAGATTTAATCACACTTCCCACCCTTACCCATCAGTGAGAAAAAAAACCCCACATCTAAAAATCCAATCAGATGTCAAAATGGGTGCTTTGTTCATACTGAAATAAAATTACTCACTTGAGAGTCAACTAACTCATAGCTAGATTCTTACTGTTAAGAACAGTAGAAATGAAGAGTTTAAGGAGAGAGCTTGGGCTGCAATGAACTGCATTCTTACCTCACTATTGGTACTGGGATTTAGTCATACTGTATCAGAGAACATAGAGAATCTAATCTTAGATTCTAGAGTATTTAATCTCTTCAGGCTGTTCTGGGAATTAAATATTGCTTAGAAGACTTTCTTTGTCTGCCAGGGCAGAGATTTTTATTTGAACTTGATACAGTAAGTATCAAAAGATGGAGAAGAATTTATTTGTTCTTACAAGAGATCAAAGAGTTTTCTTTTTCTTCTAGCCTAAGGAAACAATGAAGGTGGAGTCAGACTGAGCTAGTCCAACTGAAGAAATACAAAGAGTTTAAGACAAGTCTCCTTTAGCTTAAGTGGAAGCTGAGTTCTGTGGAGCCAGTAAGATAGAACTCTGATTATTTATGCCTAGGTTATTATGCTCAGCAAGTACCTGATACTAAGACAGCCTTGAAAAAAAAAAATAACCTTGTTCTTTTTTTCTTCCTGTACACAGATTTGGAATAAAGCATTAGCACATGAAAAGTTCTATGTAGCTATCTCTCCAGAAATTACAAGTTAACACCATATGCTTACCTCCTTTTGCTCTTTTTTCTGTATACTAGCTCTTGCACACAGACTGACAAATCTTGAAACTTAGAGATTTGTTTGCCACCTTTTTTAGCATTGTTTGGGTTTCTTGTCAGGCCAAGCTTCTCAAAAGACATCTGGGTATTTTTTTTTTTTTAAGCAAGAATGATGTCCTCCATCAGCTCAGGAGCCAAAATTTAAGAACCCAATCCTAGTAAACCTGAAAAAAAATCTCAGATTTGCCTACATCAGTAGGATTGGTTGTTATGTTTTTCTTCCCTTTTTAAAAAAATACTATAGTACTGTAGTTCTATATAAAAATACTATAGTATTTTTTTAAATACTATAATATTATAGTTCTTATCCTGCCTTGAATGTAAACACATATACATACACATGTATCTATGAACAGAAGATATAAAAGTACTTGAAATACTACTGCTTTGGCACCACTCCTTTGGAGGATGGTTCTTGGTTTTGGTCTTATGTCATTTTTTACGTGGAGGCAAGAGTCTGGTTCGCTAGTTGAGAGTTGTAGGCTCTTTAGTGTGCATTGGCCTAGTATCTGCCATAGTGAATGGGTGAGCTTACTGCTAGCTTAGTACACGTAAAATTTGCAATACCTGGTCACATTATTGGGCATATCAGTTCAACAACAACATCTGTGCAAACAGAGGTTTTTCTAGCATGGTTAAAGTAGTCCTTAAAGAAAGGGCTTGAGTATTGACTGCTAAGTGCTATTGTTATGCATCTATTCTCAGCCATCCAGATGTGTGCTGAGGTTTTGACACCTGAGAGATGTTCTTAAAAGCAGTATATTAGTTTCAGTGGTCAGCAGTTAGTGGTTATAACACCCAACTAAACAAAAGTATGTAAAACATATCAATAAAGTCCTTTTGTGTGGTTAAGGCTGAGTTATGAAATGGATATGCCTTCTTCCATCCTCCACCATTTTTGTTTTCTTTTAGTTTTAGTTTTGTTTTCTTTTTAATGGGAATGGAGGATAAAAAGGGATGACTGAGTGACCAGGAATTCAGGCAAATGCATAACTACTCTCCACGTCTTCATCCCTCTAATCATGTCTGTGTATGTAGTCAGCCTTACCCACCAGCCCACAGGCTCTGCCCAGATGACAACTAACCAATGTCATCCGGCATGCCGGCAGCCCTTAACCACGCCCAGACCTGCCAAATTCCATTGAGCCCAAAAGACTTAAAAAAGAGTATTTGTGGCTATTAAGGAAGCATTTTATTTACACATGAAAGCATATTTTATTTGCACAGCATTGTTCCTAATTTTCATTTTATCACCATTTGCCTTCCAACTAAGTTAGAAAAAACTAATATATTTCTAGTGACACATTTTAGCTTTGTGCTAAGGAGTCTTTCAAACACTCACTAAGATCTGTACACTGGGAAGATTGCAAATCCACCCTTTTGTTACAGCTGTGAGGCAGAGATAAATCTGCAGTCCTAAACAGGTTTTGTAATAAATTTTCTCATGCCAAAATGGAGATTATAATCAGCAGTTTTAATCGGTCCAACCAGTTATTTTTACTGCCATATGTTTGTAATCTAAAGCAACATGTTTAAGCAAGAACTGGGTAATGTGTTCAGCAACAAAAATTATGCCTTTATTTATATAAAATGGATTAATGTGGGAGGCAGAGAAAAGGGGATTATTAAAAGAGTTTTTTGCTGTTCTCTTCACATTTGGAAAATACTGAGTATTGTCCCTTTCTACTGTTTCTAATTGCAAGACATTTATTGAATAAATTACTTTACACTAACTAAAGGTCTTAGCTCCCAACAGAATTATTAAAACCTTCCAAGAAAAATTTTAGTCATATTTTTAGAAAAGTTATCTCAAAATACATATTCATTATAAATTAAGAAATATATTATTATTTTGCTGGAGATCACTGACAAGGATTAAATTTAAATTTGGTACCTAGCCAGTTCAATTTGTATATAGAATTTAAAGCTGATTCTTAATCTTTTGTGTTAGTAGTCCAAGATGGCCTCTGAAAGAAATATAGTTATTAATTCCTGCCTGCACTATATTAATTTCATACACACAAATATATCTTGGTCTGTGCGGTGGATTTTTAACATGTCATTGCCATTTTAAGAAAGAAGGGACAGAAACCCATGGGAAGAAAACAGAGCAGCAAGAGAAAAAAAAAAAAAAGATAGTCTTTCTGTCGGGCTTAGGGCACGTCTGTTCTGCAGGCAGCAGCGTGACACAAAGCTGTTGAGTTCAGCAGATGTGAGCAGCCCCGCCACGCGCCGGTCCGCCTGCCTGGTGGCGCTGCACTGGTTCACCTGGAAGGATGGAGCTGTGTTGATAGGCTTCTTTCCTATTTCCTGTAGGTACACTGTGTCAAAGGACACAATGACCGTGGCTGTTTGACGGCCCCGTATTTGCTGTGAGAAAAGATACACCAGAGAGTAGGTGTATGTTAAGAATATCAAGTTCTCATGTTTTGTGGCAGTTAGAAGGGAGTGTCTTGTGTTGCTCAACAGTTAATTACTGTTGCTATCACCTCCCACGCTGTTCTGTAACACCACAGGCAATCAGCTGAGGATTATTCTCATGCTAGCAAAGATGGGGAAAAAAAATGTTTTGGGACTTAATAAAATCATAGATTTTCCCCATCAGTAGTTCTTCCAGGTGGAATATATGGCCCAGAGAATATATTTTTGTATCTGAATTATGCATTATGGCCTATGAGACTTGAAGTTAAGGTAACTATTCAAACATTCTGATGGTGTTCAGGGGTTTTGAACTGTCACTACTGCAACAGATGCCTTAGACTGAGCGGTTCTCCTACACATCTGTGGGAAACGGTCACACATGGCATGTGCTTGGAATGTATTGCATGTTCTCAGGGTAGTGCACAAAGTATTTCCCAAGAAAAAAAGCAGTCTAGTTTAGAGTTGCATGGAACTTTGACATGAATACTATTCATCATTTTTTATAAAATAAGTTTCCAGAACACTTAATTGTTTTGCAGACAGCTAATATACCTGAGGGCCTAAATAAATATTTGAAATAGCTGCTTCATCCTGTTCTGCCACTCTGGTTAACTACTGAAGTTTAGGTTGACTAATGAAGTATATCAAAGTAATTTAAATAACACTCAGCAATGAGCTGTTGTATTAAATGTAGATACCTATGATAATTGCTGAATCTTGTAGTATAAGAATTATACTTGTAGTATAAGAATTATATTGCTGCTTAGCAGAATTCGCCTGTATTGGACTGTAGGTTTCACTACTTAAGGAGGCTTGCTTTTTGTGGCCTAAACATGAAAGAAGGCTCACTGGTACATCTCATATGAGTAAGAAGGTTGATTATATATTCTGGTGGCCTTGAAAACTGTGCTAGCAAAGTTTTTTCCCTGCCAGAAAGAGGAAAAATTATGCAAGTCAAAAGGTAGTATTTCACAAGACTGCTCAAGCACTAAGTGTGACAGCACAAGAAAAATAAGTTAATCTCAGAGCAACTAAACACCACACTACTGGTTGCTCACTCCCCGCTACCCCAAAGGATGGAGTGGGGGCAGATAATGGAAGGACAAAAGTAAGAAAACTCACAGGCTGAGATAAGAATTGTTTATTATTTGAGCTAAAATACAGTTACAATTGTAATTTTGAATTCTAATTAGAAAGAAAAAGAAAAAACAACATACACCCAAAAAAAAAAACAACAACAAAAGAGCAACCAAATTAAACACCAAACTACAAGGAGATATAAATAAAACTCAAGAAAGACAATTGAAGTGAGTAAAAACAATTAATTACCCCTGAACAATGCCTCTTCACTTTCCCTCAGCTTTATATGCTGAGCATAATGCTGTTATGGTATGGAATATCCCGTTGGTCAGTTGTGGACAGCTGTCCTGATTGTGTCCCCTCCCAGCTACTTGTGTTCCCCCAGCCTCCTCGCTGATGGGACACAGTGAGGAACAGGAAGGGCCTTGACACTGTGTGAGCACTGCTCAGCAACAGCTAAAACATCCCTTTGCTATCGACACTGTTTCCAGTGCAAATCCAAAACATAGCTCCATGGCAGATACTGTGGGGAAAATTAACTCTACCCCAAACAAAATGAGCACATACAAGAAACAAAGGAGCCACTCTAGTTTACATATGAAAAAGCCACAAGGTACACAGGGTGTGCACAATACTCCATGATACAGTGGTGCAACACCACAGCTAGTGCTCACTTCTGCGTTGCCCTGATCTTCCAGACCTGGAAAGTCCTGGTCCCTGTGGACTGGTTCATGGGAGCTGTGAAAGAAATGTTTTTTACACTGCTCCATTTTCCCTCTATCTCAATTGCTTTGTCTAGGGTAAATTAAATCAAGGTCCTTCATGGTCCCTAGTTCATGTCCTCTCTCTCCCCAGCAGGCTGTTAATAATATTTCCTATTAATTTGCATCTCGTTTCTCTGCTACACACAACCATGCCCACACAGCTCTCCAAGCCAGGATATAATCCTCACCTGTCTGTACACCAAAGTCCTCAGTCCTTTATATATTCAATGTAATTCAATGTAAATGTCTTAAAATTGGTAGTTCTGTTTGCTTTTGAAGTATCACCCAACCTCTCTGGGCAGTCCTTAGGCATGTCCTCCCCTTTCTTCTCGATTTCCGTTTGGTTATGTGTTATGGTTAGGTGCATACGGAGGTTTGCTAATTCAAATAGTGTTTTGAGCAGAAGAACATGAGAACTTTGATCTGAGACAGTGTTAGAGCAGAAATGTACCACGGAGTAAGGAAAATAGGAGGGAGAGTTCATTAGGTTTTTTATAACTCGGTATTAACATATACATGCAGTTTCTAGAATCACACTGGCTGCTTGTTAACTCACTTGGACCACGTACAATATTTTTCTATGAGCTAGCAGCTCATTCATTTCCACAGCTGGAGCATTTATTCATTAAAGTCAGTGAAAAATGTTGTCTTGAAAACTTGGCATTTTAATATTTTCTTTATTATCATTATTCACCTCAATCACCTGCAGCTTCTTAAAATCTTGCAGTCATATACAAAAGTGATTATATAAATCAAGATCTAGTTTATCTGAAGAGACTTAGTAAATAAAAGTATAGCTGAGATATTACAGAAATCTTTGTAAATCGTCATCACTACTATTACTAACTGCTATATTAAAGTATTTCCCAATTTTATAATAATTTTTGCAATGTAAACAAACTGTCAGCTTTGTTGTTTATATTCATTTGTAGATGATCTTTCTTTTTTTGCCCAAATTAATATTGCTGCCTTTCACATCAGGATTTGTTAAATGCAAATCCAATTTGTCAAATTCAAATCCAGTTTCACTAGTCCAAACAGAATTAATTTGTCTTAAAATGTTCTCATTGCCTTGTCTCTTGTCACTATGTCCAAGACAGAAGATTCCATGGTACTGAACTGCAAGCTCTGCTCCATGCAGAATTGAGATTTTACCACTTTATAAGATGATTCTGCATTGTGCTTTCAACAGCATCACATGCCATCCCATTATTGTGGGGTCCCAGGCCAGTGTTAACCCAGAAAATGGACAACTGAATATAGCTAACAAATATTAGATCTCACTTTTTTTGCATGATCATATCATCCGCTCCTCTTCCTTTCTGCTATCCTAAAGCTTTAACCCCTTCAGTTCTCATACCACTGAATACTATTAGGAGAGGTACCTTAAGCAAATGAATGATTCAATAAAGGATAAAAACCTTAATCTAACACTAACAGGAAAGCAAAAAAGCATTTTATTGCATCCACAAATTATAAATATTATAAATTGTATTATAAATTATTATAAATTTTTATGGGATAATAAGCCAAGAAATAAAAGGGTTGTCTAAGTAGCATTGCTTTACAGTGCCTTGACAGAGACACCTAGCTTCATTAAAAGCTATTGTCAAAAATGTCTTGAGGAAAGTAAGAGTTCTCCCAAATCTTATAAAATCTGAGCTCATGCTACACAAACCAGAGAAGATTTCCTTGATCAGACTTTGCAGAAATCTGCCAGTAAGTAGTTACTCTGTATTATTCCAAATGCACCAAATGTTATTCCAGACAGAGCTGTCACCTATTCAAGAAGACAAAGGTATTATCAAAGATGACAAAATCAGTGACAGCCAGCCCTGTTTACCACTCTGCCATCTCTGCCTGCCTGCAATTTTTGAACCAGTTTTTTAACCTCTCAGGGCTGTTAAAGACATACAGTTGGTTACAGGTGTGTCCTTGGCAACTGGGTGATAAGAATTCAAAATTATTAAAATTTACTTTGTGTCACCTCTCCTCAGGTGGCAAGAAACAAGCTCTGCTGCAAAACTTGATTGCTTCTTTGCTCTTCCATGAATGAAAATCCTCTTATGTCTTGGTAGATTCCTAAAAAAATAAAATGCAGCATAATTAAAGGAATTTATAGGGAAACTCTTCCACTACATCTTCTCTGGTTGCTTCTTTCTTTTTTTTCTCCTTTATCTATTTCCCTTTATATATTACTTAGACTGTTCTCCTCCCCACTTTTTTTTTTGTAGCCTATTCGAAAAAAAATCAGGTGTTTTCTTAGAAACTCTAATCTAAAAACCTTTTAACTGGTAAAGATTAACCAGTAAAGCATCAGTGAAAATGCTAGCACTTCCCTGATATTTGACTCCATCCTGCCACATTAAGAAACTCCTCTGTTGAAATGCTTCTATAGCTTGTTCACACTTACCAGATTAACCTGAAGGCGCGAAAGCAGGCTAATGTTGGGAGATGCAAATGCCCCTAACCATGAGTGGGTGTAGGACCTGTCTTTCAGTGTCACAATCTATTGTTGATTTTGATTGTAATTAAGTTTTCTCCTGAATCTGAGAGTGGCTTGTGTACTTTCAGAGTGGAACAGAGGAGGGTTGCATGAGTGCCTGTGCACAGAGGCAAAGGGATGAATACAGCAAATCAGGCCCAGGTAGGGGACATAAAAAGGGCTTTTTAGTAGTTGGTAGTTGGTTGACCCTGCGGGATGTCAGGTGCCCACCAAAACTGCTCTGTCACTACCCTCCACAACTGAACAATGGAGAAAAAAATAAAAGTCTCATTGGTTGAGATATGGATAAAACAGATAGAACTTGGGGATATTAATTATATTAATTACTAAAAGCATCAGATCTGTATAATGAGAAAATTAAAACCACCTTCCCTTACTCCTCCCTTCTTCCCAGCTGTCTCCTTCCCCATAATAATGCAGGGAGACAGGAAACGGGAGTTATAGTCACTTCATCACATGTTGTTCCTGTCATTGCTCAGGGAAAAGAGACCCTCTCCTCTCCTGCTCCACCATGGGGTGTCCTCCACGGGAGACATTTCTCCATTACTAGTTTTTCCCACAGGCAAGAGTTCTTCACAATCTGCTCCAGTGTGGGTCCCTTTCCATAGGGTGCAGTCCTTCAAGAAAAGCCTGCTGCAGTGTGGGTCCTCCATAGGGTTACAAGTCCTACCAGGAAAATGCTCCAACATGGGCTTCTCTCTCCATGGGTGGGCAGGTCCCTGCCAGCATCTGCTCCAGCACGTCTCCCACAGGGTCACAGCCTCCTCTCAGGCATCCATGTCCTCCTGTGTGGGTGTCCTCAGGGACTGCAGATGGATCTCTGCATCCCCAGGGACCTCCACCGGCTGCAGGGCCACAGCTGCCTCACCAAGGTCTGTGCCACAGGCTACAGGGGGACCTCAGCTCTGGTGTCTGACGCAGCTCCTGCACTGACCTTGGCACCTGTGGAGCTGTTCCTCCTATTCTCACTCTGCTCTTCTCTGAGTGCATTAACACCTATGCAAAACTTCCTGTTCCTTCTTGATTTGGCCATGGCCAGCAGTGGATCCATCCTGGAGCCAGCTAGGATTGGATCTGTCTGGCATGTGGGAAGCTTCTTGCAGCTTCTCACAAGAGCCACTCCTGCTACCAGAACCTGGACACACACAGACCCTATACAATGATATACATGTACAGCTGGAAAAGCAAAGCTTTGGACTTAGTATTTTAGATCACACAGTATTACTTCAGACAAGAAAACTCAATGCCCTGGTGTTGATAGACATTTTCCAAAAGGTATCCACACATGTTGAATTTGGGAGCCAAATGTGGTTCAAATTTTCAAAACTTTACAACTTTATCTGAATTTACAGGATTAACAGGTATTTTGACCTTTCCTGTATACAACTTGATGAAATGCAGTTTACAGTGTGATTGAGAAGTTTCCACTTGGCATTTTGCATAGTCCTCTTTTAGTGATATCAAAATATTTATTTATATGTCATAATCATGGTAAAAATAATTTCACAACTTAGATTGAATTATTTGTGATCCGGAAGCTTATGAATCCCCTAGCAAAGACAAAGACTAGATATCCAAGAAGAAGAAGTAACCCAACTGATAATCAGAAAGAGTGGGAGAAAGGAAGTGTTGTTGGTTTTTCTCATTTATGTATTTTTAACTTTTTCTTTGTTGCTGTAGTTGTTGTAACATTAACTTCTATATGTATGTAGGATAACTTCCTTCAGTATTCTCTGCAATTTGCAGAATCTTGGACCAGAAAATTAGACCAGAAGATTAGAGGCCATGTCCTGACAAAGGTCACTAATTCCTGTATGGCTTCATATATCAAAGTATTGCCATCAGAAAAAAACAAAAGTGCTTGAAGGTAACTTCTTCTCCTCATCTTCAGTATCTGACAAAGAGACAAGCTGCCTTAAGAATGGAAAGAGTGACTAGAAAGCAACAGTAAGCAATAGTCCTTATATCTACCAAGAAGCATTTCTGCTGCATTCAAGAACATGAAGTGTCTCTGAAAATCTTGACCTAAGTTTAGAATTTCCATTTTGTTCTCTTACTGCATCTCTCAATAGAAAAGGTGAGCACAACAAATATAATAAATATAATACCTCAACTGCAGTAGGTCTCTCTATGAAACAATAGTTGCCAGGAAGGGAAAAGATTAAAGAGGAAGCTTCAAGATATTCTTTAGAAATACTTGAGAAGCCATGTCAGAATCACATAAATTACAAGTAGCATCAGTTATTACTTTTCTGCTATCCAGTTTAAGAGAAATGTTTAACTTCTAGAAGTACTGAATTTTTCCTATGCTCTGTCTAGAAATCATAATTTCTGAGTTTGTGGGTGTCACATGCACAGAGTAAACAGTACCTCAGGTGTAGAACTGGTCTATAAATGCAGGACTTGCAAATTTCCCTGAAGATTTAGCCCCCAGAATGTCTCCATATGAAAAACATCAGACTGTGTATTATTCCATAACTGTCCCTAGACTAATGCAGAGATAGCAATCAAGGAAGTGCTGCTTTCTTGGAAATGTTGAGATTTTAAAATAAGATTCAATTGCAAACAGTTGCATTATGCTCAGACAATCTCTGTTTGAAGTGTTTTTATAAGCCCATTGCTTTGCCTGTGGCTGCTCTAGAATGGGTATAAAGGCATGTCAAAATGGGTGGAGGTATGAAAACAAGCACATTTAAAAGGACTTCTCCAGAAGAAATTCTTTGCTGTGAAGCTGGTGAGGTACTGGAACAGGTTGCCCAGATGAGTTGTGGATGCCCTATCCCTGGTAGTGTCAAAGCCATGTTGGATGGAGCTCTGAGAAACCTTGTCTAGTGGGAGGTTGGAGAATGTTCAAAAGGCATTAAAGAGAGAAGACGCAAGAAAGGACATACTTGATGCCTACTTCCATGGCATGACCTCATTGCCAAAGAGGAAGGAGAAGACCATGGGCAGAACAGAGGATGAAAGAGTTTTTGTTTGGGTAAGAACAGTGTGAGGTGAAGTCTTTGTCATCTTCTGCATCCAGAGTTTCGTTGTACACATTTTCTGTATTTGCTGTTTTCCCTGCACAGCTTCAGCTCATTATTTGATGGGACTGAAGACTGTTACTTGTCCTAGCACCAGATCTCTCTAAGATGCTTCAGGTAAGTTCTTATAAGATCTTACCAGGGAGTTTGTCTAACTGTTCTGATCATTGTCTTCCTCAGTCCAAAGAGAAACATGAATGCCCTTCCCGCTGAGGGTGGCATACGGTGCTCTCTCACTCTCCAGACTAAAACAGATCTATGACTCCTCCAGCATTTTCTTCCTGACTGCTACTGCTACGTTGCAGCACACCTGTCATTTGAACATACACTGGAAAATTGTGAGTTTTTGTGACTTTTTAAGTGTTTGTGACTCTTAATAAGTTGTGGATATAACTGCAGACTTGCACAGTGCATACTTTCATAAAGGAAAGACATTGGGTGCCCACATTTCTGCATCATAAGAAAAGATATTCATTATGCCTTTTGCAACACTGCTAGAAAAACAAATACATGACTGGAGATTTTTTTCCTTGTTTGTTTGGGCACATTTTTTGTTTTGTTTTGGTTGGGGCTTTTTTGTTGATTTTACTTTGTTGGTTTTACTTTGTTGTTTATTCTTTCTGCTTCATTTCAAAAGCCTAATTTAAAATGCCTGATCTGTGCTAGTCTTACACATATGGGAGACCACAGAAGTGTCATTAACTATGAAATATAACAAGATTTCTGTTTGATTGATTAGTAATTAGCTTATGCAATTTCTTTTTCAGGAATTGTCTGACAGGCATGTTGCCAATGAAGATGCTCAGTTTCAATACCAACCTGTTTGTGTGTGGAATGCAGCTATGACAAGACAGTACAAACTACATGCCATACAATTAAAGATCTGTTGCAATTCCCAGGCTATTCTTCTTAGCATTTTCTCCAAAAATTAAACTAAATTAGCAAGTTCTTACACTTGATAAAGTAGTCACTTCTAAATTTATTGGAACCATAATTTAGAAAGAGGCAGTACTTATTTTAATCCATTTGAAACATATCTTGCCTATGGTTCCTTTCCTGAGTGTCCCAAACAGCATGTCTGTCTCACAACTATTTTCCCATTGTTTACCTTGTATTGAGCATTAGTAGCTATATCTTCAGTTTCAAAGTAATTTCTTAATCTCTGGCCAGTTTACCAAGCACAGGTGACATAATTATCATGGGGAGAATTGGAACAAAAACAACCTTATTTGTTTAAAATCAGATGGGGACTCCAAGCAGGCATAAATGCAATATATTCCCAGAAATGTGTTGAGTGCCTCTTTCCCTTGATTATCCATTTCTTTACTTTTACTTTCATGCTTTTCTTCCTAATCCCATCTGCAGAATGTTTTTATAAAAATAAATAAACGAAAATCCATTAAAGGATTATGTTTCAACAATGTATTGTTAGGTGCATGTAATATGATCAAGAATCAATTTTAGAAAGCAACTTCTTGGTATAATTTTACTGTAGTTTTGCATTCCTTGAGTAATGTTCTATCTGTCAAGGCATATTTTTATATATTGTTATATTATTATTATTATTATTATTATTATAATATATTATATATATTACATTATTTTTATATTATGTATTATATAGTATGTTGTTATTATTATATTATTATATATTATATATCATTATATATGAATATATTTGTTATAATTAATCATAAAGCTCCCTTATCTAGTCTTTAATTTTTCTTCATATCTCAGAGACTGGCAGAGAAAGGGTAGAAAAACTGTTTCACTGTCAGGAAGGTTACGCAATTTAGTGGCTTTTATGGGAGTCCTTGTGGATGCTGGTATAAGAAATACGAGAAGGGACAGGTGAAAAGAGTAGATGGTTGGTTTTTGAACAGGGAGAGGTGAGCTTTCCACGGCTTCCTCAGAAGTTTTTAGGATTTCTCTTTCTCACTGTGACACTCAGTTGTCTTACAAGTTACGTCCTGAGCCTTGCTGGTCTGACTATGAAACAAACAAAATAACTCAAGGGCTTTGATTTGAAGGTCAGTTCTCATTCCTTCACCCAGGTGTACCATCTTTGTAATGCATTCTCACAGCAAAATGTCTGCAATCTGGCAAAATTAGTTGAAGCTTTTGCATGGACACTGAACATAGCAGAGAGAGAACTCTTTAACAGCATCCCTGTCCCTCCAGTCAAGGAACATGGCAGCCCATGAACTTCTAGAGTATGATGATTCAATAATGAAGAAATAGGAAAACTATATGAGAAAGAGCTATTTATACATCTGTGTCACCGCATGCTGCTTGGATAAAGAGTCTGTCTCCTTCAGGTTCGAAGTGCAAACCAGCAGGTACTCAAGCCTACACCAAAGATCTTCTTTTTCCTTACCCTTGCAGATATTGTGCAGCACATGGCATGTGGAGATGACACAGACAGCTACATCTTCATTAGCACCAAAGAGTTTCCATAGGCTATATTGGTTTATCTTTTCTCTCTTCATTAACTCGATTGTTTCTAAAAGCCAAAAAAACCTTTCAATCAGGTAAAATCCTTGTTGATTATTCTGATTCAGAAATGGTGTAACATGTACTTACTGTTAGTGGTCTTCATTCTGGTCTAAGCCCTTCTGGTGGATTGCACCACAGCGTGCACCTGTCAGTTTGGCCAGCTATAGGCTAACCAGCACTGGGCAGGTGTTCTGCAAAGTTAGCATTCACTTCTTTGTTGACCTTTGGTTTTGGTGTTGTTTTTTGGTTGTTGTTTTTTTTTTGTTGTTGTTGTTTGTTTGTTTTTGTTTGTTTTTGTTTTTGTTTTATGATACGTGTTAGAATCTTTTTGGAGTCATGGAGTTTCTACTCTCTAAAAGGAGTTTATGTTTCCAGACATGTTTATGCACCCAGCTGATGGATAAGGCTGTGAATACAGCATGCTGTTCTGGCCCAGGAACAGCAAAAGGTCCCATATCCCTCTGGAATCCTAAAAAGATTTCTACTTCCTTTAGCTTTGTATGTGTGAGTTCCTGCAGGATAAAACTTTAGCTCCCATCACTGTCAGTAACACATAAAGGTAAAATTTGACTTATGGAAAATTTAACACAGTTGGTAGATGGCATACGAATTAGAATTCTCAGCTGTGAAAAGCTGTAAGATGTAGGCTCCAGAACAGCCACTGTCCAGCTCTTTTTTCCATATACAGTTTTCAGACATGGGGCAGATTAAAATGAAAAATCTGCTGATGCAGAGTTATGATTTTTGGAAACAGACTGGCCAGGTGTACTTTGGTTTTCTCATTATGTTTACTCAGGCTTCTTTGGCTGACTGCAATGCACTTTTTGCGGGTGATTTAATTTTCTTTCCTGGTATGGATTGAGTTGCAATCAGCCTGCATTCAAGCAATACACTCTGAGGAGATGAGTCACTACCAGTTTTCATTTGAGAAGCCCAGTGTGTATGTAATAAAGTGCATTATATATGTATGTATGCATTATAAGTTTATTTGTATATGCAATATATTCTACATGAGTTTACTATATACATTATGCAGAAAGTTTAAATTATATAGTAGAATATATATATTACATATGTATGTTATATACACATATTATATGTATAGAAATATAATAGCATATAGTATTATTATATTATATATTATATTATATTATATTATATTATATTATATTATATTATATTA
>QUSF01000011.1:17000151-17026271 GCA_003676055.1 Chloebia gouldiae
ATATTATATTATATTATATTATATTATATTATATTATATTATATTATTATATTATATATCTACAGTTTATTTGTATATACAGTATATTCTACATGTGTTTACTATATACATTATGCAGAAATTTTAAATTATACATATATAGTAGAATATATATTACATATCTATATTATATATGTATGACACCATGACTCTGCTTCTGTTAAACATCCCCTTTAATGACATTTTTCATACACTTAAGATTATTTCTTATACTTTTGCAATAGTCATTATTCACCCTATCATTTGGCCCCTTCGTCCTTAACTCCTGCCCAGCATCAATCTCAGAGGCAAAACAACTGTTATGGACCTAATGGTTTTAATATTTTTACTTGAGATAGGTGGTTTTACATGGAAAGTTTTCTATCTGAATATCTTGGTCATATTTGCCAGAGTTCATCAAATTCACAATTGTTCAAATGCCAAAACTGGAACCCAACAGGTAGGTCAACACATAGCTATTGAAACAGGCTGACTTGACAATAGCTGAGTATGCTGTGGTGTGTTTGTGGTGTCAAGAAGCCATGCAAACCCAGCAGCGACTACTCACTTCTGTACAGTCACCTGCAGTCTGTGTCCCCAGACAGTGGGGGAAACCTCCCTGCAAAACTCAGCTCATCCAGAGAGATATGAGCAGGACTAAGTCATGTTTTCACCTTGTCCCATAGAAAAGTTGATGATACATGTCTGAGGAAGAATTCCTTTGTGGTGTAGAAACTGCTTCTGGAAAGTCACTGCCAGCATTACACAAGGGGCCATCCACGGTGTTCTGGAAGAGACCTAGGTAGAAAAATTACCAGAAAGCCTCAGCTAAATGAAAGGCACTGTTCTGACTTAGAGGATTAGAAGAAGCAATATTTTCTGCAACAATCAGTAAGAAAGCTCTGAAAGTAACTCCAACGGGAAAATGAGAAGGGGCATAGAGGGCCCCTTTTTTGTCAATCCAGCTGCTCCACACAGTGCTGTGACAGCTGTGAGAGACTGGCCACTTGCAGCAGAACCTGCCTTGGACAGGTTTGGCAGTTGTGACTCAGAACACTAATGCAAGTACAGGCAAACCAGGTGTTCTCCAGAAAAGTAAAGCTTGCAAACAAAATCTGGGTTACCCTGGCATCTCTTCAAGATTGGTGTGCAGATATCTGTTGGTGTTCTTGGGATGACTACCTTGTACTGTGTCAGTAAAAGTACCTGGACTAGAGAGTGGTTCATGTGATTCTCCTGCTAATCAGCTGTTCAAGGCTTCAAATACAGCTCTACAGAGCACTTATCTCTAAAAGACTCTTAAAGTATATGAGCTACTTGGATTCTAATAAGGTAAAAAAATAAGGTAAAGTACTGGCTATCACTATTCACAGCAAGCACAGTTCTTCATCCATTATACACTAGTAGTTAAGTCTTTAGCATCTTGTAAAGTCCATTGGGCCGTCTCCGGAGTCTGTCTTCTGTCCCATTCTTGGATGGGGCATGTAGAGAACTTAAAAGATGACTTAAATTTACAGTGAATATCATGTACAGCTCTCACATGCTAAGAACTGAGAAAACCTGTCTGCTGCTATCTCCCTCTTTTACAATGTAAATGTATCTGACTTACTCTGTGTCTCAGTTTTCTTTGTGTGTGTAGGGCACAGCTGTCTCCTTTATGCTGCCTTTTTCCTGATGCACGTTAATGATTTACCTGCCCTGAACAGGTCAACCATTATTTCTGTCCTCTCACAGCCCTCACAGACTTACCTGCTGGTTCAAATTGCCTTTGCTCCTGAAATGCATGGAAAGCAAGGACTCTTACTGTCTTTATGAGCTCCAAAGACAGAAAAGCTGTTGATGCTAACACTGTTGGCATCAACTGTGCTAGAGCTGTTAGTTTGCATCTAGTTATTGTTTTTTTGGCTTGCTTTTCTTTTTTTTTTTTTTTCATGAATGACAACAGCTGTGTATTTTTGAAACCTATAGGTAACCTACTTCTTATTGCTATGCACCCCAGTGTCATATTTTTTTCTCAGCCAAGGCAGCCCTATCAGCCATGGCAAAACAGATTTTGCAACACGGGAGGAATATTAGTTCTGGCTAAGCCACATCCCTCTGGACAAAGTCAAGACTTACTACCCTTGAGGCTCCCAAGGACTCTGTCTGAGCAGGGATGTGGTGGTTCCTAAGGTTTATTTGTGGTTTTTCTTGCCCAATATTTTAGAAAAAAAAAAAAAAAGGCTGAACCAAGAAATAAAAAATTGTTCTAACTTCTGAATATGGAAGGGAAAAGGGGGTGATTTAATTTTGTTATGCTGGTTTTCCCATCCTAGGTGAGACATACAGTATTGCTCAATGGTTTATCATATTTTGACATATCCCTTTTGGCCAAACCCAATAATCTTATTAAGAAACTCTTTCAAAAGCTCAGGGATTTCATCATCTGTCATAATCCTAACAATTCCAATAGAAGCATGAAGCAAATCCTAAAGGACAAGATCCTCTCCCTACTCCTCACCCTAATCAATCAAGTTATGGAGCTTCTGTGAGATCTCTGTTACAAGCTATGCTTTCCAAATCCCGTCATCTATTTGTCAGCCTCTCGTAATGTTTCCACACTTTTAACAAGCTTTCTGTGCTGGTTCTACCTCTTGTTATCACAAACTTCAGGTTTGAGCTTTGAGCTTCCTGCTGTCCTCCAACTCAGAGATTCCTTATGCATCTCTGCATTGACATTGACCATGTATTCATTTCACAGTGTTAGCTCACAGACCCTTCATCTTGTACATTTCTGTACATCATCAGAGTTTGCCTGTTTTCTTCAAGTTGCCTTCTTATCCTCTCCCTACTCCTTGTTTTTGCAGTCTTTTGACTCAAGCAATCATTTCGATGCTAACCATCTCAAAAAGCTGTCATTTCTAGACTTTCATGGATTTAAGTGATAGACCAACTAAAATGGAGCACCTATTTACACACTAAAAATTCCTGGTTACCTTTCTTTATGTCTCATACTTCTCTATATGGGAGTCACTGGGGATGGTTACTGTCATCCCGAATAGCCTCTAAGAGAAGAGTGCTGCATTTTTTGGGGCGAGAGTGTTCACTAAAGCAGTGAGCCAAAGGTGACTGGTTGTGTTTTGTTTTTAAGAAAAGGAATTTTTACACTTTCCTGGTGTTGCCTTGGGTGACACTTAGTTGCCATGATCCCAAAGCAGCACTAAGAAGCCATGTTGCAGTTTTCCCTCCCCCACTGCTGGCGAGATTGAGGGCATCTGGAGAACCCCTTAACACCACACCAGTGGGTATCACGATAGTTAGAAAATCAGCTGACATAGGACCACCACACAGTTTAGCTTGAAAACCCTTGAAGAGCACGTATGCTGTGGGGAAGGACACCTTTCCCTAAACAAAGTTGTTCAGAAGCCCGCTCTGGGCTGGCCTTGAACACTGCCAGGGATGAGACATCCACAACTTCTCTAGGCACCCTGTTCCAGTGTCTCAACACCCTCACAATGGAGAACTTCTTCCTAATATCCAATCTAAACCTACCCTCTTTCAGTTCAAAGCCATTCCCCCTTGTCATATCACTACATGCCCTCGTTAAAAGTCCCTCCCCATCTTTCCTTTAGCCCCCTCGAGGCACTAAAAGGTACTATAAGATCTCCGCGAACACTTCTCTTCAGGCTGAGCAGCCCCAACTGCCTGTGCTTTTGCTTGCGGGGGAAGTGCTCCAACCCTCGGATCGCACTTGCGGCCCTCACCGATCCCGATATCGAAGGTCGCTAACCCCCAGCCCCGGCGCCCGGGGCAGAGAGCGGCGCGGGGCGGCGGGGGCCGAGGGAAGGCGGGGCGGGGCGGGGCGGGCGCTGCGGCCGCCCCTCCGCGCCTCCCGCGGCCGCGCGCTGCCGCCGCGCAGTTGCCGCCCGGCCGAGCGGGGACAGGTGGGGCGCGCTGCTGCCACGTGAGTGCGTTCCGCGGGAAACCGGAGCGCGGGCGCCGCGCTGATCCGGGCAGCGGGAGCCTTCGGCGTTCTTCCGCAGGGTCTGTCCCGCGCTGGGCGTGCAGGGCTGGGCGGGACGGGACGGGTCTCGGGCTGCCTCCTGCTCACCTTCCTTTCAAACTCCCTGCTTGCTCCCGCGTACCTCTTCTCTCTTCCGCAACCCCTGGCTGTGCCGCGCTGTGATTCTTTGCTCCTCACCGTCGTCCTCTGGGTGCACCTGCATTCCTGGTCCCTGTCCCTCTCTGCACCCTCCTGTGCCACACTTCCAGACTCTCAGGCAGTGCTCTCTGGTGCTTCCTCCTCTAACCCCACTGAGTGTACTTCACCCTTCAGTGCCTAGCTTCCAGGCTTTCTGTCTATGCCCTACACCGCACTGTGTCTGTGCCCCTAAACCTTTTCACTGGGTCTGGCACTAAGCAATACTTGTTCCTCCAAACCCTCTGGCTGTGCCCCACACCTCCCGGTGCCTGTGTCTCAAGGACCTCTGGCTATGCTTCACATGAACAAAGCTCTCCTTCCTGTCATGAAGAGCAAGTTACTTCGTGGTATGTGCGTGGCCCCTCTGCATCAGGGACCTTATTGTTTAAAAATGCCTTTTTCTTCCCACACCTTTTGCTCCCATAGGGTGATCCAGCGCATCAAGAAACTGAGGTTTTTCTCTTCAAGGGTGAAGGTCAGAGACAGTCAGGGAAGAGGTGTGGCCCATGTGCTTAAGATGGTGATATTAAAATGTAGGGCTGAGGGGTGATGTCTAGCCAGGGGTTGTCTGGCAAGCTGGAAGGGTGGCTGTCTGTCTTGCTGCTTTCCTCTTCTTTGGAGACAGGTCACTTTTGCTGCCATGTGGGGCAGCTCCGTCCTTAAGGATGGGCCATAAAGGCAGTGAGGCCAGGAGCCAAGGAGGCAGGTCAGTGCCAGCTGGCTGTTGGGGGGGTGGGGGGGGGCAGTGTTGATGAGGCTACATTGGAGCAACCTCTTAGATTTGTCCTTTGCAACTGTAGATGTCATGTGTATAGTTACAGAATTGTAAGTTTGTGGATACTTAATTTGTAAATACATTTAAATTGAAACTTTTGTTGGGTCTTGAGTGTGGCTGTCACCAAGACAGAATAGTATGATGCTTGAAAAGTCATAGTGAGGCAGCAAACCAACTCTTACTGATTTTTTTTTTTTTTGCTTGCATAGGAAATCAAGGTATGTTAATTAAAGCTGTTCAGACAAACCAGAAAACTTACTGCCATGTATGGGTACTCTCTTCCTTACTTCATTGTAATTCAGTTTTTCCCAGACCCATGTGTAGGTCTGTACTGAACACTACCACGTGGGAGAAGTTTCAACAAGTTTTTCTGGTTGTTGGAAGCAGCCTGGGAACAGCATGCTGCCTGATTTATTCTGCTGCTCAACACTTGGGGTGCACTCAGGCTGCCTTGGAGCTGCCTCAGGTAGAGGTAGAATTATGGTGTATTGACATGGCATTAGGCAGTGTGGATGTACCCTGAAAACACTTCCTTGAGGAGTGGGAACACTTGTGCTCACATGTTTACCTGAAGAAAATGTAGAAAGACCTAGGATTTGAAAACCTAAAGGAACATAAACTTAAAGTTAGACACTGGAAGAGGTTGCCCAGAGAAGCTGTGGATGCCCCATCCCTGAAAGGCCCAGGCTCTGAACAACCTGGTCTAGTGAAAAGTGTCCCTGGCTATGGCAGGAGTTTGGAACTAGGTGATCTTTCCAACCCAGGCCATTCTATGATTCTTTGAAATACTTGCTAGGAGCACCTCAGTTGAAAACACAGGGAATAATGTAACTTTATGGTATTTCAGTATAGTGTGATCTTTCTATTAAGTATTTATTGGTAGAGCAAGACAGATTCTGGTACAAGAAGCAATATTCATGGAATGTGTTGGGAAAGATGCCACAGCATTAGTCAAGTAATACAAGCCAAATAGGATTTAACTCATTATGAAGCCCATGAAATACCTATCAACTAGTGGTATATCAGTAAAAGAACTAATCAGGGGCGTTTTTGTATCTTGACATGACTTGATAGCATTTGCTGAGTGTGCACCCCTTGCCTCTCTCTCTGTGCCTTTCCTGGCTTTCTCTCTGCTGCAATAAACTGGGAATCTTTTTTTTTTTTCCTCACTGTGGACTTCAGCTCTTCCTCTTGAAGCTGCTTCTCCACAGTGTGCCTGTGTTAATGCTTGCCTTATCTCTTCCTCTGGCCTGCCTGTATCTGGTTGCCTTACGCACAAATTTCTGGAGGTGTGGGCAGCTGCAGAGAGAGGCAGAGGCAGAAGCAGTGCATGGGATGGGTGTGGGAGGCATGTGTGGGGTGAGGGAGGTGGGAGGATGTCACCTCTGTGCCATGTTCAAGGGCAGGAGGTGGAAGGGAGCCAAGATCCCTTTATGGACCTTCATTAGGTGCTTGTGAAATCATGTTGTACTGTGGGTCTAACTTGGCAGAATTCATGTGGCATCTCTCCCTGCCTGATGACTGCCTCAGCATGGCTGTCAGAGGCTGCTGCCCCGTAATTTTCCTGGTGCAGGCTGGTGTGAGCTCTCTTGTCTGCCCCAGCTGAAATAAGATGGTTTAGCTATCAGTTGTGGGTTAAGACCAACTATGTTGTTCTGTCTGAAGTGGATCAAGGGCAACTTGTAAAATATGGACAGTAGAGCTATAGTATATAGGCAAATATGAATAGATGGGATGTTGACATCTTCAGTGGCACAGCATATTTTATGCAAATAATGTTGTAGCCCAACACTCTTATTCACTTCATGCTAATGGATGTATGAAACTTGAAGCTGCTTCTCAAAGCCTGGGCAGCTGGAAAGGAAGAAATACTTGTTCCCCTCACTATTCCCCTGTCCTTCACTGCAGCTCTTCATTATTCTGATTTTCTTGCATGAAGTCACAGGATGTGGCACACGGGCAGTGTTTTTATCAGTTTCTTGTTGCCCAAGTATGTATTAAATTCAATAAATGGCAGACTTAAGTATGTTTTTCTCTACTGCAGTTTATGGATTATTCACTTCAAACAGCAATTTTGGTAGGCCAGTCTGAGTACTTAAAGGGACGTTGGTCTGTGCTTGATAGCTGCCCCAAAAGCTGAGTGGTTACTCTACATTGCTCCACAATGCTGGGAGCAAGTCCCATGTGCTTGCTCTGGGACCTCACCCTCTACAGAAGCTCACTGCTGCATGTAAAGGACAAATACAGTCTAAAGGGTGGAAACTAAACCTTTTGCTCCTCAAAAAGATCAGATTATTAGGAAAAAAAAAACCAGAATGAACAAAACAAGTAGTTACTTTTGTAAACCTATTGTACTTTTTTTTTAAACAGTTCCTTTTAAAAGGTACCTCTAAAGCTATAGGGTCTTGCAGTAATTTAAGTGCCTGTTGTCACATTTCCAATTTGCCAAAAGTTTAGCCAAGTTGCCAGTGATATAGCAGTTAAAATTTTTTTAATGTGTATATGACATACAGTTGAAATCCAAAAAATAAAATGTTAAGTACATGAGTTTACACTGCTGAGAGACACCAGAATAACTCAGGTGTCTCGTATCTTTACTTGTCTTGTTTAATGATGGTCATCAACATGGAAATATTGAATAGTTAGTTGGTTTTTCTTTTGGTTTTTTATTGGTCAGTTTGGTTTTTTTAATGGTTGGGGTTTTTTTTCTATTTTTACTGAATTCACAACGTAAAATGCTTTCAACATGCCTATTAATATGTCTTTTTTTTTTCTTCTGTATGTATTTTGTTATTTTTGTTCTGTCTGCTTATGATGGCTACATAAAGCAATTTATCACTGAGGATGTTGATTAGAAAACATCTATAAGTGGTTCATGAATGGAGTAATGTGAGTTGAATAAACAGTTTAGAGAACCACGGATTTAAATGTCTTTAAGGGTTATCTTGGTTCTTGAGAGTCTGAGGAATTGAATTTTAGTAGCATTTAATTTCAAAATCCTGAGATAGCACACAAATCTCTTAAAAAAAACCTACTTGTAAAGCCTATCCAGTCCAAAACAAACCCTAGTTTCCAACTGCAGAGAGGCACAGATATCACAAGGACAAATACAGGTGTCAGTAAACTATGAATCATCTTATTTGCTAGGAGCAATGGTATTCAGATTGCCCCTTTTAACTGCCAGGGTAAAAGCAGCAAACACATCAACCCTTATCTCCACTCCACCTGTGATACCTACTTAGGCTGATGTTTCAGTTTCACCAACATTTCTATTATTCCACATGCTTTTCTTTGCGTGTGCTTCTTGTGTCACTTTTCTTTTGTACTGGAGTATTTTTCAGTGAAAGCTGGTACTAAGAAGCACTGAGGAAACAGTCTGGTTTAAAAAATACCCTTTCTTTTTCTGCGAGGCTTGCTCTCTGGCGCTGGGTCTGTTTCCCAATCTGTTTTATTATGCAGCCAGAAAAATGGTTGTTCCAAAGAAGTCAAGGGTGACATAGGAGCAGGTATGAGTAATGGGGAGAGAAGTTGATTAAAATTACATTGCTACTATTAAAAGTGCTCTTATAATTGCAAACTTACCCTGTAAACAGCCAGACTTGCTCTGCTTGAGCAGGCTGTGCTCAAGAGAAGCTGCTTGTAGCAGCTTTTTCAATTCCTACATGCTGCCTGCCTGTGTTTAATTGTATTGCGAATTCTTTGTAGTTTGGATTATGTTTTATATTGATATGGGCCTTGCACACTGGGCTCTGTGCCTGGAGCCTCTATTCAAAGACTTTTTTTTTTTTAAAGCAATGCCTCACTGAATGCATGTGAATGTGAGCGTAACTTTGTCTAGTGCACTGCAAAACCCTGTGCAAAGAAATAGGATGTACTGTCCAAAAAGCTGCTAAATTTCAACAGGCATCTGATGGGCTGGGTTCAAGAGAATGCTCCTATCCCAGTGATGGCATTCAGGGTTTATGGCTGTGCCTGAGATAAAAATATAGCTTACTCTATTCCTTTTATTCTTTGTTTTCTAACAAAAGAAGGGGACAACTCTTGCTTGACTCTGACTCACAAAGATCAGTTTATTGATTTGGAAATAATTTGCATTGTATCATCAGTCCTGAAATGACTTAAAGCGAAGTCACAAAATCCTGATTCAGTGGTTCTCTGCATGCTTTTAGAGTATGGGAATGGTTCACATTGGTACTGTGTTCTTTCTTTCAGGAAAGTTGTGGCACTATGAATAGATGGAGATGGGCATGTGGAAATGTCTGTAGTCAGTTCAGAGAAGTAGTAGCTGGCAAGGTTTCCCTTCATACAGGTGAAAATTACTTGGATTCAGGTATATTGAGAACAGTGTGTTTTACAGTATTTGCATTCTTACCATCCACAACAATCCCTTTTGTATTTGTTTAAATGTACAGTTGGAAAAATCTAGATTAAATACATTCTTTATAATTTTGTAGTCAGGGTTCTATCTTGTTTGTTCAGTGCTGAAGAAAAAAAAAACTTTTTAGTCTTTAACTGTACAGAAGGGGTGTGACAAGCTTGATGAAATTATTATTACTTCAGAAGTGCCCTGTCCCCCTTTGTCTCTTGTGAATGAGAATTGTAGGATATACAGTCGACCAAAGCCAAGAGGATAATGAAGTAAACTCAAATGTTGATTGTCAACTTTGAAATGAAACCTTTCATAAAACTACCTGTAAAGTGCACTTCTCAAAAGCCTTGTTACAATTACTCATTATTTCTGGTGTGCTGATGACATTGTTTCTGTAGCACCTGTTGTTCCGTAACAAGTCAGGTTGTTAAGGAGTTTGCTTAAGTTTGTTTTTACATGAAGAAGGAAGAAACTTCAAGACAGCTGTAAATAACCTCATGCTGTAACTCTGATGTATAGGAAGTTCACTCAGTTTAACTTCTAACTGGGAGCATGGCAGATTTTAGAAAGAGAGAAGGGAATGTAAACTACAGGTTTGGAATAGAATAAGAATAGAATACTCTCTGCTTCCTTCAACTAGTCCTTTAATGTCTGCTTGAAATCTTAAGGGGTATTGTCCATCTGAATTTCAGATTATCCTGAAACAACTTTTTGTAAACTGTAGTGATCCACTTGATCAGTTAGGGAAGATTATCAGAAAGTTGTGCAGAAAATGTTCCTGAATATGGACTGGACCATGCTGAGTTCTGGTTTCCTTTGGAATTTTTCCCAGTTTTGAAATGAGGTTGCTATTTTATTTTAAAACTGAACATCTCGTATACCCCATTTGAACTACATTTAAAAGTATGGAACAGAAAATTGCCTCTGGAGGTGTGGAAAATGTGCAATCTGGTGTTCTCTTGCTTTTATCCTGTAGAGACTTTATGCATGTTGTAAAATGTGATATTTTATCGGCTGCTTTCATCCGAGGTGCTGAAGCATCAGACAAAACTTGATTGAATCTAGAAAGACTTTTGTGATAAGTGAGGGAGTCACTCTAACAGACTGTGAAATTATATGACCTTGGCTCATTCTTTGGGATGACTGCAGTGGGAAGAGATCCAGTCTTCCTTTCCAGTTAGTGGGATGGCATCATGCTTTTTGGATATTGTCAGCTGGATGAACCTGCACCTGAATAATGTATACATAAGACAAAGAATGTGTGTAAAAGCAAATTGTTTGGTTTAAATGTGAGCAATAGAGTCATCTTGAAGCGAGGCAGAAGAAGAGCAGAAGCAAGCCACTCTGCTTTCCTAATGAGGGCTATGGTGTTGCTTTAGGTTCAGAAAGGGGGGTGTGGCCTGCTAATTTTGCATATTACCTGGAATATTGAACCAGCGCACAGCACTTTGGCTTTGCTTGCAGTTTTGCTGTGTTAAGTAGTAGAAGACTTGTCCCTTTTTATCTGGGGACTGAGAGTTCCATACAGAGTGAACCAAACCCACTGACTGACCTCTTCTGCAAGGCATTGAAACCTGTATGTCAAAAATACTAAAACATTTTTTGATAACTTATATGCATAGCTATACTTAAGTCTAATTTTATTTTGTATTGGAGACAGTCCAGTTTTCTTCTGTTTTACTGCTGTAGCATGCTGAGTGGACTCTTAGACACTTGTCTGTTTCTAGTGTACTGATGTTTTAAAGGAACATTAGTATTTGGCTGAGTACTCTGCTGCTTGCCAAGCTTCTTTGTTGGAAGTATTATTGTCTCCTGTGTTATTCCGATGTTGCACATCCATTGCCTAATGCACTTTGTTGATGGGATCTCAATTTTTTTTTTTTAGCTATTTATATTTGGCAATCTTTCAGGATCTAAAAGAGGAAAAAAAGTGCAGTTGCCTTGCCCAGACATAGCTGGTTCATCCCTACATGCTGTCTGGATGAATTGTTGTATTTTAAACTGCAGAGATGTCTTGTGGTCCTGGGTGGTCTCCAAATGATTGGAAAGATGGTAAAAAGTGCATTCTATTGTGATAGTGGAAAATATTGATAGAAGATGGAAAAATCCTGACATACCTGTGATTAAACTTGCACATAGATGTGTTGTTTGATTCTGCTTCTCTGTGAAGTTACCTTTTGGTGTTCCAGGCTGATTTAAAAAAGCTTTTGAGTTACAAACTCATGACCTTCACAGTGCTGCTTTTTGTGCTGTTCTTGAGCTTCCAGAAAGTGCAAAATAATGAAGACTTTTAGAAATCCTTATTAGCAAAGGAACAAAGGTCTAGATAACTAGATCTGGAGCAGAAATATGCCTTCACAGCTGTCTTCTGTCATTAATGCATTAATGTATCTTTGCCCATAATATCAGCCTCTGTTTTGCATTTTGTTCTGCAAACTCCTGCACATTGATTTCTTGGAATTTGAATGAAACATCTATATATTTTTAAGGTTGGATTCTTATAACAAGATCTAGTTAAAAAAATCTTGTTAGATATTTTTGCTGATCAAGCCAGTTAAGGTTTTTAGGTAAGGGATAGTTTTGCTTTCATGCAAGCTGTTGAGTTTAGGCTGTGTTCTGATTACTGTCCATGCAACATTGTGTTGCCCGTACAACCTTTTTCTTTAGTCTCTATAGGCCTTTGCCTGCTCTGGGTCACTGTGTCTGGATGTTTACTCACTCTAATGTTTACAGGCAACCATGAATGTTCCTTTTCCATACTGTTTCTTGAGTTCTGACCTCCAAGTCTGTCATAAGAGCCCTTTGAAAGTCCGGCACTTCCACAATCCTTAGAAGGGTATTTGCATAGCAAGTGGAAAAGAAAATTTTTGGAACTGCTGCTAGCACTGTGTGAAAGCAAAGGTGCTCCCATTCTTGTGTTCACCCCATGTGTCCAAGCTGTCAAACTGGATCTGCCTCCAGTGGGTGAGTCATCTGAAAAGGACAAGATTCTGGGGAAAGTTATCAGGCAAGTAGCATAAGCAACATGCAAGATGGCTGGAGTAGTACGCAAAAGCTTACTCAAATTTTGAATAGAACCAAATGGAGGTTTATAATGTACTAATTTCCATGCATTCATCTCTGGATTCAACATATAATCACAATGCAAGTGGCTTTGACTTCAGGATGAGCTTGTGGAGTAATTTCCTCCAGTTATCCTTAAACTTCAGATGCCTATTTGCTGTCCATTTCCATTCTGCACCCCATTGTGATACCTCCATTGAGTATGGGGTATAATAGAAACATCTGGCTTTTCCATTTCAGAGACTGTATTTGACTTTTTCCCTTTGTAGTAACTTTGGTCAGGTGTAAGTATAACCTAATTACCTGTACTTTTTTTTTTAAGTGGAGATCTTCTTTGGGAAGCAGAAATAAAAAATGGAGTGCCAGGAGAAATTGACTTTACTGCTCTATTTAGTTGTTCTGACTGAGAGGCCTGTGTCTCCAAACAGTGATATAATGTGCCTTCATGGGTTGCCTGATACTAATACTCATGAGTGTGTTTCATAGTGATTAACCAAACCTTTCATCATGCTGAAGAATGTTAATTTAAACAACAACAACCTAAGTCCTGTATACCTCCCTGCATATCCCTCAGTGATTTGAAACTTCTAACTGCAGCTGTATAAATTACCAACTCTGGACTGGAAGGATTTAGGATGTATCAGTGTAGTTCCTTCCTGGAGTGCTCCAAAAAATACATGTGCCAAGACTGGATGTGGGAGCAGCAGCTTTTTAATGATACTGTCAGCATGCTTTCTTGGGTAGGAGGAGTGTTCTGAGACTTTAGTTTAAAAATCACTTAGGACATTTCCTTTAAAGTAGCTTTTGTCACCTCAAAGTTCTGCCATCACCTGTCACTGTGCTGCTGCTGCCCGTGTAAGACTTCCAAAAGGTCACATTTCACTGTGAGGGTCACTGCCAAAGGTGCCAGCACAGCTGGTTCCCGCTCTCTTGGAAGAGCCTCCCAGGGAGGGTGCAGTTGCTGATGTTTACAATGCTCAGCAGCATGTCAACTATGCTGCATGGAAGCTTAAAAAGAGGGGGGAAGGGAAGGGAGGGTGTCAGTTCTAGGTCAGCTGCCTTTAAAATTTATGCCTGCCTACTGCGATGCAAGCAAAATAGGAGCAGAAGGAATGCATTATTTTGCTGCCCAGGATATCGGCCCAGGACCCAGAGGGTGGTGGGTAGGTTGAGCAAGTGCAAGTCAGTGGGAAACAATGGTAAAGCAAATTAGCTCACGTCAGCATGGGAGAGTGGTGTGGGAGCAGTTCAGCTACTGTAAATTGCTGTGTTAGAGGGTGTACAAAACAGTATGTTGCAACTCTTGACGGGTGTTATCAGTGTTACTACTTACTAATATTCTGAACCCAGCAAGGTTGGAGCTGGTGCAATAAAAATTCCATAAAATGGCATTGATTTTGCAATGTTGTTTTGCCATGGCAACTATAGTGACAAGAGCTGAGTGTATGCTATACACAAGATTTAACTGTGGAAAAACACCTCTTTCTTTAATAATTATGAATATTATTCACTTTACTTGCTCACCTCTTCTTTCTTAAGGTGAATATTGTGTTCTTAAGATAATTATTTACTTTTATTTTTCCATCTCCTCTTCCTATAAAACTCCTTTCTGATGTATTTTCATGTTACAAAGACAGCCCCATCTACCGCAAGTGAAAATTATGGTCTAATTTTTTTTTTCCTGATGCTGAATACCAACTGGTACATTGCCATTGATTACTTGGTTATGACATGTCTTTGGAAATAAAAAGGTTTGTCTGCCTTTTTTTCCATTGGCAATGGCTAGGTTAGCAAGGTACTACCTATGCAATGACTCCTGTTCCCTTTTATTATAAAGAGTCTTCTCTGGAAGCTGAAGTCTAGCTCTGCTTTTCTGTTTCTGTTTCCAAGGAGTGACCCCCACTGTGACTATTTAATGACAATTTATGGTGTTGTTCTACTAAGATGTGGGTAGGCACAAACCAAGTCCTTGGTAGCAAACTGCTTCTATTGTGATTAATTCAATGTATGAGAGCCTTATATTCAGTTAACTTACGCATTAACTCTTAACTGTGAATTAGGATAGATGATATGGTGGAGCCAACTTAATGATTCAGCTTGCTGCTAAGAGAAGGGGACAGTCTCAGACATTAGACTTTGATCCCTTTCAAAGTATTTAGATGACATTTGCACTCCCTCTCTCTTTTTAGAACTTATACATAAACTGAGTATTAAAAATGTGCTTCCTAGGTAGCTTAAAAAACCCAGTCTGTGTTATCTTTTGCAGTGCATGTAAGTAGCAGTCCTTTCCCTCTAGTTCAGTATAGATCTCTGTATTCTGTTTAGCTTGGTTATTAATGATGTGCATACACTTTGGAAACACCACAGCTGTAAATAATTCTTACATATGCTTATCAGAACTGTCTCTACTATAGGTGTTTGTGAAGGAAAAACAAACAGAATGGGTAAGAGCTCTGTATGTTAGGAAGATGTTGGCTTGTAGATGAACGAGCAGGGAGCACAGGAGGTAGGAGTTAGCATGATTGCGCAGCATGGCTGGTTGTGTTACTGCTTTCTAGCCTTTAGCTCATGTTTTATGAAAGTCTGTTTAAAATTACCTAAAGCTTAGTTGATCTGGTCTTTCAGGTAAATCTGAAGTGCTGCTTTCCTAGTTGCATAGTAAGGTAAGGAAGTAACAGGAGAGTCTAAATCCTTTGGGAAAGGACAATGTTAACCTGGGTTGGATATGGCCCAGTTACTAAATCAATGCATTACCAAAGGCCTTTGATAAGGGTAATGATATACCATTATCTAATGGAAGTGAGGTTGCATTAACAACCTTATTTTGACTTCTAAGTGAAAGCTGTTATGCTGTGTGTGCCTCAGGTGTCACTGTGTCTGTGGGTCTAGGTGACATTGTGAGCTGGTGTCACTGAGCTAGAATCAAACTCAAAGGAGTCAAGTGTAAGTTGTGACTGGGCCACCAAGGAGAAGAGCTTCTCTTCTAAGCTGTATGAGGAGCCACTCACTGCAGCAGAGTAGGTAGGTGAGACTAGTTGGCTGAAGAATGGCTGACATTTAAATGCTTAATAAAGAACTTTAGTTAATGGCAGGGGAGCACTGAAACAAGTTGAAATCTTAGGAACTTTACCCCCGCTGATGTTGTTTATTTTCTCTGAAACATTGGAAGTATGGGGAAAGAAAATTGGTGAAGATACAGTGATGTCCGTGGTGCTCAAGTACTAAATGAAACTGAGAATTTTTTCAGGGATATACCCAGTCTCCTACTTGATTTAACCTGATAAGTAGATTCAGACTTGTAAAGGAAATTCCTTCCAGGCTATGGTTCAAAGAACTATTTAGACTTGATAAGTCTTTCTATCTGATGTAGAAGATTAGTCCCTAGGATCATTTCAGATGCATCCCTGCAACCTCAGGTGATATATTTAACATATTTAAGATACTGGTGATGGCAGGTCTTTTCCTGCCTTACTGTAGCACAGTGTAATTTTTGTGGCTTCACATTTCATCTTGTAGAGTGTCCCTGATGGAGAGTGTGATGACTTTTTGAGGTGGAGCATGTGAAGTGATTGACTAGCTATCTAGTACAGGATTGTCTATGAATAGGCAGGACTGGATGATGATGTGGCCTCCCTACATATCTTCATTATCAGCTTAAAGGGATCTATGACAGGGCTTTTATTCCCAGTTTTCTCCCTTTCTGTGGCATTTCAGTTTGTGAGTTTTAATGTTTCCTTTGCACAAGCCAGTTCAGGCTTTCAAGTCTGAGTTGACTGAGAAATAGTAACTTTTTTTTCTTTTTAAAAGCCTAAGCTTTAATTTGGATTGGTGAACTGCTGTGGCTTATCCTGCAGCTGCCTGGAGCAGACCCACTGGCAGTGATGCTATGGGACTGGACTGCAAAGAGGGCCTTACTCGTTCAGATACTGGTGATTAGTTCAGTGTATGTGATCCAGGAGAGTGCCCACATAATTCTGGCTGGGAGCTGGGTACAAAGCAGGGCTATACTCCTGAAATTGTTCCCATAAGAAGGGGGTTTTCCATGCCTGTTGTTACCATTCAGCTTTGCTGTGAAGTCTTCAGTATCTATTCTTTTAACAATTCATAGAGAGCTGTGAAAGCAAATACAAACTGGTCTTTATTTTACACGGCAGCAGAGTGGGAAATCCATTGGACAGACACAAAACCAGTGTGAAGTGTGGTTGAAATGAAAGCTGTTTTCACTAGTTGTGCTACTTAGGGTACTTTAATCACATAGGTGAATAACAGATTTTATGCTAGTTTAAAAAGCAAACGATTAAATAAACAGGTGCTATGTAAAAAATTCAGTAAGGGTGACTACACAAGATAAGCATTAGATATCTTATTGAATAGTTCCAGTGAGGCATTTTAGAAGATGTTCTAATGAAGTTTCTAAGCCTCAGTAATCTGTTTTTAGGATGTCCCCTGTCATCTAGCAGGGGTAGTGTTTATAAACAATATTATCAAAGAGGAAAAAGTAATCTAATTTTAAGCAGGATTTAGCAAACTTGCATATGAGATGAATCTCTCACAAACTCAGCTGGATGGTTGAGAGAAGGCATAAAAATGGAAAAGGTGACAGAAACTTCTCTCAGCAAAATCCATAACAACAGGTGATACCCAGCTAAAGTTTGAAACTTTGTTGCAGACCATGGGTGAGTAATCTGTGTAATATAATAGGCAGTTTGTAGTTACTTGCCATGTGACATAGGGAGTTAAATGTAGTTAAAATAACTGTAATTATGTAACACACAGCCTTGGGAAATAGGAAGGGCAGAGCTGGTATTTCCCAGGTAAATCTTAAGATACCATCTGTGAAATGTCCTAATTTAATTACCTTCTGAACTTCAAGAGCAGAATTAACAACAGTATATACAAAGTGATTCTGAAACATGAAAGTTTCATAATTGTACCTGCATATGTAAGCCAGTATTACTGCCATTTCCTAAGCTATAATTTTGAAATCAGACCTGCATGTGTCAGTGTTGCTGTAGGCTCTCCCCCTTTTCCAGTGGGGTCTATAGGGTATACAATCTTCCACTCATCACTGTCTTACCATGCTAGGTGTGATACTCCAGAAGCTTTGTTTTTGAGACCCATCCTGGGTGGAAAATAGAGCACTGAATTCTGCTCTGGGTTGTCATAATCTCCAGACATTTTCTAAAGGATCACTATAAAAGTATCTTGTCTGTGTTTTTTATAATAAGCTTTTTTCTCTAATGCATATTTTTAATGTTAGGTGTTTTAAGTTCATGCTGAATTGAAAATTGGTTTTGGAGTGACAGAGCTTATATTAGATTGTTTCATTCTGGGTTTTTCTTTGTTTCTTTTGTGTTTTTGTTTTGTTTTGTTTTTTTTTTTTTGGTGAAGCTCTTTTATGTGCTTATTTTTTTTAGTCGCCATTAACATAAAACAATTTTTGTAAAATTACTATTTAAAAGCAAATCTTGATATTTGTTTTATTATTTAAAAACTCTGTAGGGGGAATAAATGAGTATAAAGAATGGCAAATATCTTTCATGTGGGTTAACCAAAGGAATATGAGAAACTTCTTGTTCTCATTTAAAAAGTAGGAATATTTGAGGCACACCTAATTCCCTTTACAAAAATCACTAATAGTTTGGTGAGCTAAGTGAACTTGAGCACTTCCAATAGCTTGTTTCCTTACCACTTCTCATCATCAGACATTCTCAAATGGTTTGCTCTAGTATTTGTGTCATTTTTGTTGGTGTAAACAATCTTATCTGCCCTTGTCTCTACAGTAAAGGTAATGGTCCAACTTGGAAGTGGTTCTGCCAAGCTCTATGCCTTAGCTTAGCTGCAGTTAGTGGGCTTTTCCAGCTGTCTGCTGAGCTGCCTGCAACCAGAGCACAGCAGATTACTTTGCTCTTTAACAGAAACAATTTCATCCTTTGCCTCACTTATATCTCCTTTCCTTACAGTGGTGGAGGCACATTTGTTTAAAGATATCTTCAGAAATTATTCTGCTACACTGACTTGAACTTAGGTAGACGGTGTTATTTCCATTGAAAAAAAGAAAAGTAGTGCTTATTTCTTCTGAAGAGTTGAATATCTTGCATACATTTTTAGGTGGTTTTGAAAGTTGTTTTCCAATTGCATGTGTTTGAGAGGACTGTCTTTGTTATTTAGAACTTTTTAAGCTGACCAGACTACTTATATGACTGCATTTTTGAGTAAACTCTTTGCAATATATTGTTTAAAATGACCTAATTTTGAAAATGAGTCTGTTTGTGTTACCTAATTTTGAGAGAGTTTGCTACAAAGCAGACAATCTACTGTGCATTTTAATGGCATTTTTAAATTCTGATATGAGCAGAAAGGGGAAGATTGGACATAAAAGTGTTGATGTACTGATTCTGTAAGTACATTAGCACGTAGGTAAACCAAATGTTTTCCTGACTGAACTAGGGCTATACAAATGCATAACAGGCAGATGAGTTTATAGTATGAAGAACTAAAACTATGTGTTTAACAAATGGCCTTCTCTGGCCCCAACTCTTTGATCCCTTAGGTGAACTCTTTCCAGTCTCTGAGAAGATAATTTCGGTAGCCTACTGCCAAACATTTTGAAAGATTGCATTACAGTCAAAGCGTTATCAGTTTACTTCTTAACAACACAGTTGTACTATAAAAAACCAGTCTTTCAGAAATGGTTTGGTTTTTTTGATGAAGTACAAGCTACTTGTTTATCTTGTGTGCAGGTATGTGATCTCCTATTTTTTTCACTCTTCCATTAAAAAAAGCAGGCCTTGATCATATTATTTTCCAGTGTGTATGAATATGTGTGAAGCAAGTGTAACAAGGTAAGATAAAATATTTTTCATGCTGCCATTAACTCTCCTTTTGTAGGTGGTTAACAAATAATTATCCTGAGAACCTAACATTAATGTAAACTGTTGTTCACAGAAGTGGATTTATGAAGGAAAATGGGGTTGCTAGGTAAGAAAATAGGTAGAATTGTAAAACACGTTGAAAGTTAAATAGTAATGTCATATATAAAAATTGGTTTTAAATAAATATTTTAACTGTAGGAAAGTTCTGGCCAGCACTGTCTTTCTTGCAGATATTATTTCTTAAAGCAATTGGAGTTAACTTACTCTATTTTGCTTACCTTTAGATTCAGATCAGTGACTAATGAGTGGTGAGTCTGGGGCTGCCTTCTGTGTAAATCTTTCTCTCAAGTTACTGAACTCTGGAGTTGCTAACTCCAGAAACTTTCAGAAAAGTTCAATAATTGTGGCGGAGTTGCTTATTGCTTCACTATGAACAGAAAGTAAATCTTGAAGGCTGAGAGCCTCTGCTGTGTAAACTTTTGAGGAGTGTTTTAAAGGAAGAGGAGATGTGAGTGCCGGAGTCAGGAGAGTTAGGACAAATCCCTCACCATCAGTATGGCAAGGGCCAGGTTCACTATTTTCAGCATCTGCCTTTCTACTACAACTACGAGAAATCTATTGGAAATAGCTGGATTTCAGATAAAAGTCTTGCATTTGGCCTCAATGCCTAGCAGGCATAAGAGTTGCTATTTAAATGCTGACAGTACTTTTGTCTGATTTCTGATGCAAAAATTAAAGTGGATTATGGGTAAATGTAAAGAATTGTGTATTTGTGAATTTGCAGTTGTTGAATGACAGCTGTAAGAGGGTGTCATAATCAACACCCCAAACCCTTTGTAGTGGGTTGACCCTGTCTGGGTGCCAGATGCCCACTAAAGCCTCTCTCTCACTGCCCTTCACAGCTGGACAGAGGAGAAAAAATACAACAAAAGATTCATGGATTAGGATAAGGATTGGGAAAGATCACTCACCAAATACCATCACAGGCAGAATAGACTCAAAGGTAATAATTCAATTTATTACTAACTAAATCAGAGCATAATAATAAGAAGTAAAATGAGATCTGAGAACACCTTCCCCCCACCCTTCTCTCCTTCCCAGCTCTGCCTCCTCCCCCTGGAGTGGTGCAGGGAGATGGGGAATGGGCGTTGTGGTCAGTTCATCACATATCCCTGCCACTGCTCAGGGAGAGGAGTCCCTACTCCAGCATGGAGTCTCCCCCCATGGGAGAACTTCTCCAGAACATCTCCATGAACTTCTCCAGTGTGAGTCCATCCCATGGGCAACAGTTCTCCATGAACTGCTGCAGTGTCACTCACTCTTCCATGGGGTGCAGTCCTTCAGCCACAGCCCGCTCCAGTGTGGCCTTCTCACTCCACGGGTTCACAGCCTCCTCTCGGGCACACACCTCCTCCAGCGTGGGTCTCCGCCAGGGGCTGCAGGTGGATCTCTGCATCCCCAGGGCCCTCCATGAGCTGCAGGGGAACCTCAGCTCTGGTCCCTGGAGGTCTTCCTGCCCTTCCTTCTGTGCTGACTTAGGTATCTGCAGGGCTGTTCCTCTCACATATTCTCACTCTCCTCTTCTCTGGTGGCAATTAAAAATGCACAAACATTGGGAGTTTTTTTTTCTTCTTCTTACATCTGTTATCATAGAGGCATTACCATAATTTCTAATTGGCCCAGCCTTAGCCAGTGGCACACACATCTTTGAAGCCACCTTTTAAGCCACTGGCTCTGCTGGACACTGAGGAAGCTTCTCACAGGCTCTCACAGAAGTCACCCTGTAGCCCCACCACCACCAAATCTTGGCTATGCAAACCAAATACACTGACGCTGTATGGCAATTGATTTAGTGCCAGAATCTACACTGAATTCTCTGGGTTTTTAAGGGCATGTCTTGAAGTAGATTTCTTGTTTAACTTCAGTCTTGGTCAGCATGTTGAGCTAGCCAGTCTGAGTTGCAGTAATGCAACAGTGGGAAAACTGAGTGGCAGTGAAATCAGTAAGCCACTTTTCTTACAAAGAACCAGTTAAATATGATTACTTGTACTCAGTGAATATATTTGTTGAAAAATTAGTTGTGCTCTGCCCAAGGTTTCTGTGGGCTTTGGCTGAATTCTGTTGTAACCAAAGTACTTTCAGTTTGCCATGCCTTTTCTCTTGACAGACTGTTCTCATGTGTCTGAAATGGAAAGAATACTGGATTACAAGGATTATTTATTGCAATCAGTCTAACAATTTAATACAATAGTTATTTATGAAGTAAACATTTTTAACAGTTCCTCCCCAGCACCAGTTATGGCTGAATTGCTTGGCTGTCACAGTTGAGCACTCTGAAGTACCTGGTGTTCAGGACAGGATTGGATTTACGTGTGTTTGATATCATCCATAGTTGACTTATGGAGCAAGGTGACAACAATATTTATAATTTGCCTCTAACCATAAAATCCTTTCATGTGATTGCTGGTGTCAAATACAAGAGTGCTCCTCATGTTTCCATTAGTAAAGAAAGAGGATGCCCTCTAGTTCTTGTTTTGTCAGCACCTTTATCAGCATAGAGTGCTGAAGCAAATATTGTAATATGAATACAAGATGCATGAAAATGGTCAGTGTGAAGGCAATGACATTGAATTGGGAAATGCTGATGTTGGAGGGATATTTCTAGAAAATGTGAACTTAAAAGAGATTTGCAGGGGGAATATTTTCCAAAGATGACACTGGTGGTGGTTTCAGATATTCAGAGACACAGGACAGAAATGCAACCAGGAAAACAAGAGGGCAGCAAAACGAGAATAGAGATGAAGTAGATCAGTTGAACTCTAATGGAGGCAGGCTTGTCTGTGTTGCATCTTGCAGTGAAGGGTGAGTATAGTGGCTAAAAATTCCTGTGAAATGGCAGTGAACAGGCTGTACTTGTAGAAGTGGAAATAAGGGTAAAATTGTTTTTATGGACTGTTAAGGTGAAGATAAATGAGAAGATGATAGTGGAGAGATCAGAGGAGAGCGATGCATTACCATCATGAGGGAAGAACTGGCTCTGTCAGTCTGCAGCTGGCTTAGCTGGAGGAGATGCAGAATGGCTGCCAGAGGAAGGGAGCTGATTATCAAGGTGTGCTGCAGTCTGAAATAATGAAAAAATACTACTAATAAAGGTGAATACAGTGTGAAGATTGTGCAGGGGTATTGAGAGAATTCATGTGGTAAAGTGAGACACCGAGTGTGTATGAGATAAACACCATCAAATGTGCTGGGATTTTTAGAAGGTATTTTCTAGGGGAAATGAAGCAAGGGAAGGGCTGATTAGTGCCCGTTTGTGGAGCAAAAATCAGTATTCACATAAGAATACTTCTCTGAAAAGTTTTACATAAGTAGGAGGTACTGCATGCAAAGTGGATGTGCTGGATAATTTTTGAGGGTTAATGGCGCTGCCATTGGTACTATGACATTCCATGATTCTGGTATAGAAACAGTTGATTCATCAGAGTGGGATTTGCATACTAATTATAACATGGCTAATTATTGTATTTAAAAGGAGTATGCTGACATATTGTTACCTTTTCTCCTTCCCACATACCTTAGAAATGCTTATTATTTAGATCTTTTTTTTTTTAAAAATAAATGTTGTAAAGCTGAGCTTCCTCATATATCAGTGGTTTGGACTTAAAGGGGAGATGGTGATAAAATATAATTTAAGCATCTGTTGTTTATTCATATTTACCTCTTAACTGTAATGGTTAACCACAGCATGGTTTCACAGATAACACTTTATGACACGGAAGCATCTGGTTTGTATGTAGAGATTGCAAAATCATATTGTTGTGCATAGCACCTCTGCTATAAATTAGACCCAAGGATAGTGGGATCTGGCCAGTTAATGCTTCCTGATCTGTATTGGACATATGGTGCTCTGTTAGCCTTTTCTCTCTTTTTTTTTTTTTTATCACACTGCTTCCTGCAAATCTTGCCCAAAAATCTTTATTAATCTTTCTTTATTGACAAAAATCCATATTTCTGTTTTGGCTTGTTTTCTGCAGGTAGTATCATAAAAATCAAATGAGAATGGCCTTTAGCAATCTGACATCAAAGGCTATACTACTGTATGATGAATGGATTAAAGATGCCGGTGAGTCATTTAAATCTAAAAACTTACTAACTCCCAATAATTTTGAATACCAATGTGTAGCTATGCTAGGTGTGCTGTTTATCAGCTTAGAAGCAGCTTTGTCATCCTGTGAATATTTGTAAGACTTGCCAGGTAACCTATTAACATGATGGTCTAGGTTCTGCATTTTAAATTAAGAAATAAACAAAACTCAGGTAGTTTATGGAATTAAAGTCAGAGTAAGTAAAGTGCAGACAGTGATTCTCTTGTTAGTGTCTCTAGTTGCCTGAATATATATTTGAGTTTTTCCTATGGTGCTGAATGTATAATTTTAACTCTCTTTCATTACAAAACAATTGCATTTTATCAGTTAATTAATGCACATTGTGTTACTGCATTTTGATTTTACAAAATGAAAAAAAAAAAACCCAAGCCCTGATAAGTTTCAGTATTTTGAAATTAATCCTCAGAGTAATTAACTCTGTAACAGTGGCAATTTGAAAAGGAATGTTTGTCTCTTGTTGCAGTTAGTAAGGGATATTAATCCCACTTTGATTTTATGTTGCAACTCTCTTATTCTGTTTGCTTACCAAAAGCTGATAGAGAAGACCTCAATTTTGGGGTCAAGACCCATCAGTCTCAGTGTTTCTCACTGTGGTATATAGATAGTGACAGGGATGAGCTAATTCCTGGAAAAAAAATGAGAAGTGGTTAAGCTTTGATAGATAAGACTATTGATTTATCTTTTCTAGCATAGCTGAGCACCACTTTTCTTGTTCCATAAAAACACAGCCTGCAAGTGAGCAGGGAGTTTAATTAGTATGACACACAGGGTGAAGTGGATTGGGATGGAACGAGCACTTCTGCTGCAGTGTCCATGACTCCAGACCCTCAGTTGTCTCCATGCCCAACAGTGCTTGTACTTGGCATTTTGTATCATAGTGTTAGTGGTGGAACATGGTTTTCTCAGGATCAGGCTGGGAAGAACAGTGGGAAAGGTTTGGTAGGAGCAGGGCAAGGATAGATACAACAAAATCAGTCAGTTGTGAAGAGATGGTGGTTTCTCTGCAGCACACTTGAGCAGATTCCTCATGCTGTGGGTCACAGTCCTCCTTGGTCTGTGGGCACAGCACTGGCACATCACAAGCTGTGAGCAGCATTGTAAAGTGCTCTCCTCCTCAATGTGTTTTCACACTTCCAGTGGCTAACCACATCAGAAGGTCTCATGGGTGAAAGGTTGCTTGAATGCTGTGGGTTGAAAATTCGCTGACTTGAAACATTTAGCTATGAATTAAACACTTGACAAAAGTAACAGTAGTATAATTTTATCTTTAAAATACAGCAGGAAGCCATGAAAGCAGCAGTTTACTGAGTCAGTAGTTAAGTTTGGGATCATTCTGAACCAAATCTTCCAAAAGTCAGTGTAAAAAAAATTAAAGAAAATAAAAATTACATGAGGTTTGTGTCAGTTCGTCTGCCAGCCTTATCTGCAGGGCGAGGGAGTGGGTTGTGCTTACAAGGAGGTGCCTCTGCAATACAACTCTCTGGCATAACTGTGAAATAACTTGCAACATTTGCTTGTATTATACATACAAACATATAATACAACATTTGTTGTATTGTAACTTTCTTGTCGTACAAAAATGTGTGCTTTGTTGTGCTGTAAAGACAGAAAATCATGTCACTTGTGAGTCTGTGTCTCCTTTTCATTATATGTGAAGAAAGGAGCACTGAATCCTACATGGGTTAAATCACGTTATCCAGTTAGTATAGATTTGAGGTGAAAGGACTCTCAAATGTGATTAACGACAGAAAAACCTAGACCATCAGGAATTAAATACTTTTCTGTAGCTGTTTTAGTAAGTACTATAGACATCTGATTTTTTTTTCCTCCCTCTACCCTCTCTAGATCCAAGATTGGAAGGCTGGCTACTCATGTCTTCACCTTTTCCAACAACTTTTATCATTGGAACCTACATTTATTTTGTCACTTCCCTGGGACCCAAACTCATGGAAAATAAAAAACCTTTTGAACTCAGGCAGATCATGACATTTTATAATTTTAGTGTGGTAGCCCTCTCTTTATATATGACTTATGAAGTAAGTACTATGTTTGTAATGCATTCATATATTTTATGTCTTTAACAACTAACTTTTAATTAATTTATTAATATAGCTCCTACACTGCAATTCTCAAAAATATTATTGTCATGGCAGTAATTATCATCCTCCAAGCTGTATGTGAAACTTGGAATTCTTGGACAAAGAGAATAACTCATATCCAGAAAGAGAGAACATGAAAAATTCCGTGTTATTATATATAATTTTAAAAGTTTAAAGTTTTCATCATTTAGATTCTTTGTACTGCAGCAGATAAAGCAGACAATATGCTTTTCTTAGTATTTTGTAATTGTTTCTGTCCTACTATATGATAATGTGACAGAGTGCCTTTAAGGGGAAGGAGCAACAATTGATGTTTCAAACACTGTATAGAGTATGTTTACTGTGAAAAAAATCTTCAGTTAGATCTGCCTTTTAAATGACACAAATGAATGACAGAGGTTAACAAAATCTAATTCAAGGCATTTTTGTCCTGTAAATCAACAAACAAAACCCCTCTAAACAAAAAAAAACCTCCAACCTCTGCCCCCTGCTTTCCTCCCCAAGCCCAAATGATAAGTAACTTTAACACTGATTTTCCCCACAGCCCCAAAATAACAAAATCTCTTTTTTTTTTT
>QUSF01000011.1:17026281-17037304 GCA_003676055.1 Chloebia gouldiae
TTTTGAGATGCATCTCTTTCTTCTCATCAGTTACTAAAGCTGAAATAATGGGTGTAGGAAGAAAATTCTGTCTATGGGTGTGGTCCTGGAATTTGAAATTCATTAATCTTCAACAGCAAAGGATTTTTGTGGTAGCTATCCCAGATACAGGTCGATGACTGACAAAGTTGCTGATTTAAAGTGTTTTTAATATTGTTTTTCCCCTCCTGCTTAGTGATTGCAAAAGTAATCCAAAACTAATGAATTTTTCAAAAGATGTAAAGTTAATCTTTGCCCTTTTTTTCCTCCAGTTTCTTATGTCAGGCTGGGCCACAGGATACTCATTCCGATGTGATATCGTTGACTACTCGAGATCACCGACAGCTCTAAGAGTAAGTTGCCAAAGACAAAGGTGAATTGTTATCACAGAACAATAGAATGGTTTGGGTTGGAAGTGACCTTGGAGATCATCTAGTTCCAACGCTCCTGATATAAGCAAGGACAACTTCCACTAGACCAGCTCGTTCAAAGTAGTGTGTTAAACATTTACTTTATTTTTAGAAATGTTTTTTGAACAGCCTGCTTTTTGAATGCACTGCCATAGAGTACAATGCACTAAATGGAAATACCTTCTTGCATAATGTTGAGCACATGTGTTAACTGGAGGTATGGATTGGTTGATTGGTTGGAAGAAAGAAAGAGGCAATGAATTCATTGGCTTATTTTTGTTGGTTTTAAAATTCCTTTAAGGTAAAAATTGTTTTGTGTTTTTAAAGAAAAAACAATCAAACTATACATTTAAATATTTCTGTCAACCTTGGACCATCACTTGCCCCAATACTTTCCTTTATACAGATACTAATTTGTCCTGCTATGACTTTTATGGTTTGACAATTTGACAATTTGATTTTTATTCTTGCAGATGGTGCGAACTTGTTGGCTTTACTTCTTTTCCAAGTTCATTGAATTACTAGACACTGTAAGTATTAGTAGCCTAATAAAAGAAGTGGCTCAGTTTCCTTTTCACAGCAGAACTGGTGCTGTTCAGGGCTGAGGATATAAGTTGCTTTTATTTAGTCTTCCAATCTTCAATTATTAGAATACCATCATGATGTTTACCCCTATTATCTCTTTGTATCTCATTGTCTTTTTTCACTGTTCTTCCTTCATTATCGGGGAAAAACGTTAATGAGGGAACAACACACCTTTAAATTTTCAGGAAGTCTGGATATCCTGTTGTTTAACAGCTGAGTACACTAATCTGTTATGCTATGGCAATGCTTGTCTCAACACTGCAGATAAAAACCAGTTGATCCTGCTGAATATTTTTTCACATCATCTTCAGATTTTATCTTCTTCATTCATATCATCAGCAGCTCTGAATGCAGGACAAAATTGCCATACCTACTTGCTCTGAATTCCTGAGATTATCTTGAATGTTGTGACTATAGGGATGTTTGATGTCAGGCTGGCATTAAACTCTAACCTGTTTAAAGCAAAGTCTGAGCAGCAATGAATTGAAGCAGAATGCAGACCTCGCTCACCACCAGCAGCCTCTTTCCCAAGACTGACTGAGGTATTTTCAAATCAGCTTCTGAGTGTTGGAATTAGCTGCAGTTTTTGCCTTATTGTTTGGGGCACAATAGTGATGGTACAGGAGCTGACTCATGAGCAGTGAGGATGTTCTACATCCTCTGAGCAAAGCTAGCTGTCTGACTTTTCATCTGCAAATGTTCATGATTCAACACTGGGAGATCTTACTGACTAAACCAAATGGAATGGTAATGGAAGTGTCAGGAGTGCTAAAACTGGAAAATCCTGACAAGTGTATGCCTCTATTTGCCTTTATTCCCCACAGGTTAAAGTGCTCCTTTTTAATTACTCCTGAGCCTGAATTTTAAAAATAATTGTTTTTTCTGAATACAGACAACTACACTGTTTCTCATCAGCTTTTTTGTTTTATCACAAAAGAAATTTCTTAGCTGTACTTAAATCAGCTGATTCCAAATGTTTTCTCTGGCAACACCAGACTTCTTTTCTTCTGTGTTTGTTTGCTTGTCATCTGATACTATGACCTGACTTCTTACAGTTTTTTTTTGCTGTGTTCCCTTAACATTTCCCATGATGCCTGTACTTTAAAATGGGGCCTGTCAATATAATTTAAGAATTCCTACATATATTCTGTACAATTTTAATGTTTTCCTATGGTAGCTAAGTTAGAGTTCAATAATAGAATGCTATTTCTCTAACATAGTATTTTCTACTGTTAGTCCTTCAGGTAATTTTCTCAAATGGCCTTTCATTATAGTCCCCTAATAGTTCAGGGGACTTAAAATCTGATGCTTGTAGAGACTTCTCAAGCCAAGCAAGTCCATCTTATATGGTTTGTTGCACATGTAGGTGACGGCTCAACCTTTGACATTTGGTTTCAAAGTGTGCCTTGGCTTTTGAGATCTCACAAGTGGATTTTACTTACTTGTTTTAAGATTTTTTTGAAAACTGGCTTGTATAGCCAGACAGTCACTCAGTTTTCCTTCTTCTCCCAACACTGTAGCTGTGAAGAACTTTTAAATGTAGCGAGCAACCAGCACTGATGTGTACATTTTTTCTTTAAATATGTTGGACTTGATTATCTTCTGTAACATTCTGTTCATTAAAAATCCATTTCAGATATTTTTTGTGCTGCGTAAGAAAAACAACCAAGTTACATTCCTGCATGTCTTTCATCATTCCATCATGCCATGGACCTGGTGGTTTGGAGTCAAATTTGCTGCAGGTATGGAGAGAGAGTGGAGTTTAGGTTGAACTATCTTCTAGTAGTGGAAGTTACCTATGGTAGACAGAAAAAAAAGAAAGAATAAAACCTTGGAAACATCAGTGTTTTTAAATTTAGACTTCTGCAATATTTTTTGGAAAAACTGAGGTAGCTGCAATTATTTAAATGTGGGGATTACTCATTTTCCCTATTTGACAGCATTTTGTTCAGTGTTGATTTCTTATGGGGAGAAGAGGGGCAGAGAAGAGACTTGAGTACAAACAAAAAAAAATTAGATGAAAAAGAGAAGTAATTGAAAAATCATAAATACTAGGGGAGATACATGAAGCAAATAACTCTATTGAAACTGCTTCATAACCATTTTTCCCCCTACAATGTGTTGGAGGGAAGGATAATGTTAATTTTTTTCCAATTTGAGAAATTACTCAGTCTTTGTTGTGGTTTCTTTTACTGGCTTTAGGTAGCATATGTGGGATTTATTTACACATGATACTTCAGCTTTCACAAAACTACAGAAGTATTTTTCTGGACCATCTTTATTAAAGAAACATATTTGAATTGTTTTGAATTTAAATTCTTTGGCTACTATCAGCTTATCTTCACTTTTTCCTTTCCTGCTTGGTATGTCTTTGCATGTATTTTCCTATGTCATATTATCAGGGTGCACCACTAATAAATACATGAAAATAGTCTGAAATGCACAGTGAAGAAATGCACAGGTATTTATTAATCCATTTCTGGGACAGCTTAGGCTTTTTTAGGAGTTTCTACTGAGAAACAGCGGGATTTCATACATGTTTACCTAAAAGTATGTTTTGTATTTTTAATTTTTTTGTCCCAGAAAATTGGTGATGAAATGGTGAAGCAGTTATTCCATTGTTTTTCAGTCTGATATGTTAGTGTCTATTTTATTTCTGTTTCTTGGAGTGGTCCAGAAAGCGCTCGAGAAAATTGGTACATCTTTTGAACTTTTCCAGTGTGCAGCTTTTCCTTGTTGGATATACCTCTGTTGTATATGTTGAGTTTCTGTTACTAGGATAGTGGTGGATTGATTATGTATTTCTCAAATCTTGCTGAGTGACTGGTATCAAGTTAATAATAACACTGTGAATGGTTGTCTCAGCACACACCCCAGTGTGTTTATAGGTCTGCAAAGAGAAACCTGCAGCAAATAACAGTCCTTCCTCTTCAACCTTGAAAATTTTCCACTTATAGGTGATTAACTTTCTCCTTTATATCTGGACGTTGAATCAGTATACCAGCTACGGGCTTCTGATTTTGCATCAGATTCAAATTTCCCATGTGATAATTTGACAAATACTTTCAGCAAAGTCTGTAAGAATTATTTTGTCCTCTGCTAGTAATAGTCCTTCATATTTATGCACAGCTGTGTGTAGTCCAAAACCTCTATTGCTTATCTTTACATTTATTTTTCCAAATACTGTTTTTTGATAAGTTTAATTTTTTTTCCAAGAATTTTAGTCCTGCTGCCATTTATCTTGTATTCAGTTTCATCAATGCTTGTCCTTCTAAACAGCAGCTTGTGTAAAGTTTTCAATCTGTTCGTAAAAAACTCAAGTTATGGATGGAGATGCTGTTTTTTCTCTGATCTGATATAAACAGAGAATTATAAAATTATACTAAGTGTTGCGATTCAGAGCATATTTTTGTACTGTTGTGTAGGTTCCTTTTTCCTCTGCTTTAGCTATTTATTTTTTCTTCTGCATATTCACTGCACAAGCCAAAAAAAGTATGCATATTTGAACTGTAAGAACATTCAAATTATTTTTAAAAATACAAATAGCTAAGTTTCAAGGAAAGTTTGCAATCACAGCTGGAGGAGTTATGCCTTCTCAACCTGGAAGATTAGTGTGAGCTACTAAAAACACAAAATGTTTTATTTTTAATTTGAATGATCCTAAATGGGAAAACGGCACTCTTTTTCTCACTAAATGTCTCCTTTTATGTCATCTTATTTTCTTTTTGATGATCATTGTTTTCATGTCCATGTTTCTTTTAAAAATACTTTGCTGTCTGCTACTTGGATAACTTTTACCTCTAATTGCTTGCATTCATTAAAATAAAGCTACTTTGAGCAGGATCATGTAGCTCCATGGTTAATCCAATGAAAGCTGACGTGTTTCCTTACCTGTTCTTTGAAATGCTCATGTGTTAACAGTTTGTCATAAATTTATACCAAAATAAACTTAAGTTTCCCTTTCACTGTGAGTATATTTTGAGATTGACAGTGGATCTGTGAGACACTTGTCCATGATTATGAAACTTACTATCTGAAACTGTATTTCATTCCCTGTGAATCTGCAAATCTGTATTGAGAAGAGACTTATTACTTATTCTCTACAACTTTTTTTAGTTCATCATGATGTCTAGAAAGGAGGTAAAAACCAGGTCCTCCTGGTTTCTGTCAACTTTTCTGTGTCTCTATCAAATATATGTTTTAATAAAAAATAATAAAAAAATGGACCCAAAGAAAAAAAGTCCACTAAAATGTTTTTACAGGTAATTAGATCAGCTGGGTTTTACTGCTGTTTTGGGATTGCTTAGATAAACCTTTACTGAGACAAAAACTGATGTAATCCATCAGAACTGGTAACAACTCAGTTCAAATAAAATACCTTGAGGGTTAGTCAAAGTCTAGGTTTTGTGGTACATGATTTTCATATCCTGGCTCAAGGCAATCTGCTAGGACCTCCATGGCTTTTTAAATACCTCCCATAATGCTACTACTGTGTTTTGTTTTTCTACAGGTGGTTTAGGAACATTTCATGCTTTGCTGAACTGTATTGTGCATGTTATCATGTACACTTACTATGGAATCTGTTCTTTGGGACCAGCCTATCATAAATATTTGTGGTGGAAAAAGTATATGACAACTATACAACTTGTGAGTAACTGTCTTTGACATAAGCACCTCTCAAAAACCTGATTGCAGCTAACACGGATTAAAAGCAATAAATTTGTCCTTTCAGTTATACCCATGTATGGAGCTTACAGTTGGTATAAGATTTGAAACTAATGTTTCAATTGAGGATATCAAAACTTTTGAGCTCTTCACAGTAATATACTTATATCTGCTGACTTCAGCATTCACTGTAATCACAAATTTAAACAATAAGCTTTTCAGTTATACAGTACTTGGTAAATACATTTAGAAGACTCATTGCTTGTATAAAAATTATTAAAATACAAATTTGCACCAAGAAAATGCAATTAATTTACAGAATACACATGTAACTAGTAACTACATGTAACATGGTGTAAGGAAAAGGAAAAAGTATTTCTTTATAACTTGATGTTCTTTCATAGAATATGTTTGTGTTTAGAAAATTTACTTATCTTTAATGCTCTCTCCAGAGCATTAAAACCCACTCTTGCAGTGTGGGTATATTAAGTGTATATCAAATGTCTTATTTGCTTCATGTCACTTTCAGAAAGTTGCTCTTCTGAGTGCTTTTGCATGCCCACCTCATTTAATAGGTGGGTTTTCAATATTCAGTTTCTGCCTAAACAATTGGCTTAGAATGAGCAAAGATGCTGATGAAGGAGGTAAAGGAGCGCCCTGTCTGCTTGCACCAGGGCTGGTTTTGGTAGAATAGTTCGAGTGACCATGTGCAGCTCAGAACAAAGTAGCCTGAATATTTATAACTTGGTCTTTTTGACCTAGAGGCACAACCAGTGGACTATTAACTTGGAGTTCACATGGAGTATATTTTTGTCACATACTAGAGTGCAGGGAAGGTGGGAATTATTGTTCCCTAATCCTGTAATGGTTACATTCTTTTTTTTTTTTCTGGATGATTTTTCTAAAGGAGCCTCCCATTTGTCACCATACAAACACTGTGTGCCTCTTTCCTTTTTATCTGAACTGGCCAGGGTAGAATCCTATTCTTCTGCTATGAGTTTCTTAGTTTATCCCAGAACTTCTCCTCCTTTATTACATAAACCTGGTTTTCAGTGGAGTAATTTTTTGGGGAGATGGGCTATAAAGGTACATCTCTGTCATATTAAGAACTTGTATTGTTGCTCCTTGCTTTCCACCCTTACTCCTTGGTCCTTCCACCACTCCACCCTTACTATCTGTTTTTCAGCAAACAAGCTATGCTAAAATTTTTTTAAGCTTCTGTAGTAAGGCTGTAATTTGTTTTAAAAGTACTTATTCTCTTCACCTTTTTCTCCAGGTCCAATTTATTATCATTACAGTCCATATAGGACAAATCTACATCATGGATGATTGTCCGTACCAGTATCCAATTTTCATGTTTATTATCTGGCTTTATGGCTCCACGTTTTTAGTCTTGTTTCTCCACTTCTGGTACCATGCTTACACAAAGGGACAAAGACTGCCAAAAATGGCAAGAAATGGCATCAGCAAAGATCAGTGAAACAAATTCTTGTCTCTAAAACCAAAGAAATGTGTATGTCAAAGGGGAAACTTGCACTACTTGACAATCAAGACATTTAGGTGCGCACACTACATGGTGTATATTTTGTATGTTTTCTTCCAAAACAGAATTTGTATTTTTACTGTAAGTTATTTGGGATTCAGAACATGGGAGTGAGGAAGAACTGCGGATCTCTGATTAAAAAAATAAAAAAAAACCAAGAAAACAACAAAAAAAGAGGTCTCTATCTAGAAAATGTACAAAAATAAAAATAATTGGAAAAACGAAAATGTGTATGACAAGTACTGAGTACTTTGAACACACTTTGAGGGGGATAAAAAATACTTCACTTTAAATGTTGTAAGTTGCTAAGACTGTCAGCTGCATTTTATTATAAGAATGATTGTTCAGTAATGATTGTTCAATACATAAACGTTGTTACATCTGTTTATAAACTATATTACTTGTAAAGGAAGGATTGTATGTTAATCTGTCAAGACATAGTGTTTCATTTGAAGATCACAGATTTTTGGATATACTACCTTTTACTAGGAGAACTGAACTCATTTCATGTTCTACTCAGTTGAACATTATCGTAAATGTTGGAAAGCTACTAATATGGGGATTATCTGAATTGTCTTGTAGCATACTGATCAAAACATCTTACTGATTTGTTCACTGTTGTAGCCAAATATACTTATTATTCAATGTGTCTATGGATATACTTTAAATTGGTAGCCTGTGCTGTTTGTGAAGTGGGGCTAGGAGGATTATGGAATCTTTTAATTCAACAGCCAAAATCTTAGTAGTCAAATAAAATGCAAAAAATTTTTGATTTAATGATGTAAGCTGAAATGTTGCCTACCATGATTGTATTGTGCTCTACTTTCTGCCATTTCCATTATCTATTGAAATACATGTCTAGAAAGAGTTTGTGTCATCTTGGTTTTTTTTATTATTACAATTTGATTTTATCAGCTCAAGGTTAAAGTTACTCCAGTTGCCTTGTCTGGAACCAGGCAAAAAATATGTGACATTCTCTGAGCTTCTGAAAGTGGGGCAGGCAGTCGTGACTGGGCATGGCTCCACTCTGTGTAGAATTACCCAGTATGTTGTTTTAGGCAGATTGTTAGGGTCACATTTGTGTAGAAATCAAAGGAACTTGCTATTTGTAAGTTGAGTTTGTCCTGCACGAGTTTATTAAGGAATTGGTGCATGCAGCAGACCTGAAAATGAGGAATTAAATGTGTTTGGATTAAAGTTACCATTAAAGGTACAGTTTTCTACAGGACTAGATAAAAGAAACTTGTAATATTTCCTTTTTACTTGATCTGATCGGTGGGATTTTAAAACACTCAAGCCTCCCTGTTGCACAATTCCAAGAGAGTAAGCTTTGTTACCTGAACACTTTCATGCTACTGACATTTATGGTGCATTGTAAATGCTAAAGGAATGTAAACTTTAGGTTGGACATGAGTTGCAAATGTTTTCTTTTGAAATTGCATCAAGTCTTTTAAAGCAAATAGAATATAATTTATGTTTTATCTATTCACTATTTAATCCCTGTAGCTGTCAGCTCTCATGGCAGCTTGAAAGTAGGTCTCAGAAAGCATTGGGATCACCTGAGATTAAAATTGTAATCCCTGAATTTTAGATGGTTGATCGTTGGATCATCAGTGTTCAGTTCCCAGCAGTACATGTGGAGAGGTGCTCGATCACCTGGTCCTAAACAGCTGCAATGTTGATCGGGGACCACACCTCTTTTTGGTAGGAAATGCAGTCCATCACTGATTCAGTCTCAAATCCAGCCAGCTCTGGCCTGTATGTATGTCCCTGGCCTCCAATGTTACAGGGGGCTTTCCTTAAGAACATAGACCTACTGCTGTTTTTTCAAATAGCAAGAAAGAATTTGCCAGTTTCATGTGTGGTTTATTTTTTAAATGAATATATATATATATATATATATATATATATAATATTATTTATTACATAAGTGCTGATGAAGGAAGTGGGACAGTTTGTTTTTTTTAGGCCTTCTTGAGCCTGTGCATTCAAATGTGTTTGGGAAATGCAAGCCTTTTGAGGGAAAGGCTATAATAGCTAGTCTGTAGTGAAGACTGGATAATAGTACCCTCTGCTTCTTGTGCAAGGAAGCAGGCATTACTCTGTAGCCTTGCAGATGATTTCTATGCTGGTAGGGAAAGTCCTAGTTCTGATCTCTGATTTTGCAATCATACCTCCTTCCCTGTCCATAAATATAGATGGAGAAATTCATGCTGCAGGTGGGTGTGAAGAAACAGGTACTTGTTTGTTGGCTTGGAAGCTAGATCTGCAACTGAATTTTCAAACTCACTTGGGCTTAAATAGGAGCTGAGACTATGCACAGTCAAAGCTAAGGAGTGCTGCATGTGGACAGGGACTAAACAGAAAGGAGCCAGGAAAACTTCTGCAGTTGTATGCTAGCCAAAGGGATCCAGAGTCAGTTGTTTGAGATTTAGAACTAATAAGCAGGGGCAGAAACTGGAGATGTTAATCATTCTGTGGGCTGTCAGCAAGTGCCGTGTCTGATTCCCACTGCATAGTATCTTGCACAGTGGTTTAGTCTTCTGGGAGTTACAAAGCATTTGGAGAGAGATAATGTGGTGTTTCACTGTGAGTTGTATGGATGCAGCCTAAGAGGATGCATATAGTGTCACTATGCCAATGACGTAAGCTCAAAACAAACCCTGTCCTCCTACACACAATGTGAGGGTCACACATATTTTATCTGAACCTAGAAACTGTGCATCTCACATACTTAAATGTATACTTTTGAGTGGAGCTAGAAAGAAGAGTCCAATAGTCAGCTAAGTCTTCCATGTTACGGTGAATGTTTACTGACAGTGAGGAGAATAAGCCTAAAATTTTGTTTTCCTTAGACCTGGTGGGAAAGCAACACTGGTGTTACCAGCTGTTCCTCTCCGTTGAGAGTCCAAAACATTGACAGAGATAGCTCATCTGTAATAGGTATCACAGGAGTTTCAGTTACATCCCTGACCATGCAGAATAGGTGACTTGGTATCAAAATCTCCTACCTTAAAATGGAGGTTTCTTATTTATTTTCCAAATCACCCTTTCTTTAAAATACTCATAAAAGGCTAATACACAATGCACCGGCATCAACCCATCTTCTGTAAGAATAATATCAAATATAATTGAAAATAATTATCATCCCACACACTGCCTGAATCAAAACAAAATTCTTTAACAGAGAAATTGATTGGAAATAATTTAAAAACACTGAAAATTGATGGTTTGGAGGGGTTTCTTATGTTGATTTTTTGTTTTGTTTGTTTAATTAATGCCAAGGCCGTGTTCTGTTTATTGGGACAGCAATTCACCGGCCAGTGTTTTCCTGACATGGTTTAACTTCTTGCCGCACACAGAATCGCCAAAGGTGCCAGGTTGGAGGAGACTACAGCAGGTCACCTGGTCCGGCCCACATACTGGAGTGCGGCCATCCCAGAGCACAGGGCACACGACTGAGTGCAGATGGTTCTGGAATCTCTCCATGAGGGAGGCTCCAGAACGTCTCTGGGAAATCCATTCCAGTGCACGGTACCCACACAGCAAAGAAGTTCCTCCTCATGTTCACGGGGAATTTCCAGCGCATCAGTTTTCCGGCTCTTATCTCTTGCCCTGCCGCTGGGCACCGCCTCCGGCACCTCGCGCCCCACGGAACGCCCGCCCTCCCCGGGGCCCGCCCCGCTCGCCCTCAGAGCCCCGCCCGCCCTCAGGGCCCCGCCCCGCCCGCCCTCAGGGCCCCGCCCCGCCTCGCCCGCCCTCAGGGCCCCGCCCCGCCCCGTCCCGCCCTCAGGGCCCCGCC
>QUSF01000011.1:17042304-17061172 GCA_003676055.1 Chloebia gouldiae
ACCCAATGGGCGAGCGCGGCGGCGGGCGGGCGGATTCAAACGCGGCGCGGAGCCGATGGAGCCGCGGCTGGTGGGGCCCGGCCCGTACCGCGCCACCCGCCTGGTGAGTGCCCCCGCCCGGCCTCGGGCCCGCTGCCGCCCGCCCCTGCTCCCGGGCCCGCCCGGGCGGAGCCTTTTGTCCCGGTAAAACCTAAGGGAGGCTAGAGCCGTATCCGTAGGTCCGCAGGTAGTATGGGACTCTAAATATTTCAGCCTCCTAAACGCGGTGTTTGTTTTTGGGTCTCGACAGTTTAAACCCTGGGCTTAGGTTTCGATGTTCTTGTGAACGCAGACGGTGGGAAAGGGGTGTAGTTCTGCTTACAGACCTGGCTGCGTTCTGGCCGCAGGAAAGCCTGGGGGAAGAGCTCCCGTGACGATTTGCTTTGCTCTTTCCCAGTGGAACGAGATAATCGAGCTCTTCCGTGCTGGAATGCCCCTGCGCAAGCATCGCTGTCGTTTCAAGAGCTACGAGCGCTGCTTCAAAGCCTCGGAGGCAGTCGAATGTTTGCATGAGCTACTTGGCTCTAACCAAAACTTTGGCCCAGAAGTGACTCGCGATCAAACGGTTAAGCTGCTTAAAAAATTCCTGAAAAATCATGTAATCGAAGATATTAAAGGGAGGTGGGGCAAAGAGGACTTTGAAGACGATGGCCATTTATATCGGTAAGCCTGTGTACGGTGATTAAGAAAAAATGTGTTTTTGGAAACCGGGTATAATAACTGTTGTTCACGCCTTACAAGTATTTTTGTGGAATGCCTCTGAAAAGGAGTTGATGTCTTTTCCTTTTAAAGATTAATTTTTTCTTAACAGGTAGCTGCCATGACTTAATGTTTGACTTCAGTTTTCCTGTCTGTTTTGAAATATTTTTGAAGGTCACTTCTATTCAGTTACATTCTTTGAATATCAGCAAAAGCTTTTGCATCTTTTAACATGGTATTGAGTTCCTGACGGCAGACATCAGGTTTGTTGGTGCTGGAAGAGTACATATTAAGACACATAGGTGGAAGTGAGAATGCCATTGGTTATCCAGCTCTGGTTGTCGTCCTTCACCCCAAGCCCCTGACTATTTTGGTTTTTGTCTTCACTTCTTCTGGGAGAAGAGAAAGGTATTCTGAATCTAAGATATTTATGATGTAACCTTTTTTTTTTATACTCCTTGGTTTTTAGATGGACAAGGGACAAAGCTTTATTTACTTATCCTCAAGCGTGGTTGCTTGCTTATCCCTGTGGAGCAACTCAGCTGATGGCTTGTTAAAGAGAAGAAATTTCTTTGTAACAAAAGTTTAGCATTACTGGACTGGATTCTTTTACCTCTTGTGACCTCAGTTAAGGTTTGAATGGACAGAAGTTGCAGGTTCTGAATTTGTGCCATCTTCTAGTGTCCTGTTTGGTGCAGAAATATTATAAAGATAACCATTCAAGTCTAGATTTGTAACTTTTATCATGGTGAGCCTTCTTTTGAGGAAATGGGAGTTCTCATCATGCAAAGCATTTGGGAAAATAGACTAGCAATAAGTTTATGCTTCTACTTATTATAGCTATTATTACATATTCAAATTTTACTTATTCATTTAAAAGTAATGATTTCTTAATATTCTCTTTGGGGAAATAGAACTGAATTTCCTTTTGATATGTATTAAGTCAATTTTTCATTTTGCTCTACTGATTTTTTTATTTCTGGGCATTAATTCTTGACAAAAGGTTTAATATGAGGTTTGATAACAGCTGGTGTTATTCTGTATTTCATTGATTTGCTTTTGCCGTGTTTGTATGGCTGTGGGGTTTTTTGTATATTTTGCATTAGCATGAGTATAATAGATTCAAATTATTTTGTTCTTTTATTTATTTGTATTTTCTGTCATGACTTTACCGGCCTGCAGGCTGTGGATGTTGGCTGGGTGAAATATTTCTGTTCTAATTTTCTGCTTGTTCTGCCTACTGATCTGCTATTGGACAACAGAACTCTTGTTATATATTTTATTGTGATGTTCTTTCTTCCTCCTCCCACTGAAAAAATAATTACGTTAGTAACCGAACTTTTTTCAGTTAAACATGCATACCTTTCTTGAACTGGAGCCAGCTTTTTCTTCACAGGGCTTGGTGCATAAATAAGCTATATACATTACTGGTGGTTTTAAGTATTAAAACACGCTTCTCTCCTCTTCACATAGCTAAGCGTCGGTTTTCCGGCCTATTTTAGTCACGTATTCAATGTCCTGGCAGCTCCCTCTGGTGGATTCTCCTAATGCTATACATAAAATACGGGTTTTTTTCTCCTCACAGCGCTGATGGAGGTAGTGGTACCCGTCAATTCTACTGACAGTGCTGACTTTGGAAATACTTACATGCTCCATACCTTTTGTATAAATTTATGGGCTAGCATTCTGTAAAAGCACACTGTGGTACACAGTTCTGTCACTCTTCACATGTAAGTGTAGCTGCCTACTCTTGTTCACCCACAGAGTATGCAAAAGAAATACTGCGATCCAAAAAGTTGGATCGCGTGAGAATATGTGGCAAGTATTATATGTGAAGATGAGATCTAATGTGACTCCTAAAAATAATGAAGACTTATTAGTGTGTCCTGCTCAGCTGAGTCTACAATAATGAATGAGAAGTTACAGTTTTTGAATCTATTGGGCTTTATACTTTTTTTTTTTTTTTTTTGGAATCTAAGACATTGTATCACAAGTAAAAGGTTTAGCACTCTTGCAATAATAGCAATCTTTTGGGAATTCAGCAGTAATACTAGTTATATCATGGACATCATTGTTAGTTGACCTTGTTCTGTATCCTTTGTTCTGGATACAAACAGATATCTCTAGTTCCTCTTTTTATAAACTCCCCAAACAAGTGTTGCTGGCTATAACCAATTCTGATCTTAATGTGTCAGCCTTGGACTGCTTCTCAGTCCTTCACTTTGAGTGACATTAATCCTTCTCCATCTAGATGGAGATGCTGTAATGCTGCCTGAGGAAGGGGAATGTACCTCATTTTTCTGCCCATAAGAACTTGTTGTTTTACCGATTGGTTGCAAATAAGGGCAGCAAATGACACAAACCTAAAAATTGTGAAGAACTGGAGAAGAAACAGGAAACTACTGACAATAGTGTAAGGCAAAGGAAAAAGGCTGCAAATATGTGGGTATATTCTATTTTAACATTAAACTCTTAAATAATGAATATCTGAAAAATGGTTGAGAACACTCAACAGCTGAACATCTAGTCTGGCTGACCATTAAAAACCAGAGTAAATCTTGCAAGATTAGAGTGAGATGTTTGCTGCTGGTTCTGAGGATTTGTCTGGCGGAAGTGATAGCTCTGTGTTGCAGATGTGCTGTTGAACAGCACTGTGCAATATGCTCAGTGTGTATGGTTAAAACAATGTGTTTAACCATTCATTGTAACAGTACTGCACTAACCAAACTGCAGAACAAATCTAAATGAAAAACTTATTAAATGTTTGAAGTGCCTTTAGAGGATGGGGTGACATTTTGGAGAAACTTGAGGATTTCTCAAGCTTATTTTTTCTGGTAGGATACATACGTGTGCTCTCCAGCACTATACAAGCTCTTGTTGCAAAATCATGGATATATCTGTCCTTTTCATTCTGATTTAAAAGAGCTAATGAGGCTTAAGCAGTTTCTTAAAGCATCAGTAATCTCAGCATCTAAAACCTGTAGACAGGTAGACAGTAAAAGTAGACAGGATTGGATCTTGGCCAGTCTGAAGAGGTGTTCCCATCTAACTGGTTTGTCTTTCTGATGAGCTGTCATTAGTTCCTTTGTGCATGCTCTGACCTAAGCTTAGCAATAATTTGATGCTGGTCAACCTGGATAGTTTGTTTTCCTTCTTTTCTATAAGAGCTGGTTTAGGGCTTATTTCTGCTAATTTTTTCAAGGCACTTCTTGAAATGCCTTAAGAAGTCATATAGTTACCTGCAAAACCAGCTGGAAAAAAGAACTGCAGATTATGATCCAGAAAAGAACTGCAGGATATGATCTTCACATAGAAAGCATGTAAACACAGGAGAACCTGGTAATGTGGGCAAAACTATGTGTGGACACTTGCATGCACTCTAACTAAATCTGAGCGTTCGTCATGTGACATAGCTATGTAGTTTTGCTTTAGGAAATGCATGCTAACAAAGCACTTGACACGGGGGAAAACATCCCCACGGCTTTTTCAGCAGAATCAACATCTTCTAGTGAAGACCTATGTCATTGTCTATGCAAAGACAGCTAGTGCTACATGAGATGCACTGGGATATCAGACATTCACCCAAGGCTCAGCTATGTTGTGGGAGGTACAAAGGAGCTGAACTGTTCTGGAGCAGCAGCTGGAGGGCAAACAAGACACTCTGCGATGTTTCACATATCACGTAACACCAGTCTACAGAGAACTAAGTTGGGCTGTGAATGTCCAAAGCATTTGTTGTGTTTTTGCATGTGAAGGCTGACTACAGTTTTGCATTGGTAAATGGGGATTAGATTGGCATTCAGGGACTTTAAAAAATTTCTCTAATTGTAGATTTCCTCCTTCCTCACCACTGAAGTCATATCCAAAGAAACCTTCATGTGGAAAGGAAGTAATTAAATTCCCAGACTGGAATGAACCGAAGGCTGGCCCTTCTCAAGAGCACATCCCAGTGAAATCCGTCGCAATGGTAAGGCACCAACTTTTATTTCCCCAGACAAAAGCATATTTGGAAAGTAAAACTGAACTGATGATCACTATACTGTGTCACAAATACTGCCTTACAAAATTAAATGCTAAATACTTTCATTCTAAACTTTTGTGAAGTTAAGTTTTTCTTAAAATTTGATGGAGAAGTAAGATTTTAGTGTTCTTTGTGCTACACATTGCAATGTCCTGGGCAATCTGAGTTCTGCATGGGTGTATTTTCCCATATTTCATTCCAGTTTACTCAAATTCCAATAGGGCATTTATTATGTTACCAGACAAAATAGTCACACTGTAACTATTATTTGGACACTTCAGGTATTGGTATATATACACTTATTACAACATTCCTAGCTGCTATAAGGCTGTTACTGACTCAATTTTCTTTTCCATAAGGAATATGTTTTGGCTAAGAAGTGGTCCTGATCTTTCAGCTATCCTTTGTAAGCTTGGAAAATCATCTTGCCTTATACTTATCTGAATAAATCCAGCCTTTGTAAAGTTGTTGAAAAAACTTGCTTTTATTAGTAAGCCAAAATTGTATCAACTCTGTTCACCAGGACATAGTAAAAGACTAGGCTTCTGGAACTGTGTATATTCTAAGCTTTTTCTTCAGTCTATCTTATATGTCTGCGTTCTCGTAATTTGTGAACAGAGGATTTCTTTGATGACTTTTGCCTTTTTATTAATATCCTTTAGCACAGGACTCTGGCCTTAGATTTCTTGATAAACCATAGTCTCTTTGGAAAAGTAGCTCCTACCATTTTGCTGGACATCTAAATGTTCTGAATGAAAGGTTATTCCATTTTTATAATCCATTTGTGTGCATATAAAGTGTACTCTTCATGTACAGCAAGGGTCTGAAGAGGAAAAACATGGTCCTTAGAGCTTCAATAGCAGGTAGAAGAAAAGATGGTGCCAAAGACAGGAAAAGAAAATTTTAGTATTTTAGTAACTGAGTAGGTATCTGTTGAAGGTGTAATATATTACAGCCTCCAAATGTGCTCTAAATTTCCATCCAAGCATCTTGGCTTGATAAGAATTAATAAAAGTCTGCCACTGCATCTGACTCGGGTGCAACGGCATAGAGTTTGGCATAGCTGAAAATCTCTTCCATTGGCAGTTTGGATTAATGCAGTGGACTGTAAGTGAGGCGAAGCTATAAGCTTCTTTCTGCTGCCTTTTTTATAATTAGGTCTAGCTTCTGCTGGAATGCTGAAGTAGACAGCTGAAAATGGTGATACCTTGGATTGCTTCAGCACCAATCTAAGCACTTAGTGTTTGTGTGTGGATTGATGAGCTTTAGTCTGTGTCATTAAATACTGATGTGAAAGACCAGACCCTTGATTTCACAGGGTGCTATTTGCTTCCAAATAGCTCTAGTCTTGTCTGCGATAGAATGACAGACAATTAGTGCGTCTAGTATTTAAGTGCATTCCTGGAATGCATTTTGTGGTTTTGTAAGGAATATTTTTAACGTGCTTTAGCACTGTTCTGTAGTGTAAATTGGAATGGTTAGGAGTTTTGCCTTGAAAAGAATGCTGCTGATACAAGCTGCAATGTATGTCCACCCACTGATACCTTGATGACAATGTTCAAGAATCAAGCTTGGGTGTGAAGGTTACATAAAGGATAGTGGTCTTCTGCATTCTCAGATTACTTTACACTTTAATAATGGTGGACTAGATCTGATAAGTGCCTTCAGATGTAGTGACTTTCTTTTACTTTACTTATGTACAGAACATGTTATTTGACTTAATGTTTAGTTATTTTAGTATATGCTGAAAAGGATTATTTTTTTCTAATTCTTTGGAATCTCATAATTCTCCAGTAACTTTTCCATAAACAGATGTTTAATCTTAAAATGGTAGATGAACTGATTTTAATCATGGATTGGACCTGAACACAGGATTAAAGGCCATTGACTCGTGAACTTTAATGCCTATTCTGACTCTCATAATTTTTCAGCTTTGGACAAGTTATGGAATTGAAAAATATGTGTGTGTAAGATTGAGAAAATGTTACTTTTCTCTTAAACACAAATACTTGCATCCTGAAGACTTCACTGGAATTTAAGAACGGTTGCCATTCTGTACTATAAATATTTTATGCTGTTTAACACTTGAAAAACAACTAGTTAATGAAGAGAGTTTTTTCTGATTTCAGAACTCTGAGATGTGGTACAAGCGACACAGCATTGCTATCGGGGAAGTACCGGCATGCAAACTTGTGTTCCACAGAGAGCTAACACAAGCAAATATAGAAGAGATATGGAAATCCATTACTTTATCGCGGTGAGTATACTTATGAGTCATTTGATGTTATAGTAAAACTGCGTAGTAGGTAATAGTCTTGTCTGTCTTCTCTGGTAACACTTGTAGTTTCACCCACTCACTTTTCATCGTTGCCTTCAAAGCCATAGTGTCTAGACTAACTCTACCACTTGTTATTTGGCTAACAAATTCCGCAAATAAAGTCTGCAAAAAAAACTTTACTGTGCTTAGTACCTTTTGACTTTTGCATGTTGTGTTCTAGAAGTCTTTGTTGTGTGGGCTTTGTCTGGTTTAATCACTTTTTTTCTCTGTCTTTTTCTTGTTGCTAGGAAATAAAAGCACTTACGTAGAAGTGCTATGAAACCTTTCAATGGCAAGTACAATACTTTGTATGAGATAAATGGCATAGCTAATTGAGTGCTGAAGCTTTGAGATTCAGATATTCTTTACTATATTCTAATGGAATCTCCTTTGCAAAATTAAAGTGATTGCTTTGGACTATTTCTGCACGGAAAAAATAATATGCACTAGCCTGATATTGCAGCATAGTTGAGGTCTTACTAATGATGACTTTAGTGTAAGTCTAGCACGTTATCTGCATGTAATTCACTCAGTGTTGAAGTGAGCAGTTTTGGTGAAATAATGAAGGGCAGCAGAGTGCTTTAGTGCATGTATATTCCTGGGTTTCCTGAACCAGGGGACTGGAGAGACCCTCTGGTAGCCTGGAGCTCACATGGCAGAGCTGATAGGACCTGGGCAAATGAGAGCAAGGGCAATGGTGGCCAAACCCCCTCCTTCACATAAAGGCTCCTATAGAGCTCTAGCAACCAAAAGACAAGGGTGAGCAAACAGGGTTGGCACAGCAGATTGTGTGGAAGGATGCTGAAACCCTGACAGCTTGATCAGGGAGCAGTAGCATTCACATGACAGAAAATCCTGGACTCTTTAAGTTTGGTAATTGACATGGGGACTCCCACGGCTCTGGGTTGGAAGACTATGACTGTGAGAATGGGGAGACTCATAGATGACCCTGGATTTGTTTGAAACTTTCTGTTCCAGCTGGATATGCTTAAAGGTATGAAGCCCAATGGTATTCATCCCAGGGTACTGAAAGAGCTGTATGACATTATTGCAGGATCTCTCTCCATTTTTTTCATTTATCTTGGGATTCTGGAGAGGTCCTTGTTGTTTGGAAGTTGACAAATATTTTCTCAATTTTAAGAAAGCAAAGAAAAAAGATCTTGTTAATTACAGGCCTGTCAGTATCACTTCAATGCCCGTAAAATTATGGAAAAATATTCTGGGAGTTAATAATAAAATATTTGAGAGAGACACAGTCATTAGTCATAGCCAGCACAGTTTCAGAAGGGGAAAATACTGCGTAACCTATTAAATTTTCTTTTACGACAAGGTCACTCATCAAGTTGACCAAGGGAAGCCAGTTGATGTGGTTTATTTGCATTTAAGCAGAGCTTTTGATACTGTCTCTCACAGTATCCTTCTAGATAAACTGTCTAGCATGCAGCTTGATGAGCCTGTAATATTGTCAGGTGAGCAGCTGGCTCTTGGGTCAGGCACAAAGGATTGTAGTAAATGTGGTTATCTCTGCTGAGCAGTCATCAGTGGACCTCTGCAGGGCTCCATTGTAGGGCTAGTGCTCTTGTTTTTGTAAAGTATACGGATGTAGGAATTTAATGTACATTAAGTTTGTCCATGAAACTATGTTACAAGGAACTTTGGACTCCTTCAAGGGTGGGCAGGGCCTGCAGTGAGATCTGGATAGATCAGAGAGCTGTACAGTCACCAGAAATTTTGAGAAAGCTGAGGGGTGCCCTCAACTGAGCAGTGATAGGACACAAGGAGATGGAATCAAGAGGCTGGGGAACATGTTGGCAGTGCTTTCAGTTATATGGTATAGTTTTAGGTATTAAAATTACTAAACCTTTTCTAGGTACTAAAACAAAACTTTTTTAGGGTTATGAAGATCGTGAAGGGTCTAGAGAAGAAAATATGAGGAATGGTTGAGGTCTCCTGGCTTCTTTAACTTAGAGAAGAGGAGGATGAGGGGACATTGCAGTGCAATCTGTGATGGGAAGTGGAGGAGAATACACTGGTCTCTTCCCTGTTGTGGCCAGTGACAGGACTGCAGGAATGGCCTGAAGTTGTCAGGGGAGGTTTAGATTGGATATTAGGAAAATGGTCCTCATCCGGGGGTGGTTGGGTGGTGGAACAGGCTCCCCAGCAAAGTGGTCACTGCACCTAAGCCTGACAGGGTTCAAGAGGTGTTTGGACAGTGGTCTCAGGTGTGTGGTGTAATTTTTGTGGTTGTATTGTGCAGAGCCAGGGATCTTTATGGATCCCTTCCAGTTTAGGATCTTCTATAAATCTAAGCTTTCTGTGAGAAGCAGGACTTGCACAGAATGGTCCTTATGGCTGTCATCCAACTGGAGATATTCTCTATGAAATGAAGGTCTCTGTTACTTCCAAATTGTATCCTAATACTTCATGTTTGCCTTTTACAGACTAGATGGTGTATGAACTGTGTGTTTATGTATTTTACAGATTACAAAAGGTGTTGGGTTTGGATTCTCTGGATGAAGTGTTAGACACAAAACTTGTGAATTCAAAACATATAGTTCAAAATGTATATAATGTCAATAAGCAGGGCATTGTCATTTTAGAGGACAAATCAAGTGAGTATTTTAGAAATTTTCATTTACTTTTTTTATTGTGATCTACTTTGTTGAAACTCTAGTTTTTGCAATGCTATTGTTTTTAAAATGCTATTGTTCTTTTCTGGTATCCCAGTAGTAAGAGTCAGGGTTTATTCTGTATTTGCTCTCTTAAACAAATTCTGGCTTTAGTAGGGTTGAAAAATGAATGTAAGACAGCAGCAACTTTTTACCATTTATAAATATAGGGATATTAATCACTTCGAGGTAACTTTCTTGGCCCTATCCTTTTCATTACCTGGAGTGTTTACATGAAGAAAAAATGTATTAAAAATTGCAAGAGAGCCAAAATGTACATTGAGAGAGTTTTGAGTTTTCAGTCAATGTGTTTTGAAGATAGTACTAGTACCATGTTTAAAACTGTTTTGTACCTCAGAGAAAAAATAAAGCATCTTTACTGCTCTAATATATCACAGTATTATTGCCACCATGTTTTTCATATGATTTGTAGAGAAATTTAAATGACATTGAAACCTGGTTTGGTTGTGAATAAAACTGCCTTCAGAGCATATTTGCTTATTTCAAAGGCAGTTGGACCATCTCAAAATATTAACTTCTTCCTTGCAGAAATGGCAGAACTGAATATATGAGTGCTTTTCATTATCTTTGGTACAAAGTAAACACTTCATTGTATAGTAGAAGGCTATATATTAACTATATAGTCTGTTTTGGGGTGTTGTTTTTTTTTTTTTTTGAGTAGGTTAAAAATTTGTGATATGACCTGTTTTGCTGCTTGAGCTGCAAGGGCAGAATGCATAACTGTATGATAGTAGTGGAGGTACTGAAGTATAGATGTAATTTGAGCTAGATCCTACATTTGGAGTCACTTGATTTACTACAGAGGAGGAACATCAAAGTGTTTTCAGCTTTGCTTTTGTCCAACAGTTGAATATTTTTCTTTTTTTTTTTTTCTTTTTTGTCCTTTAATTTCTGTTTCTTCCCTGCACAGAGGAACTACCTCATTGGATATTATCCGCAATGAAATGTCTAGCAAATTGTAAGTAAATTCAGAAGGGGGAAAAAGATCCCACAAACAACCCACCCCATCCAAAAAAATAGAACTGACTGCGTCTTCACCACTTTATTAAGTCCTGTTTATATTCACTTTCAGTCTTTTTATGATTATTTTATAAAAGAAAGTTTGAAAAAACCTGTCAGCATGTATTCTCCTTCCAGTGTAGCTTATTTAAATGAATTATATAAATGTTTAAGTATTCTATTAGTGTTTTTCCTCTGCTTTGTATCTTCACTAGACTAATTGGGAATAGATTGGTCCAGTAGTAGATCAATAAAATTTCACTTATTTTGAAAAAATCTTTTTTTTTCTTCTAATTATCCATTTTAATGGGCTGGATTAGAAAACACTGATCAGCTTGGTGGCTGAAAATCAGTGTTCTCTCTCTTTTGTTTTCTTTTGTTTTGTTCTTTTTGTTCTTTGTAGGGCCCAGTTGTTCAGATGTGAAGCAGCCTACATACTCAGGCTTTGAAAGAGATGTCTTCAAAACTATAGTGGACTACTTTGGCCAGATGAAAGAACCTCTTCTCACATTTCATTTTTTTGATATTTTTGTTAGTGTGTTAGGTAAGTAGTTCAGAATCTAATGAAATAAAAATTCTCTAATTTCCTGGAGTTATTTTACCTTACTTAAATACTATCACAGATGAATTCTTTAGGACCTGTCCTTTCCATTCTGCAGAGAGAACAGTTTAATATTTAAATTAATTTCATATCACATGGTGGTTTTATTTTTGATCACATTAGTTCAAAAGTCTTTTATTGCTTGTCTTTATAATATTAAAGGCCTCTGTTCATTGCTCAGCATCCAACAGATGGATTTTAACAGATTTTTCTTTTTTTACAAGTGCTTAAATGTCTTAAAAACTCTCATAAGCTTTTAGAAATTGCTCGACTGAAGTCTAGATTAGAAAGGATTAGGGTTTAAGCATAGTTTTTAACCCTGGAAATATGCTATTTGAAGGGAATTGAAATACTATGTTACTTTAGAAATGACATTAACTAATGTAGTGTTTAAAAAAAGCAATGTTTTAGTTATTAACTAGAACTTTCCAGGGGTTCACCCTATATTAAAATTGGCAATTCTGATCTTATAGATGGCTTACTGAAAGACAGTAAAGAGGAAAATATTTGATTACATTTAATGTAATCAAATTTGAGAAAGAACAATTGAGTGGAAAAGTAAACCCACTTTGTAGCATGTTAGTTTTTTGAACTTCTTTTTGTGTGAACAACACTATTTTTAGTAAACTATTGAGATAAGAAAGGAAACCAGAATGACACTTCTGTTGCTGATATTCAGTATATATGCTTTGTGAGTTGTCCATCTTGCTTCATATGGAATATAATTCAATTTTCTGACTTCTTTTTCTTAGAGAACTCCTGTTGTCTTTAAAACTTACTCTTCTGCTTTCATACTGTTTTTTTACATCTTTTATGTTTTACTACTTTCATTTCCCAGTATTTCATAAATGTACAATTAGAAGAAAGATTTCATGCCAATATGTATCTGGAAGCAATGAAAACTGTGCAATGTTTCAAGAAATCAAACATTAATTTTTGGTCTCTTTAAAAAAAAAGTGAAGTGCTGATAAGGAATCATTCCTTACTCTGCTAAACATATGCATTAATATGCTTGCCAAGTCTCCCTTTGAAATTAGAAAAAGCTTTACTATGAAAATTAACTTCAGTGTTTTACCCCTCTCCTTGGAACACCTTACCTACTCCACACTTCTTTTTCAATAAGAAACGGTTTCCATGTTTTACACCATGGAGTTGACCAAAATGGTGGATGAGGGGATAACAGTGGATACTGTTTATGTTCAGAGCAGTAAAGCTTTCAACTCTAGTGTTCCATCCTTCTAGGCAGCCTGAGGAAGCACAGGCTGGATAGGTGGGTAGTGAGGGAAACTCAGAAATTGGTTCAATGGCTGGGCTCAGAGGGCTGTGATCCGTGGCACAAAGTCTGGCTGGATGTCAGTCAGTGGGGAGTACCCCAGGCTGGTAGTGTGGCCAGTAATGATGAACACTTTGTTAATGACCAGGATGGTGGCACAATCTGTCCTAAACATGGGCACAATGCCCTAAACAAGTATGCAAAAAACTAAAATGGGGAAGAGTAGCTTATGCAGCAGAGGGTTGTAGTACCATGCAGGGTGACCTTGACTGGCTGCAGAAATGGGTAAACAGGAATCTTAAAAAGTTCAGAAAAGGAGAAATGTCAAGTCCTTTCCTGGGTAGGAATAATCCTATACACTAGTAAATGCTGAGAGTGACTGGTTTGAAAGCAGCTTTGCTGAGGACTTGGAAGTCATGGTGGGCATTAATGAGACCATGAGCCAGCAGTATGTCCTTGAGGCAAAAAATATCAGCAGTGTCCATAACTGCATAAAGTGAATTGCTGGTAGGTTGAGAGAAGTGTTTCCTCAGCGCTAGTCAGTGAGTCCAGTGAAACAAATCAAAAATTATTAAAGTCTTGGAATGTGTGTCATATGGGAAGAGACTGATAACAGGGACTGTTTAGTCTGGAGAGGAGAAGCCTCAGGGAGACTCTAAGTCTGTATAAAAGATTGATATGGGAGGAATAAAGAAGAGGAAGGAGCCAGACTTCTATTGGTGATACCCAATGACAGGGCAAGGGTTAATAAGCAGGAACAGAAGTACAGGAAACCTCATTTTCATGAAGAATATAGCATTTTAATTGGAAGGTGATCAAACAGTGGAAGTAGTTTACAAGAGAGGCTGTGAAAGGTCTGTCTTTGGAGCTATTCAAAACTTGCGAGGACATAGTCCTGGGCACCTTCCTGTAGATGAACCTGTTAATCATGTGAAGAGGTCTATATTATCTCCAGAGAGCTCTTCCAACTTCTATAGTCATATGGAAAAAAAATAAAAAGGCTCAGTTTTCTTCTTTGTTCCTTTTCTAACAGAAATTACTGGTAGATTTCAGTCATGTAAATATTTTGTTTTCTGACTTTTGTTCTGATAATATTGCTGTTTAGACAAAATCATAATAGATGCTTCCTTGGTTGAGCCTTATGAACCTAAAATATGATGATATTTTGGTGATTGTCTGTAGATGCCTAAACTACTCTCATTTTCTACTGTGCCTATCCAGTCTTCAAATATCTCTACCATGCTTGCTGGAGTGTCTTCTCAAGAGTCTGTAAGCAGAGTTAGGCACAGATTTAATGTCCATAGGTGTGAGGCACAAGTTGGTATTGTCATAGTGTCACTGATGCATAAGAACATTATCTTTCCCTCTAACTTTTACCACAGACTTAACATTCTGTGTAACATGGTTGCTATATCTATGCATACCATTTAGTTGTGTTAAGTTCTGAGGTAATAAAAGAGCAAAGGATGAAACAAAAAGTTGTAATTTTTCGTGTATTGTAATATTTAGAGTTATTGGTTATGGCTATCAATGTCTTCCAGTGCATCAGAAGAAAATATTCTAAAAACTTAAACAAGACCTAGTAGTCCAATTCTAGTGATATCTTTCTAGTCTCATTGGGGAGTGGAGTTCTAAGGCAATCTTGAATGAGTAAGAAGGGAATTTTGGGAGTTAGGTATAGAAATACTCTATTAAATATTATGGAAATATATAACTGAGAAATGCTCCCCAACCTTCTGATCTCATATAAACCAGGACTGCTGCAAAAACCCAGGAAGGCTGTAGAAGCCCTTCAGATATCTTGTCTCCTACTGCCACCAGAAAATAGGAAAAGACTACAGCTATTGGTGAGAATGATGGCAAGAATTAGTCTAAACCAGGATTTGCCACGTCTTTCTGAATCAGTGAGGACCAGAACTTTGGTACGTATAAGTAAGGTAAAAGGTCTGGACAGACTTTTGGAGCAACACAGGTTAAAGATTCTTACTGGACAGTTCAAACAAAATGCAGTTTGCTTGTTTAAGAAACTGGTTGGTCTGTCCCAGCTGTTTGGAAAGCTGATCTGAATTTGAATAAAGTGGGATTTCATGGCGATTTGTTAGTACACAAAGACCTTGCTCAGAATTTAGAGGTTTCCTTACCTTTCAAAGTCAAATCACCACTGATTTCACTATAGAGTAGAAATATCCACAAATAAACAAAGGAATCCCCCAAACAAACAAGCAAAATCAAAAAAAAAAAAAAAAGCAGATGAGGTGTCTAGCGTTCTTTGTCACTGCAGGTAGTGTGAATGAAAAAGAGTGCCTTTTTCAGTCACAGCTCGAAATATGGAGTTGAATGTTCTGATTGACCTGTTTTCAGCCATTCAAAAAAATTAAAATCCTAACTGTTTATTTCAGTACTTTTTTTTTGTCAAACACAAGTCTCTTAAAGTAAGCTCCAGTTTTTGCTAATTCTTCTTCTGTTGGAGCTTGTATAGTGATATCACTACACTGATGTTTGCAACACCTTATTACAAAGTTATTAGGCATAACTCAACTATTCTGACTAGCTAACAACATGTATTTATTTTGGTTAATTTAAAAGTCTTTGAAAATTAAGTGCAATGGAAAACTAATCTGCAGAGCCATTCTGTAAAAATCCTATAGCAGCATGCACAAATCTAAATGTGCTCCATAGCAATTAAGTTTTTAGTGAACTCTGAATAGTATTTGATTAAAATAAGTTTTTACTGCCAAGGTTATAATTTAATTAACTGTAAGTGGTCTTTCATTACTATTATTGTTGTAATTGAAGTGATGTTTTTAGACGTGAATCCTTACAGTCTGAATGTTTTGTACTAAGTTTTAATTCAGCAATGTAATGTATGGTACATGACAGAAATCTTTATTACCTTCTGTGATTTTAATGTTACAAGTGACTAGTGCACAAACAGAAACTCTTGTAACTGAATGCTTGAGCACAAGACTACCTAATGTTAACTTGAAACTTGATTTGATGTTTTCAGAATAGTGGTTTCAAGCTTACCCTCTGGTGCCTAATTTCTATTAAATTTCCATGTTATTTAAAAAAATCTCTGAATACAGATGCCCTCTTTAAATAGCCATGTAAAGTGGTTATTTGACAAAGTCTTGAGAATAAAGTGGAATTGATTCATTCTATATCTAAATTCAGGAGTGGATTATCTGTATGAGGCAGGAGCAATCTTCAGTGCACTCACATAATGTCACCGTACATAATACATTTTTTAAAAATCACTTTTTAAATGTAGCCTGATTCTCTACTCCTCACTCCCAAACAGAAAAATACATTATAATGGTGTGGGTTTTTTCCCTCAGATGGTTCAGGCATTCTCCCGTTGTATTCTCTGCTCAAAGGATGAAATAGACTTGGATGAACTTCTTGCTGCTAAACTAGTATCTTTTCTCATGGATAATTATCAAGAGATCTTAAGTGTTCCTTCTGCTTTAAAGTCTTCCATAGAGGATCATGTTGTACATCTCCAGAGAGTCCAAGTAAGTATCTAATGAAAAAACCCCTTATGTCTCTGTTTCTGGATTGAATTTACCCTTTGTTCTCTGAAGATCAACAATTCTTAAAAGACTATCTCTGTTAGCTTTTGAGAGCTAATTAGACTATAGATATTCAACCATAACTATGTGTTTAAATGAAACTAAAAAAATAATGAATTTGTTTAGAGACAAGAACACTTAAATATGTTTTCCTATTTGTCAGCACTGTCTTCCCATGGAATGGGCAAACTATGCGGTAGTGAAGAAAAATTATTATAATTGTTATATATATAAATAATTATTATAGAATTATTATAATGAGTTTCCATTAATGTTCCAACTTTTTTTCTTTAGAACTATCCTTACTTGCTCATTTTTTTCATCTTTTTGTTTCCTGATACATATTTTGTTTTTCTTCAAAGATGAAGCATTTTGTCAATCTTGTCTATTTTCTACTAGAAAAGTAAATTTATTTCAAGAGCTGAACAGGCTTCCTATGTGTCATGTTTTTTGACTTACTGCAATTTACTCAATTAGGACTGGAGATAAAAATTATAGTTTAGGGTCTCTATTCAGTATTTCCTCTACTTAATGTCTTGCGGTGGTCAACAGATTAAGCCAATTTATGTAAGTGTTTCTCAGAAAACATAGCAATTATTTTTTTTTTTTACTGTATCTTCAGATAAAATATGCTGGGGCTGATAGTGATACAACACTTCCTCCTCCGTCATTTTGTCACCAAATCACTACAGGTGAATTTGAATACCAAAGGGCAACTGGCTCTCAAGAACCACTGGCAGCTTTGTTGGAAGAAATTGTAATGAACAAAGAAATGTCTGTGAAAGATAAAAAGAAGAAGCTCAAGCAAGTAAATAAAAATTTCTCCACAGTTTCTAATTTTAATTTGAAAAGATTTATCAAGTCTTAGACATGTATTCTTCTAGAGAAATACTGAAATTGAAAACAGTGGCTACATATGGGGATTTCAAGATTTATAATAATTTAGAACAAATATGCTGTGATGAATCAACCCAAATCAGAAATATTGCCTAATTTTCTATATAGCAGTGTAGAAAGTCCATTAGAGATACAATTTCCTTGCTCCAGAAATACTTCACTTTAATAGTTTATTGTACATGTTTAAACAAATTCTTAATTTGAATTAATGTACTTTTCTAGTTTCAGAAATCTTACCCTGAAGTGTACAGAGTACGATTTCCTAGCCCTGAAACTGAAGCGATGCTATTTCCTGAAAAAACTAAACAGAAAGCACCAATACTGATGTGGGCCTTAAAAAAGCCTTTTCAACCATTTCACAGAACCAGAAGCTTTCGTATGTAAATGGTTTGAAATATATCAGCAAACGAACAGAGACACGGTGTGTTGTCAATGGATCTCATGCAAAAGGAGCCTGAGCCGCATATGGTTACTCAAAAAAACTACTGGGGATACTGCTAAGATCATAAAAATGTTGAAAGAAGAGGAGACTATTGAGTTTGTCGTAATGTGAACCATTATCAGTATTTTTGTAAGGCATTATTTTTAAAATGTCTGTTACTTTAAAACAACCAACAAAAAAACAGTAACAAAAAAACCTAAACAAACAAACCCACCACACACTCAAGGGGATTATTCTATATATGGGTGATAATGTACACTTGCTGTGGTTTGGTTTGACTATCATTTTAAGGTCTAAATGTATTTGTATGTAATGTATTCTTTGTAACTAGTCAACAGCTTTTTTTCCTCCCTGAAAATGAGTGTCTTGCATAAACTAGGCTGTATTTGTGCAGATATAGTGTGAGGAATTAACTTACTGTACATGCTTGAGTAAGTATGAAACACTGGATTTTGCTTTGCTTTTTGTGAGAGACTGTAGTATTAAAAGTTAACAATGCAACCGATCGGCTGTTTTCACCCCTCAACCACAGGGGAAGGGGAGTGTTTTTGGGTATGTGGTTATGAAACTTCTAGGTCTGCCCAGGTCCAGAGGGGATGAGCACCTGTCACCAGAGGATGACCATGACAAACCCACCTTTGTGTAGCAGCAAACTGTGGATTGAGACAGGTAAGGGAAAACACCTCCAGAAGCAGATCCTGCAATGTGGGATGCTGGTTTTTATCAGGCCAATTTCCTCACTTATGCAACTGGCTCAGGTAGAAAATTCTCTCCCATCCTGAGAGAGATACAGGGACATTCACACCTAGCCTGAGGGTAGTCATCCCTTCTGTTAAGGCAGAACTGGCTCAACTATGTGGCATGACAAACATGGGTTGTGTCTTTTCCTCCAGACTCATTTCTTGGGCCTGCCACTAGAGGACTGCACATGATCCACAGTGTTAAAAGAGACACTGTAAAACTGAGAAGCGCCTGGGAATTCCCATTTGAACCTGTTGAACCCATTGGACTTTGGGTTTCAAGGATTTCCCCTGGACCTTATGGATCAAAATTGTAACTGTTACTTCAACCACTGGCCATCTAAATTGCAACAATCAGTTGTCATAGGGTGATGATATCTTTTCACTGTCTGTTCTTATCCTTTCTTTTTATTTTCCTTGTATATTTTCTCAGGTGTACTAATTTTACTTTTATATTGCTATATTTCTATAGCTAATAACCAAATCTGCTACATACTTCCTTTCCATTTTAACCAAATTATTCCAAAATTATCCATCCATCCATCCATCCATCCATCCATCCATCCATCCATCCATCC
>QUSF01000011.1:17069323-17095962 GCA_003676055.1 Chloebia gouldiae
CCTCCACAACTTTGCAGAACACAATGTAGAAATGCCTGGTATGTTTTGGAGTGAGAAACCTGCTTCTCAAGGTGTCACACCAGTGTATAAACCTCAGCTAGCAACCTCTTCAATCTACATCCAGAAAGTCTGTGCAAACTTACCTCATCCATACACTTACTTCAAACAAGAAATTTATGTGAATGGAAACACACAGCTATCTTTAGGTTCTTCTGGGATGCAGGTATCCAAGCTCATCCTAAATCTTCAAAAGATCTAAATGCTTTACCCAGTATGCGTTTCTGAATTTCCACACATAGAATTAAACAGAGAAAACATCATCCAATTTCTGTTCTTAGCAACACAGCATTGTAGACTGTGAGGCAGATAAACAAAATGGATATTTTTTCTGGCAAAATCCAGTTTCTTTTTTCCTATTTTGATGCAAGAAGAGGGTGTTGTTGGTTGATCCTGACTGCTTGGCAGGTGCTCACCACATCTGCTCTCAGTCTTCTCTACTGGGCAGGGCAGAGAACATATAACGAAAGGCTCATGGATCAAGATAAGGCTAGGTACAGAAAACTCACAAATTACTGCCATGGGCAAATGATTCTTGACTCAAGAAAATTTATTTAATTTATTGCCAATCAAATCAAAGTTGGATAATTAGAAAAATAAAACCCAAATCTTGAAACACCTTGCTCCCATCCCTCCCTTTTTTTCAGACTCAACTTTACTCCTAAATTTTCTACCCACTCTTTCCCAGTGGTGCAAGGGGACAGGCAATGGGAATTGCACTCAGTTCATCACGTTATCTCTAGCACTTCTCTTTTCACTCTTCCCCTGCTCCATCATGGGGTTCCACCCATGGGAAACAGTCCTCCATGAACTTCTCCATTGTGGGTTTCTCCTATGGTGATACAGTACTCCACAAACTGCTCTAGCGTGTGTCCCTCCCACAGGGTCCAGTGCTGCAGGAACTGCCTGCTTCAGCATGGCTCCTCCACAAGTCCTGCCAGCAGACCTGCTGCAGAGTGGGGCCACAGGAGCCTACTCCCATGTGGGTTTCCCATTCACACCGTCCTTCAGGCATCCACCTGCTCTGCAGTAGGGTCCTCCAGGAGCTGCAGGTTCATACTGAGTTCTGTTTTTTCTGTAGCCAGCTAATTTGTGATGATGTGCAACTGCTTACTGTGGTAGTACTCTTTCTTACGGTGCTCTCGCTTTCTTAGGAAAGAAAAAGGAGGGAGTCAAGGTTTGAGCCAGGCATCCTGTCTTACTGCCTGATTTCCCAAACTCTGCATACTTGCTTGTGTTTGATTATACTCATAATATTTGCAAAATATTAACTGATATAAAATAACTAATTACTTGTTCTAGATTACCTCTTTGCTTATTTTACAGGTATTTAAGAGCATAAATAAAAATTTCGGCAGGTTTTAGCTACTTTCATGTCAGGAAAATGAACCAAAGGAAAAGACTTGTAATGAATTTCAATGTCAAATATGTAAGGGAAGACCAAAATAGACTTTGTTTTCTTTCTATAAAGCTTTATTTATTTTCACAGAGGACAAAGACACAAATGTGAATCATCCCTTTTTATGAACTTTAGGAAGAGCTTTGGATGGCTTTTTTGAACATATATTCTCCAAGGTCTATACTTTTGGTGGGAAGGGTTTTACAACATATGTAACTGTCTTTGCTTGAGAAAAAAAATCTTTTTGTTTGTAATCACAAACTTCTGTCACTGCAGGCTTTAAGAAACTGGAAATTGCCTAACCATGGCAATTGCAGAGTTTAATTGCATAGCATTCATATTTTTTTCTGATGCTAATATATCGAGCACTTAGACATGCTCTGTTATCAGAATAAGCACCAGAGTCTGTGTATGACCTCTATAATTCCATCTCCTAACTTGTTTGTCACGAATCAAGTTCTCTAAGTATGATTCCATGATTGCATTTGATTGCCTACAAGAGTAGCCAGACTATTAGTCTGTGTATGTAGAGTGCTAGCTTGAAACATTGTACAAAAACATAGGTCCAGAAAGTGAGTCCTTTGAGAAAGAGCTGAGGGAGCTGGGGGTGTTTAGCCCAGAGAAAAATGAGGCTCAGGAGAGACCTTATGGTTCTCTATTACTGCCTGAAAGGGGGCTGTGGCTGGGTGAAGGTCAGGCTCTTTTCCCAGGCAACAACTGCCAGTATGGGAGGGCACAGATCAAGCTGTGCCAGGAGATGTTTAAACTGGACATAAAGAAGAAGTTCTTCCTTGGAAGGGTGGTCAAGCATTGGAATAAGCTGCCTAGGGAGGTGATGGAGTCACCATCCCTGAATGTGTTCTAGAAATGACTGGACATGGCACTTTTGTGTTCGAGCTGACAGCATGGTGTTTGGCCAAAGGTTGCACTCAATAGTTTTCGAGATCTTTTCCATCATTAATTATTTTGTGTCATGCAAGCTTGGAAGAATAAGTGAAATTGTTGAGGTTAATGCAAAGAGGGGATGGGGGGAAAACAGGTGCATGTAGAAAGGTGAGGCATAAGAGTAGATATTGTTTGGACCAAATAAGTGGAGTAATATTGGAAGATGCTGAGCCTTTTCTCACTGTCAAGATGTCTGTTTTAGTTATGTGGGAATTCTGGCACTGTTAGTATGGTTTCATTCAGCTTTAGACATGAATGTATGAAAAACAGAAAATAATACACAAGAGGGTAATCAAAAAGACTCAGTAATGAGACTAGCTGCATTTGATATTCTCTTAATAAATATTAAACTAAGAGAAAATCTGCAAAGCAGAGCTGTTTACCTGTGGGTAGCTAGGGATTTTTCAGGGAAGAGGAAAGCCCATTATCTTTTACTTCTTTTCATAGGTCTCTTTGAAGGCGAGCAGTTGGCTGGGTGGTTTTCACCTGGGAACCTGTTTCTGTCTTCGCCAAAATGAAATATAAAACTGTGGGAAGGAAAAGGTGTCCAAGAGTTCTTTGTGAAGAACTGCTGAAAACTAATGTGTGCTCTGGAGACATCTTTCGTGCAACTTTTTAAAGGACGGTTAATTTGTTAATTTGTTACCAGAAAAACTCTTGCAAGTTTATTTGAAGAGAAGTAAAAAAACTACTAAGCATTTTCAGGAGAAAAGCTGAAGCTATGAATAGTTCTGTGTTACCTTTCAGGATTAGAGTCATATCTCCCCCGTTTCAACCTTTCTAGTATCACATGCATTTCCATATCTAAAGAACAAGGAAGTTGCAAAAATATGCCATCAAGAATGCTTTTAGTCTTGTGTTTGCCTTTCTATATGCCGCACAAAATGTTTACTGTAAGGATGCTTGCTTTGCAATACTATGCTGTAATATAAATTGTGTTTGACTGCTGTGGGTTTCAAGAAAGAGATTGATGGGTAGTCTGCATCTGCAATACCTCCATGAACAGACATACCTTTGTATTTTGGATCCCATTTTTGAAATCTTTGTAGCAGTAGGACTATTTCCTCAGATTGCCTTAAAAGATTAACAGCTGCTAATTTTTATGTTGTTTTTGTGGAAGCTTTTTTGGGTTAAATTAGGAATAGTCACCTATTGACGTCTGTGGGGAATATTTTGCTGTTACACTAACAGCTGCCTCAAAAATATATGGACAATAGGTATGCTACCATCTAAGTAATGCATAACAGGTTTTGTGTTCCTGGAGCCTTGATTAGGGCAATATGTTTGCTCAAGATGTCTAAGGATTTTGACACTTGTAATTGTAACTGATGGCTACAAATTCTTGTAAAAAAAAAAAAATCAGTCTAGGTTCTTACTGCCATTCTTTTGAGGGAATGTATAAGTATGATGTTTTATTAAAGGTAGAAGTTCAAACTATATGACAGTAACAGCAATTTTTGTTTCATTTTTTATCAAAGTAGTATCTCTAGGATGATCTATATATGAATAACAAACTGCACAGGATTTGTTCATATGTTTTATTTCTTCCAAATATACTCTATTATTCCTGTAGCTCATGCAATCTTTTAGTATTGTGGATTTTCTTTTCCTTTTTATGCACCCTATTCCACATTCTCTTTCTCTCTCATACCTCAAAGATGCTTCTTTCAATGAGCCTATGTCATTGCCTGCATTTTGGGAGGGTCCTAGAAAGCTTGTGGTATTTTGTGCAATTCTAGTATTTTCAATGCTGCTGAAACATCTTGTGTTTGGGATTCTATTCTGGTTCATCTTCTTTTTCAGGGGAGTTTTGAAGATACTGTGCTTCTTTTGGAGGGTCACTGTATCTTTGAGGGATTGGTAATGGCACTATAATTCTGGAAAAACAATACTTTTGCTGCAGGCTGGCCTGATTTTAAAGGAAGTTCTGAGGCATTGCCCTAGATGGTAAAGAAGCAAAATGTTTGGTTTTTTTTTTTTTAATCTTACACACACACGCTGCTAGTAACGCTTGAAATGCTTCACATTAATAATCCTTTGGATTTTTAGTGAGACATGGGGTTTCCTTTGCGTGGAGCAGCTGCCTGTGAATCTTACTGACTGGCACAATGCAACTGCCTTTGCAGGGCTGTCAGCCTTCAGGTATGCACCACGCCTTTGAAAAGCACAAGAATGTATTTCAAAGTTCTGTTTCCAACTGCATTTCTTTCACTTAATAGGTAAGCTTTTATCCAGAGTCTGACACCAGTGAGATTCTTCAGGCAAATGTCCAAGCATCAAAACTTAAATCAGCTACAGATGTTCAGTATTAACCCCAGTGTACTACATCTCTCTCCTTGCAACAAGTTGCTCCCCTACCACCTCATGGATTCTTTGCCTCCCCCATCTTAAAAACCCAAACTAACCTTGCTTCTCTGACTACAGTCTCTTGAATTATTTCACTCTTCCTCTTTCATGTGAACACTTCTGTTTTTCGTGACTATTTCTTTATAGCTGTTTCCTAATTGCTGCTTTGGTTAACTCCTTTCTTGGCAAGCAAATTTAGGAATCCTAACAAACTGTCCTGGGTAAGGGCTGTCATGTTTACACAGTTACAAATTCTTTTACTTCAGTCTGGGTAGCTTGTCCTAAAGACTGGAGGGTGTGTTCTTTGAGCTGAAGTTTCAAAACAAAGGCTTCTCTCCTGTACTATCTAAAAGTCGAGAATTCTCATCTAGTATGCCTAAATGTCATTATTTCCTAGATGTGTCCTTTTAATTTAGTAGTTTGTAATGATGTTCCTGACAAAAAGATCTGCATAACATTCAGAGTATTTCAGGAGACAACTGCATCATTATGAAGCGAGAAAGTTTAGTAATAGGATCTCATTGTCTAAGAGATGAAGCATAGCACACAAAATCAATTAGAAATCCAACCCAGACAAGTCTGGATTAGAGTTTAGGAGCCAATTATTTTTATAGTAGTGGAAAAAGGTAACTATGAAAATGCCTACAAAGTTATTGACTCTTAAACAACACCTTAAACAAAAGAATCTTAAAACCAGTATGAAGTAGTACTTGAAAAGTTTATAAAGTTTTTGTGTTTTTTCCCAACGCTTAACTTTTTTCTGTTCTGAGTCAGCCAGCCATTATTCTTAATTAAAACAAGAATTGTTTTACCTACATTAGGTGTTACCTTCTATACTGGACTGCCTAGATCCCTTACATCAATGAAACAGACTTTCTTCTTTCCTATTACATGGCTCATTAGTAAGATTCAATTTCAAATGTCTCTCACACTGGATAAATCCTTCAGCAATTAAGATATTGACAAATACACTCACTAAAAGCATTTAAGAGTTTGTCTCTAAAGTTTAGATAATTTTCATAGGAAAATTTCTTTATTTATAAATAAAGTATGAATAAGTATCTCTTTATTTAGACCCCTACAATATTAATCATGTAGATGTTATTGATATAAAAACCCTATCTCAAATGCATGCTTCCACTGGCTTATCAGGACAAGACAAGTTCCAGCTGTTAAGTTCTTTTGAGGTAAAAGGGAGTAGATTCAAAAAAAGTGATACTTTCTCCAGTCCACTTTTAGATGGGAGAATGAGGAACTCCTTTGTGCTGATGTTTGTTGGTATAAGGTGAGATGCAGGAAACTCAGTAAATGGAAAGCTCTGGTTCAGCCATCGACAAAGGCTACTTTTGTAAGGCTGTGGTTTGGCACCATGGGTTGGTTTTTTTTTGTTTGTTTGTTTGGCTTTGGGGTTTTTTGGAGGGTTTTGTTTTGTTGTTTTCTTTTTTTTTTGAGTTGGTTTTTGTTTGTTTATTTGGTTTTTGCATTTTTTTGTCTTCAGTAGCTCCTGAACTTCATCATATGTATTATAGAAACAGGAATTATGCAAGAATGTGTCTAGTGCCAAATCTATACATATGGAAAAGTGCCTGATAGTCAAGTAAATAAGCTCTAAAGGTCAGTTGGCTAGAATACACTGTCTAACATTTTTGTTGCCAAGGAACTTGAACAATATTTTTTAAAGAGGAAAAGTTACTGTGCTCTTCCATTATGACACCTAAAAAGGTTATAGTATAAATTACATATAAATATCCAGACACATTTCAACACTGAAGATTTTTGTCTCATTTTTTTTAAAGAACAAGTAATACCAGTGAAAAAAACTTGTATTCTGCACCAGAAATGAAAGATGTTTCTAAAGGAACGCTGAATCCTATTCATTACATTGTGGTTTATCCGTAGAAAAAATGTCTTCCTCACTGGCATATTTCTTGAAGAGCTATTTTCTTCAATATGAAAAATGGAAAGTTATTTAAACTTTTATATTTGCCATAGAATAACTTTATTTATATTTATACATCCTGAAATATGTTTGGATTGGGCAACAAGAAGCCGGAAAGATGAGCTGTGGAAAGGGACTCGGGGGGTTGAAAATGAGCCAGCAGTGCCCTGGCAGCCAGGAGGGCCACCTATATCCTGTGGGGCATCAGGGACAGCATCACAGCCAGGCGATGGAGGGGATTGTCCTGCTCTGCTCTGGGGCAGCCTCACCTCGAGTGCTGGAGGCAGTTCTTGGTGCTACAGTATAAGACAGCCATTAAACCCTTAACGAGCACCCAAACAAGGGTAGGCGCTGATCCCTGGTGAGCAGGGATCCTAAGGGAATCGCCTGAAGTGTCAGGGGAGGTTTAGGCTGGATATCTGGAAAATATTCTCCCAGAAGATGGTTGGGCACTGGAACAGGCTCCCCAGCAAAGTGGTCACAACACCAAGCCTGACAGAGTTCAATGAGTGTTTTAACAATGTTCTCAGGCCTATGATGTGACTCTTGGGGTGTCCTGTGCAGGGCCACGATTTGGACTTGATGATGATCTGTGTCCCTTCCAAATCCCAATGAGTCCATAACTACTTTTGTGATTCTAAGCACTTAACTTCGAACATGTAATAACAAACCACAAACCAACATTTTGAGTTTGTTGCTGTTTAAATTTAGTACTTCTCCTCTGGTTCTGGGGTGGTTTTTTTGGGGGAAAATATGTTTTCTGTTATCCAACAGGAGCTAGTATCATGGTTTTCCTAAATCACTTTTTATATATATGGTTCTCAGCACCTCTAAACTCTGTTAGCCCTCTCCTACTTCCCACTTATGATGTATCTGATGCCTCAGGTTTTACCTTTTTTTTCAGATTTTATTCTGCTTTAGTGTGTAAGTATAGGCTTCATATCAGGGGATGGTAAGCTCTCTTCACAGAGTATGTAGTCAATTCCTTCTCTAGATGGGGACCAAGGATAACCAATCTAGAGCTCAGGGCTAAGAGGATAAAGAACAGTGGACTGAAGACAGAAAGCAAGAAAGATGGGACTTCATGGGCTAAAGCTGTAATTGGACAATTAGCTCCAATATGCTAATGGACCAAAACTTATAAAAATGTGAGACTCCATGACCAATCGTCCATTTTTGTGGCCATTTTGGGTTGTGTGGCCCAAGGTAGGTCTAGTTGAGGCCTCTTAATAGATACCTACTTTATTCTTTAGCTTCATCTAGCCTCAGGTCTAGGTCAGCCCTCACAAGGGCTTGGTTATATCTTCTTGATTACTGAGTGATCAGAACAGAACAGATGAGAAAATAAAGTGGCACTGTAACTCTCAGCTCTTACTTTATTCTTCCCCCAAAGTAATGTAACAGTCTTTCTGGCATTTAGCAGCTTGCACATTTTCTGCCAATTGTTTCATTATGTTGTCATGTTGATAGCTTTTTAGGTTACGCAGATGTGACCACAAACTGGTTTTGACTCATGACTTGCTGAGCCTATAGAATGTAGTTGGTGCAATTGCTCTCCATTTGAATAAGGTGATTTGCTGGCTGAATATGCAAAGAGGTTCTTGTGGATGCTTTGCAAGCCCTTACTTGCGGCTTGAAATATACTTTAAGGGCAATGTGATCTCCAGTGAACCATCAACCACTTTGAACTCTAATAACAAAATTAATCATTGTTATCAATTTGTGTACTTTTCTCAAATTGTAGAACTTAATCCTGTTCAACAGCATGTGTCAGAGTTTCTCTATAAATATAGCTTTCTTAGAAATATAGGACAGTGAATTAAATTTCTTTATAAGTATCTGTATATTTCAAAAGTCACCATATTATTTTGGGTTTTTTTTTCTGTTGGCTCAGAGGATGGACAATAGCTGCCTAAGACTACCCACTTGTCACTTCTTGCCTTGTCAGACAAATCTGTGTGAATCTGTTTAAAAATCAAGATCATACAGGTTTTCTGTGTGATATCCATAGCTTTCTTTTCTCAGATATCTGTGGGTTTGTGTGGTTTTGTTTGTTTGTTTGTTTTAATCTCCCAACCCTTCCTTCTGATCTTGGATATTGTAGCTGAGGTGCTTATGGCACAGCCTAAGGGTAATTGAGCAACATCCTGCATACTCTATCAATTTATTTTTAAGGAGTCTGTAGCAATAGTCTTCTATTTTCCCTTGCTACTATAAAAAAACAGGCCACAGAAAGATGGTTGAAATTTTCAGTGATTACAGAAATTGGTGTTTTGTAGTACAAGATAATTAACATTCATGGATTAGTATGCACATAACTCCTCACATTGAGAAGAAATTACAGTATCTTATATTATTTCTGTGTCTGTGTATATGTAGTAACATGTTTCCTCTGTTAGGAGGAAATATAAAGATCCACTCAAGACAATATGGCTTCTGCTCATCTTATATGCATAATCTTCAGAATAAGTTGTTTTCTGTTGCTTTATATAGTTCTCCAGCATAGTGGGTTGACCCTGGTTGGATGCCAGGTTCCCCTTAAAGCCTGTCTGTCACACCCCTCTTCAACTGTATGAGGGAGAGGAAATATAAGTAAAGTTTCATGGATTGAAATAAGATCTGGGAGAGGTAACTCAGCAACTACGCCTACAGACAAAAGGGACTGGACTCAAGGAAAGAGATTAATTTTATTACCAAAGTAGTGTAATAAGAAACAAAAACAAACTTTAAAATATCTTTTCCCCCAACCCTCCCTTCATCCTGGATTTGACTTCACTCCAGAATACTCCTCCCTTGCAGTGATGCACCAGGAATGGGCAATAGGAATTATGGTCAGGAGCTCTACAGCTCCCTCATCCTCACACTCTCCCCCCATCCCCCATGTGTATCCCTCCTGTGGGGCTGCAGCTCTTCATGAACAGTTCCAGCATGTGTTCCTCCAGCTAGGTGCAGTCGAGGATTAACAGCCTGCTCCAGAATGGTTTCTCTACAGAGTCACAAGTCCTGACAGCAAACCTGCTGCAGCATGAGCTCCTCTCTCCAAAGGGTGATAGGTGCTGCTGGAAGCCTGTTCCAGAAAGGGCTTTCCATGGAGTCACTGCCTCCTTTGGGCAGCCACCTGCTCTGATGTGGAGCCCTCCATGGGATACAGGGTGGATCTCAGCTCCACTGTGAATCTCCATGGGTTGTATGGCAATCCTTGCTCTGGCACCTGGAGCACTCCTTTCCTTTCCGTCTCCACTGCCCTTTATGTCTGCAGGGCTCTATCTCCCTCATATCTTGCTCCACTCTCCCAGGTGCTTTTGTAGAGGTTTTTTTCTCCCTTCTTAATTATGTTATCCCAAAGATGCTACCACCATTGCTCATGAACTGAGCCTTGGCCAGCAGCAGTTCTGTCTTGGAACCAGTGAGCAATGAATTTCTGGGACACAGGGGAAGTTTCTACCATCTTCTTATGGAAACCATCCCTGTAGTCCTCCACTACTGTAACCTGTCCCTGAAAAGCAGTATATCCAGAAACTTTAGATCTCCAAAAAGACCATGCTAAATGGCTTGTTTGCAGCTTTACACAGGGTATAATTCATAATCTGTTGTTCTTCCCTGTTCACTGACTAAATATCTGTATGTGAATGAGAGCTGCAGGATACTGATGAACTGCTTTTAAATACTAGGGGCACTTGATTTGGCCCTGAAATATATTTTAGCTTGAAAGACAACTGATTTTGCTTTGCTAACACAAATTTATCAGTTACACTGTTCTCAAATTTTTAGATAAATTGTGTGTTGAGAGGAATTTTCTCAGAATGGAAAATTTTTAAAAGTTCAGAATACTATTCGTATTGTGATAAGTTATGAAAATTGAGATTTCTTCCTATTCTCCATCTCCAAGTAGCCACTGCAGTGAAACATGAAACTGGAATATACACTTTGTGTTCTAGGATGTTTGATCTTTGCTTCAGAGATCTGGCAGAATATAATGACCAACAATGTAATGGGAATTTTTCTTAAGCACTTTTATCACATGAAGCTAAAAGATGTACAAAAGGATTGCTATTCCAAATGTGCCATACTTTTTTAAAGAAGAGAAATTATTTACATATATTTACCAAGGAGAGAGAACTTGCAATGGAGATACCATCTTAAACAGGTCAGCCAGATATGTGGTCTTAAAGGCCAAAGAATTATTTTAAGGGCAGTAGATTCTTAAAAACCAGCTTTTAACTTTTTAATTAATGTGTATGAATTTATGTTCTTAAATTGAGTTGAGTGCCTCGTGTTAGTTATGTGAAACTGAAAGGGTTTTAATCACATCCCTCAACTTGTTTGTTCTTCAACTTCAAGTAACAGTTTGAACTAATAATTTTTGAACTCATCCAACTCTATAAAGGTCATACTGGTGCCTGCACTTTCAGTGTCTACTGTCAAATATCTTATCGTGCTATGTGAAACAGAGTTAAAGGTTTAGTACCAGACTTAAACAATGGTCTTACTGCTAAAGCTTCAAATTTCTTTTAGGAGCTGATTACACAGATGCCCTGAAGACTAATTTCTCCCACTCAACCTGTGCTCAAATGCAAAGGTCAAGTTTTCATTGTATGTGACAATAAAACAAAACTAGTCATTATTCTGTCTCCCAAGTGAGATGAACAGATTTCAGTTCCAATAGCAACTGAAGGCTCTCAGAGAATACAAGAGTTTTGCAAGACTTTAGCTAGTGCACTCACTCTAAAAATGAACAACACTGAATCCAGGAGCTTAATAACCATTGATGAATTTAATAGCGTCTAAAAAAGAAATTTATCACAAGGATGGTTGGAAAACTGATAGCACAAGGAAAACAACTATTGAGACTGCTGCCTTGCCTGCCAAAGCAACTTACACTAACAGGGAAAAATAATAAAAGTGCTGAGAAAGATTTACCAAAAAGATCAGACTCAGCAATGTTAACAGTAATGATGTAGCTGGTAAATTACTTATTCCAAGCTTAAAAAAATAAACACATGGAATTTCTGAAAGTGACCTTCAGTTAGAAATAAAAGTCCTTTTATCTGTGATTCAAATCACTGGTCCTTTAGTGTAAATCAAAAATTCTGACAGATAGAGTGTGGCAAGAGCTTTTCTGTTATTTTATTACTATAGAAGAAATGTCCTGGTTGGCCATCCCACTCTGATATAAGTAGAAAGAGAATGAGGATAGATGACAACCTTTTTCAGCTCTAAAAAGGGTTCAAGTAGAGAATTGTTTGACGGATAGGATATTTTTTCCTTCAGTATAAGATATGTAGCAATTTACTATGAAAAGAATATTCTTTTGCCAATACAGAAGTTGGTAGTGTAGCCATATAGAGAATATTGGAACGCCTTCCAAATGAGAAATTACTAAGGAGACCAGCAATTGTCAGGAAAATAGATGGAGGAGTAGAACTGACATCTACAATATGAGAGAGAATAAGAATAAGGAACAATTATTTGTTACATCTTCAAATAGAAAATCTGGGAATCATCAACTGACCTTTGGGTTCCGTATTGCATTTGGAACTAAAAGACATTGGTTTTAATAGGCTCTAGTTAAACTGTGGCCTTCTTTCTAGCAAGTTCTGGTAAGTGCTTAAGGCTTATATGGATTTGAAGTGTGACAAAAAAATAATGGAAGAAAATAATTAACTGGGAGTTATTATAATCCATGATGTTTGTCTCAGTGCATTGCTGATCCACAACTTGCTGAAGTACTCAAATGCATTCTGGAGAGATGTTTTTCACCTGCTCACTATTTTATTGGTATTTTGTACTTGCCCATGTGAGAGAGGATCCCAAATTCTTTGAAACTCAAGTCTGACATGTGTGGCCATTCTTGCCACATAGCTATCCACTGCTATGGAAACTAAGGCAGTCTCATTCTAATGTGATTTCAAAGCCTTTACCTTCTGCAGAATATAACAGATCTGTTCCAGTTGGAAGGAACCTATAACTTTAGTGTGACTAGTGGTGTCCCCTAGGGCTTAGTGTTGTGTCCAGTACTGTTCAACACCTTATTAGTGATCTGGATGGTGAAAGGATTGAGTAAACTTCACAGACAGCACCAAGTACCAGCAGGAGTGTTGATCTGCTGAAGAGTAGGAAGGCTCTGCAAATGGGGGTTGGAGAAGCAAGGTGGATAGGGCAAGATGTACAGTGTGAGGTTCAACAAGACCAAGTGATAAGTCCAATACTTTGGCCACAACAATGCCAGGTAGCACAACAGGGAGAGGGAAGAGTGCTGGAAAGCTGCCCAACAGAAGATGACCTGGGGGTCCTTGCTGACAGGGTGTGCCCAAGGGGCCGAGAAGGCCAGTGGCATCCTGGCTTGGATCAGCAATGGTGTGGCAAGCAGGACTGGGGAAGAAATATTCCTGCTGTATTTGACACTGGTCAAGACACACTTTGAGTCCTCTTCTGGGCCCCTCAATTCAAAAAGGACAATGAGATACTGGAGTGAGTCCAGAGAACAGCAACAGTTCTGTGGAAGGATCTGGAGTGAGTCCTGTGAAGAGTGGCTGAGGGAGATGGGGATGTTTATCCTGGAGAAAAGGAGGCTCAAGGGAGACTTACCACTCTCTACAAAAGCCTGAATGAAGGGGGTGGGCCCAGGTGGGGGTCGGTCTCTTCTCCCCAGCCACCAGTGACAGGAAGAGAAGACATAGCCTTAAGCTGTGCCAGGGATGTTCAGGCTGGACATGAGGAAGAATTTCTTCACAGAAAGGGTAATAAAGCACTGGAATGAGCTGCACAGATAGGTGGTGGAGTCACTGTCCCTGGAGGTGCTAAAGAAAAGACTGGATGTGGCACTCGGTGCCAAGGTCTACTTGACAATGTGGTGGTGTTCAATGGGACTTGATGATTGCAAAGGTCTTTTTCAATATAAATGATTCTGTCATTCTGTGAACAATCATCCAGTCCCACTGTCTGACCACTTCAGTGTTGACGAAAAGCTGAAGCATATTTTTAAGGGCTTTATCTAAATGCCTCTTAAACACTGACAGCCTGGGAGCATCAATTTACTCTCCAAGAAGCCTATTCCAGGATTTGAACAATCTCCTCCTGATGAAATGCTTGCTAATGTACAATCTAAACCTGTCCTGGCTTAACTTTGGAGCAATCTTACAATTCACAGAATGACAGAATTGATAAGATTCAAAGGGAACACTGGAGATCAACTAGTAGTACACCCTCTCTTCTCAAGCAGGATCCCCCAGGGCATGCTACCCAGGAGTGTATTCAGATGTTTTTTAATATCTCCAAAGAGGGAGACTCCACAGCCTTTCTGGACATCAGGGAGGTGAGATTAACTCCTGTGTCTCAGGTTCCTCTTCTCAGGAAGAGCAGACAGTAATTAGGTCATCCCTCAATCTCCTTGAATCTAAACTAGACAAGCCAGAAGTCCTCAGCTTCTCCTTGTAAGACATTCTTTCCAGCCCTCTCTCCAGCCTTCTGCTCTCCTCTGGATGCATTTGAGTACTTTAATGTCCTTAAATTGTGGGCCCAGAACACACAGCACTCAAGGCAGTGATATTTACAAATTTATTGAAACTTATGAAGACAGAAAGATATTGCCTCTTTTTTGGGAAAAGGTTAAGAAGACACAGGATTTTCAAGTGTTCTTTCTGAGGTTTTCAGCTCTATATGAGTTGAAAACCTCCAGAAAAGGCTGTGTATGATCTATGTCTAGACAGGGAATACACTGTGATGACTTTAAAGAAGGATGAATTGAGCAGAATGTGCTTTAAACCATAACTCAGCTTGCAGGCTATTGCTTTTTATGAGCAGAGCAAGAGAGAAGAAAGGTTGAAAGGAAGAGCCAGCATTGTTTTGCCTGTCACAGACTTATAAAATTTGATTGTGGTTTAAAGATGACACTGGTAGTTCTTAAAAACTATTTCATGCTCTTCAGACAATTATTTTCAGTTAGTGTTTTGCAACTAACGGTGTGACCTACTCTGCTTACAACTTGATTGCCTAATGTTTTCCCACAAGAGAGAAAACTCTTAAATCTCTTACTTCTTTGTTCACAACATTTGTTTGAGAAAAAGAATACCAGGACTGAGAGAACTCCTTTGTTTAGGGCTTTTTTTCTCTACTCACTCAAATCTTATCCAGAACTAGCTGAGCTATCCAAAGTATTTAATTGCCAGATTTTTTTTTTTTTGAGAAGAAAGAAAAAGGCAATGTGCTAAAATAACTGCACATATGAACTCACTGAGCTGGGTTCACACTGCTGCTGCCAGAGTGACAGCTGCTGCTTCACTGAGAATATCTGCGACTGCCAGAGGGAGTGGAAAGAAAGACTGGGGCAATAGTCCAGCCCCTTACAAATTTGTCACTGTCATTGAACTTGTGGGGCTCCCAAAAAAGGTAAAGTGCAGACTGTTTTTATTTCCCTCCTCTTCTCCTTGTAACTTTATTTTCTTCCTGACAGCCTTGTACTTCTCCCTTCTCTCTCACAGTGACTTGGTGGGGTTCTCAGAAAATATTTATTTTTTTCTCTGCTGCTAATATGACTCTGCATGCATCTCCTGACTCATGCCACCTCTGGGAATTGCACTAGGCAGAAAACATGCTGGTTTAATATGCCCCACTCTTTTGTACCTGATTCTATTTATAGGAGATCAACATAAAACAAGTAATTCAAATACTTCTATTTTTCTGAACTGGAAGCAAGGAAAGAAAATACAGATTCCCAGTTTAAGACAGGGAGAGAGAAAATGGCAGGGTTCATTCTTCAGTATTCAGTCTCACTCCTTGAGTGCCAGTGCTTGGCCTCAGTGATACATCCATGCCAACAGGCTACCAAGTTCCCAGTCTTGTCAGTAATATCTTTAAATGGTAACTGTGCTTCTGTGCTTACCGTGCTATGTAGACCAGCAACTATCAGAGCTCCCTAACCATCATGGAAGTTTTAGAGTGGCAGATGTAGTGCACAGTGGTTTTTTCGGAGTATAAACTTAGGAAGTTACATACAAATCACTTTTCTCCTCTCAATAAAAGCCTCCTCTGAAAATCCTGTACAAAATACCACAGTTTCTGAAATCCAGTCTCAGATGTTGGAATGGACAGATTTTACAGTTTTATAGCTAGTTTCTAACACTGTTGCATTCCCTTTCCAAAGGACTCCAAACTTCTTTCTGGGACTTGAATGCATCAGTTTTGTGCCTAAATGACAGCTGTCACTTTTAAACCTTCTAGTGCCTAGATTGGTTGTCAATGTAAACAAGTTCTAGTACAATCAGATTTTTCTGGGACTAAGAAAATAGAAGCTTTGTGGGGCTTCCCCTGCTGGATATTTATAAGGTTTGTCAACAGAGTGGCAAACAGATTGGGTTTGCTATGTTCTGAACTTCAGTTAGCTGCTTTCATAGCTTATCTGGCATATGTCTGAGCATAAGGTTTATCATTCTTTTAAAGACATGCTCTCTTAGTGTCTTGGAGGCAGTTTCTTCATTCTTGACCAGATGTTACTAGTTACTATGGAGAAAATTAGTCCTCTGGATTATGGAGTTTCTCTTCCGTCTCTATCTTTATTTCTTATCTTTGTGGGAGAAAGAATATGTCTAAGTGAAAACGTTTTTTCTTTATACATATCTGTCTTCTGTGAGCCTGTCCCTTGAATCTAGCTTCCTCTGGATCTGTACGTGTCTGTTTGTCTATAGCTAATGAGACTTCTAATGTTGTCCGCATAACCTCTTCTCTTTCTGGAATAGTTTTATTACTTTACTCCCTTCATGTACTAGCCTATGTGAGTGAACTGACTTCCCTTGCCTCCAGCCTTTCATAAGTCTAAATGTGACTGTTTTCCAGCAGACAAATGAGATTTAACAGTCTTTCATCATTGCTACTCTGGGTAGGTAATACAACTTTGAAAGCATAAAGTTGATCCTACACATGCAGGATGTTCAGTCCTACAGAAGCAGTTTATACAACCTTGTGGCCTCATAGGTAGTTTTTAAGCTATAACTTGCTGCAGAATGTAAGGATGGAGATGGGTGTCTTGTGGCTTAAATTCTGGAGTAAGAGTCAGAAGATGGAATTCAATTCCAGAGCCAGTGATCATGGGAAAAGTTGCTTAATATTGTGTCTCCCTCAACATATGTTAAACTGAGAGGAATTCTATGCTCTTATAATTTTTAATGGGTGTAGTATAGAATGTGTGTATTTCCATTCTTTGTATGTAAAAAAACTATTTGCTTTCTTTTTTATTCTTTTCTATCTGTTCTTTTCTATTTCTTGGAGATGGTGGACATGTCTTCCACTAAGTATCCCATACAGCTCACTTTCAAATCCGGGCCACAGGGCTGAATTAGTCAGTCTGATTTAGTGCAACAGTTCTATTAATAAAATCAGTAATAACTTGTTGGTTGAGCTGCTGAAATAAGAATTTTACTAAATACCAAGTTGGTTTAGAATTTCTTTGGGGTCTTAAACTGTCTGCATTCTGAGCAAAATGCAAGCCCATATGTATAATACAACATATTTTATGCAGGCTTAAGGTGTGCTAGTAATACAACTAAACTGTACAACTCTGTTATCCCTCTATGCACAATTCAAAATTGTTTATATTGTTTTTGCATTGAATTTGGAATTTAACTGGACATCTAGTAGCAACTTTATCACTGGCTGAGCTTTTCCATGTGCATGTGAACCCATAGGACAGATGAATAAATGGTTTCCTAAATTAATTTTTGTATATTTTAATTAACTATTTATTTATTTATTAAAAAAAAATTCGCTATGTGCAGCTTGTTTTTTGTAGACACATAACATAACCTGAAATAAAGGTTGTTCTTGTTTACTGTAAGCAGGAGTTTCACATTCTTTTGCATAGTGTCTACTAAATCTTTATAGGGTTACATGCTGGATGAAGTCCTTCTGCTTCTGACGTAGGATGTGTATTCATGGATCATATGTTCCATTCCTTGCATATTTTCCATGTTTCTTTGTGTGCAGTTCAAATTATTTCCTTCACAAAACTACCATAAAGAGTACAAAATTATTTTATGATCTGGTGTTTGTTGGCATTGCTCTGAATAAAATCAGCATCTGGAGACATCTGGAGACATTAACAACTTGTTTATTAAACTACTGTATGCTTGCTTATTCATCATTCAGAGCAGTGTTTGTTCTCAAATAGTATCAGAGCAACCTTATTCTTCATGTAATATTCACTAGCAGATTATACCTGCTGATTAATTATATGAAAAAAAGACGCAATTCCTCTTGTAGCCTGCCTGTAGATCTCTACTTCCATTATTCATATCTGCAAAGACTAATATGCCCTAGCATGTAGAGTTTTGCTGCTGTTTTTAGAGCAGGGTGTCATAGCAATATGCCTGTCTCTCCATGTATTTTATGTGTGCATTGCAAGGGGTGATTTTGTAGCTTATAAGTTAGCCCACAGACATAAACTGGTAACAATTACTTCTGTATGAACCTCACAGATTGCAGGTAACCCTAGGAAAGCCAAGCACAAATGCACTTTGTAAGAGCAAGTACATCTGCAGATATTTATTTTGCAAATATCTTGTCATCAACAAAACACTTTAGGAGCTGCAGGAATAAAGGCATGTGAAATCTAAGGGATGAACAGCAAAATTCACAGTGGGGTGGGAAGAGAGTTGAGAAAAATTATATATATCTGTGAATGCAATTTTTGTGGTTCAACAGCAGCTGGCAACTAAGCTTGGTCACTCATTTCCCACTAAGATGGGGGAGAAAATCAGAAGAGCAAAAGTGAGAAAACTTGTGGATTGTCATAAAGGCAGTATAACAGGGAAAGCCACTTTCCAAGGGCAGACAGGCATTCAGCCTTCTCCGGAAGAGTGGGGCCCATCATGTTTAACAGTGATTTGGGAAAGCAAACACCATCACTCCAATCATCCTCCCCCTTCCTCCTACTTTCCCCAGCTTTATATGCTCAGCAGAGTGCCATATGGAATGGAATATCCTGTGGGTTACTGGAGGTCAGTCTTCCCAGCTGTGTCCCTCCTGTAACTCTTTGTGTCCCCAGCCTCCTGGCTGGTGAGATGGGAGAGCAGCAGAAACATTTTTGATGATGCGTGGGCCCTGCTCAGCAACAGCTGATATATGTCTGTGTTACCAAAACTGTTTCCAGCAAAAATTGCACATATAAACACGTGCCATATATTATGGAGAAAATTAAACCCAGCAAAACCAGGATGTTAACTTAATTGTGCATTCTTTTGGAGAACCTATTTGCCACTGATGAAAATAGCCCTTTTTTCACAGGTCCCAAGTTAGCTAGGAGAGATGACGAATGAAGTCCGCCCTATTAGCATTTTTCCATACAGACAGCTATAGCTACCAAGCTGCCTCACTCATATCTAAGCTGTGCCTGCCTCTTCTAGCCAGATCAGTCAACTGTGCCAAGACACTTTAATGTATCAAAATGGGATTCCCCTTCAGTTTGCCAGAAAGATTAACCTTCAGGCAAACAAGTGCTGAAGTTCCTGCTTGATGTTTTCCCTTTAAGCTGTGTGCTACAGCATTTAAAAAAGTTTTCAGCTAACAAAATAATTTCGAGCATTGGCAATGAAAAATAATTTGTGGATGAACCATTAAAAAAAAAACTGTAACTGGCAGAAGAATGCATTACTTTTAAGGGTGCTGACTTTATTAGTTGATGTGAAGTTGATATCAGTGTGGCAGACCCAGAAACACAATAAATCAGGGAGTTCTGAAAGGCAGCCAAGTACAGAAAGAATGAATTACATGCAGAAAACTCCTATTATGGAGATGAATAATTTAACAAGATAGAAAAAGAGGATATGTTATCTTAAGTACTGAAGGATTAACTGTATTACTTTACCTCAGACAATCCAGTTATTCAGTGAAGACTTTTCTCAAGTGCAGATATTATTTCAGTTAAGTTATTTGATTTTAAATTGAACTACAGTAAACTGGCAATGTGATACAGTCCACAGTTATACAGCAAATAAGGGAATGGTACCAATTTCTTGTGGTACTCAGTTGATTTTTGTTTTTAAAACACTGAATGTGGGTGTCAGGTTACATGTAAAATTCTGCACTGGCGGAAAAGGCAGGAGTTAATACTCTTCGTGTTTTTGAGAAGCAAAACCAGAGACTGCCACTATTTGAAGATATATCTAGAGTTGTGCTAGGTTTCATTGTTGAAAGACTTAGAACTAACATATTTGCATTTTATTTGGGAAACTTATTAAAAGAAGCAAAAGGTGTAAAAAGATGTATTTGACACGGATGTGGGGGAGGCATTCTCCTCCTAAGCAAAGCCTTTCATGAAGTCAGTGTATGGTGGGATAGAAGGGACAATTCTAAAGCCTGTTTGGGGGGAAAAGGCAGACCACTACTTGAATTAATCTGAGAAAAAACACTTTAGCATGTGTGTATATATATTCACTTCCCTCTTAATTAGCAAATGCTTTTCTTTGGAGGAGGTTATTTCTCAGTCGTCATGGAAAGAAACCAGCTGATAGTTGCTTTATTTTTCTTACATTTGGAAAACAGGGAGCTGAAACTGAAAATAATAGGGTTTCTGTTTTCAGACCAGAGACATGACTTGCAAAGGTAAATAACTCAAGTTCCAAAGCTGTGAAACCATTTTGTTTGTCAAATAGCATATGGGCTGGTGACAAGGTCGCCAATGAATATAGATAACTGGAGATTTTGTATGCATCCCATAGGTGTGACAAGAATATTTTCAAATTAATAGGTTAAATTGTATAATATTATCCCTTAAAAATATATTATTTTTATGCTATCAATTCACCTTTGTCCTTTGGTTTACAAATGCTGTTCTTTGGAGGTGGCTGCTCTTTAGCCCTGGTGGAATTGTAGAATCTTGGAATGAAGTTATTCCTTTCACATGTTGCTCAAGAATTTGTGAAACATTGAGAATTTTTTCTAATTAATAGAAACAACAAACTGAATAGCACTTTCAGTGTCTATTACAAATTGTTCAGTTTCAGCATACTGGGTTTTTTTTTGCATTGCAAGTGCTCATCAAGACATATTTAAAAGGATGCAATACTGAAAAAGTTCATTATTACTACTCTAGACTGCAAACCTGGGGAGGAGCCTGACTACGCCTAGGTTTGTAAAAAGACAAGATTCATGAGATTAAGGCTTTTGTCTCTCTAATTCAAGTTACAGTGCCCAGCAGGACAAAGTGGTTTAGATTATCATCTGCAGCTACCAGCTGTCTTCTCAGAAAGAATCTAAAACTGCAAAATATCTGTAGAATCTGTCAAATATTATATCTTCACAGCAAGTACAGGAGTCTGTTTTATAGAATGCATTTTGCCCAGGGGATTTCAGAAATTATTGTGGCATAGATTTCAAGAGGAAGAAGAAAAAGGAAGAAATATAAAGAATAACTCTATCTAAAAAGGACTTAAGGATGGACAAACCAATTCCATTCTAGTCAAATTCATGCTGCCACCCCAGGTTATCCATGTTTTCATTCAGTATTACTAGGATTTCTGTATAAACAGGCCAACAGCCAATTTCAAAAATTGTAGCTTTTTATGTATTAAGGACAATTTCTTACTTTTTTTTTTTTTTTGTAGTAGAAATTTAATCAACACAGAGAATTCAGTGGACATATTTATAGAAAGATAATTCAGTAAGGTCCAAATTTTTATTTTGACAGATTTCTCTGTATTTTTCATTAGATGAAAGTATATATTTTTATTTTACAATGCCTATAAAACAAGCTATAATAATACATATTTATTTAATATTAAATATTTTATATGAATTAAAAAAAAATTCTTCTCTTAATCTAAAGCACTTCATTAAAGTTATTTACCAGAAAAAAAAAATCAAAGTAATGCTAGTTTCAAATTGGTCAAACCTAGATTTTGAAACCATGGAATGTCCCAGGAAGAACAACTTTTGCTCCATATGCTCTAATGTGCAATTTGTGGTCTTTTCATATTGTTTAAAATATTTTTTTTTTCCCTTGGTTATTAATTGAAGACACATTCTATTGTGCCTCTTTCTTGTAAATGATGTAAATCTTAAATCCTAGGACTATGCATACTGCTTTCCAGGAAGGATGGCTCGTTAAAGCACTGAAGGCACCTGCCATCTGTAAAAAGTAAAATCTTGCTTTAATCAGATTTTATGGAAGGAGGTTTTCCATTTAGATGTAACATTAAATTAACAGCAGCAGAACTGTGAAACAATTGCATAAGACATATAAATCCACTTTTTATAGCTTTTTGTCAGTATTGTGAAAAATAATCACTGCTAAGGAAGATGGTGATCTGAAATGTTTTAGCAGATACTACACATGTTTGACTACAGTACTAGCCATCTGACTGCAATGGAGGATTTTCATGTTAACTGGAATTTATTCTGTTAACAATGAAACGGTGATTTTTCTTTTTTTTTTTTTTTCTCTCTTTTTACATGCTTCCTTCTCTCTACACAGCAGGCAATCCTAGATAAGCAGATTAATATGTGGGATAGATCCTCTTCATTGTTCTGTGCAGCACTTCCAGCTTTTCATAGCCAGTTGGACTTGTTAGGAGAAGCTGAGCGATTGGTTGTTTCCTGTGCTCCGTTTCATAAATTATAGCCCAGCATGCATGAGCATGATTCCTACGGTTGCAGTAATCCAGAGGCCTGTCAGTTCCTGACTTTATGCATGTTTATTTCTACTCGTTTTATAATATTGCACTGGAATTTCCTGTCTTAGATAGTTTGTTGTTGCATCGCCAGGATTCTGTGAGTAATTTTGACTTTTTCTACTCTGATAATTACCTACTGTAAACAAGAATGCATGTGTTTAGGAAGTAGTTCACTGGCAGCTAACATTTGTGATTCTGTGCTGTTTAAGATCAGGTAAGTAAACTTTGTAGCTCTTCTCTTGCTAGGTTTAAAACAAGATTTTACATGCGGTCAGTGCATCTGGTGTTCATATACATCTGAAATAGACTTTTGTCTCATAGCTTTTATTTTTCTACAAGAAAATATAGGTGTTGCATTACACCTCATTTGCGCCTAATTAATGCATGTGGCATGTCTCACATTTTCAAGTATCCTGTATACTAGCAATTGTCGTAGAACTAATGAAGAAATGCACACAGTTCTGAGCTTGTAATATGATAGAGAATCCCCACTCCTTTCATACTCTCCCCCTTTTCCTCTAAATAAGAACAGACATCAGTAAAAAGCAAGATAGTGTTAACAACTCGTTTGCTTAACAACTGCAAGGCTTAACACCCTCCCCTGTCCCATCATTCCCCCCCCCCCCCTTTTTATGTGCTGCGATGTTTTCTGTAATTTGTAGAGATTTTTTTTTTTTTTTTGTGGCAAGCAAAATAACGGCATGTTGGAGTTCAGACTTTAAAAAGCAAATTCTACCCACAGTGAACAAGAAACCTGTGGGAAATTCTGTACAGGACCTGTGGTTTAATCAGATGGAGTTATCACAGTGAATCTCTTGTTGGTTTCCCGAGATTAACAAGTGTTACCTATGCACAATTCAGGTTTAAAACAATAGAGCAACATATTGAAGTCAGAAATTAGAAAGCTACTAAGGTAACACTCTACACTTCTCTCATAAATACTATAAGATCATATTCATTGCTATAAACACATGTCCATGTCAAGAACTTTCCAGGCTGCTTTTTTTCCACTGGAAATGTCACTTTGCTCTGTGGTGTAATAAAGCTAGTATTTGCTGGTAAATAGCTTAGGTTATATGAAGAATCACAGATGTTTTGCTACTAATAAAGCCTATGCTCTTTCTTATTAGTTTTTATTTTTGACTTAACTTTCCAGATAGAATTGCGTGACTAAATAATTTAAATAGTAAATATCCTTCAGACAGATGCTTTGCTCTTTCTAATATATATTATTGCTCCTGGATTTATAAAATACCTTTGTAAAACTTCTCTAGATATCTTTTTTTTTTTTTTTGCTAGAAAAGAAATTATTTTTCAATCCTGAAATAGTAAAACAGAAGTGTAATATTAGCAATATTGCTGCTTGCGTGTCTTGCACTGCAAAGCCCAGATGCTTGCAAGATTAAAGTGACCATCACAAACTGAAAGAGAACAATATGTTGGTTATGTCTCAAATATTTTTGTTAGATGCAGATAAGCAAAGTGAATAGATTAGCTCCTCTAAATGGCTTAATGAATTTTACCAAGGGGTTTGCTTGCACAGATAATATTTTTGAGGTAACTTTTGCCAACTTTACCATAATGGTCATATAAAGCAAGTAGATATGCTACTCTGTTTGGTAATATTAAACCTGAAGCACAGTGAAATCAGTTTGGCTGAGATGATATGCATTAAATGAGATCATGAACTACATTATAAATTATTAATTCCTATGATATTTATGCAATAAGAAATAAGAATCCAAAGTTCTCTTAGACATGTAACCTGGTTTCAGCAGTGTTCCTCTGACGTATGTGAAGCGCAAGGAATTAAGCTGGTGAGACATTAAACTTGGAGAATATGGTATTGTGGTCTGAACAGCCATGTGACTTGTCATGTCTCATCTGAATGGAAGTTATTTATGCCAGGATAATTTTTTTCATATGGTCAGGCTAGTTAGCTCTTAACAGTGCTACTTCTCTGCTCAATAAAAAAAGAGAGACTGTGGAAAAAAACTAGCAAGTTTAAGTAACTTTCTTATGATGGCGTGTTTGCTGTGATCCCAAGGCGAGCAATGCTCTGTAGCTGAGCACATGGACTGCTAACAATTCTAACAATTCATGTTAATACCATGTTCCAGCTGAAACTGTATTGGTACAGAATTCTATATGCACTATTTCGAATCTCACATATCACAAGCAGTGCCTTCAGGCTGGATCAAAGTCCTGTTGTGCTGGATGCTGTTCAAACAAGTAGTGAAAGGAAGTCCTTGCCCTTATGAAATTATAAGCTAAACAGGGTGGTAGGCACAGGATGGGTATGTGCACAACTTAAACATAACCTTGGGCAAGTCAGAGCAGGTCAGCAGCTAAAGAAGGAATGAAATTCTGGAACATATTTGCAATACAGTGCTGTATTATGCATATCTGTAGCAAAAGCCTGAGGCAGTGAAGGTCCACATTAGGACACCTGTTTGATCCAAGAAGCAGCATAGGTGCATTGTGTCAAAGATAATTAGACCAGAATTAGCTTGCACTGAACATTTTACTGCTTCTTGTCTAGAGGCTCCCATAATTCATAGCTCAGGGCCTCTGATGCTACTTAAAAGAAACTTTGTCTTAAGTGAAATGATTCTTGCAAAATTTTATATCTACTGTAGGAAGGCTAGATTATCTAGAATTTTAGAGCTCTTTGGAAAAGTTTATCAAGTGTTTAGAAGAGAGCCTCAGATTTGCAGCCTTGTTTAAAACATGCCAGAGGCTATTCTTTATAAATGCAAGGGAGTTCACCTTCAAAAGGAAGACAGCAGAACTTACAGCTTTTACATGGTATCTACCTTGTGTCCTTCTGTCTTTTTTGTTTGTATTGGTGTTCAGCTGAAGCAAGTGAAATTCATGTGTGTTAGTCTCCTTAAATTTAAGGCTGATATTAAGAAATGTTTTACATAACTTGAAAGAACTTATAAAAATAACAAAACTTCCCCTTAATCTTGAACATCCGGTGATTTCAGTGTGAGTGCAGGTGTCCATGTCAACAACAGTTAGCCCCTATTCAACAATCGCAATGCCTTGGGAATTAAGCAGTGGTCAAATTTAGTAGGTGATCAGACAGGGCCTTCTGTTGCTATTGCTCTAGCTATGTAATTTTATTTGAAAATATTAAGTGATTTTGTGTGTGTCTCTGCTTGTCTTTGAAACAAATATTTCTGCATACCTCAGTTTTACAGATATGGAATACTTTTTGTTTAAAGAAGACTGTATTTATGTATTTATGTGACTGTATTTTCATGGTTCTATGTTGTAACCTGTCATACAAAAATTATGAAAATATTGTAATCACAAAAAAAAGATAAAGAATTTTTCTTAGCCAAATGTATACTGAACCTTTTTTCTCTCATTTACAGTGGTCTCTTAGAATTTCTAAATTAACTATGCACTCTATAAAGATTATTCCACAGCTTGAAAAATAAATAAATAAGTCAAGATTAAAAAAGAAATTTTTTTTTCTTTTTTTTCTTTACTAGAAAATGTTTTGCTCTCTGCCTGGATGATCATTAAGCATTTGAATGGTCTTGGGAACAAGCAAGCATATAATCATGTCAGTAGTCATGCTTTGTATCCTCTTAAAACAGCACAAACCTACATCTTTAATGTCTGTATGTTCTGGTAGATCATTCAGGAGATTGAAAAGTGTGAGGAGGGCAGAGACAGAGAGGAAAGAAGGAAAATTAGAAGGAAAAACAAATGAGTTCCTGTCACATTTGGAAGAAGCCAAAGGGAATAACAGGGAATATTGAAATGCAAATGAGCTTTTCCAACCAGTACCTTAAAAGTATCTTTAAAATGTTGATTTATAGTCTTAAAGTATGTGATGCAATGTAAGGGGAAAAGAAAAAGTCTCTAATTCATATTAACAAACCGGCTCTTGGCTTCCTTCTGTAATTTGTCTTTGTAGTCACTTTCTGTATGATAGTTATGCAGTGAACTTACTGATAATAAAATATACCTCAAAGATGAATGTGTGGATGTTCATAGTAGGCGAGAATTTACATTTGTATAGACATAGAAAAACCTTATTATTTGCAGGTATTTGCATTCTCCAGATCAAGGAACAAATTACTCTGGTTTTGTTGTGTCAAGATTTGAGATTTCTGCATCTGAAAAAGTAATTCTCTGTTCCTGTGTCCCCACTTGCTCTGCTTGAATGAAAGTATTGTTACCCAAAGTAGAATGCAGATGTATTTACATTTTCAGGCAGTAACACAAACATTCTGCCCAAGTAGTATACCTCCTGGCTTGTGTGCAGAGAACA
>QUSF01000011.1:17095972-17215410 GCA_003676055.1 Chloebia gouldiae
TTGCTAGCGAGTTTTACCTGTCTTGGTGATTTGGAGAGCTAGCAAAACTCAACCTTGCTGTAGTCTGGAATCTGAATTTCACCCTGTAGACAGTCTGTTAGCTTTCTTGATGCATCATATCAAATACAATCTCATTTATATCTTGAGTTCTGACAAAGCAGACCAAAATATTTTTGAATATTCATGGTCATAGGCACTTGAGTAAGGACTGTAAGTATATATTTTGTAGTTTACCAAAATAAAAAATGAAATTATTTTAGTTTAGTAATGGATTTGAAAAGCTAAAGGGAGAAAAACAGCTTTTTGTATATTATATGTACAAAATTAGCTGTGTATAAAATTTTTATTAAAGTGTAGATGACAAAAATTGTATTTGATATGTGTTTGGATGTGGTCTGAGGGTTAGATAGGAACTGAAGTGGAAGACGTTGGAAGGTGATTTTATGGCCTATGATAAAAAAGGATATAGATGGAATAAAAGGACTTTGCTGTATAAATTGATCTGACAAACCTTGAAAGCTGGTTTATACACTGTTTCACTGATAAACCAGAAATTTGAGAACATAAGGGATGTGCATGCTGTGAAGTGTGATTAATCAAATCTATGTTTGTCTGTGGTTGTAGTTATCCTGAACAGTTCTCCCAAATCTTTTCTCGTTAGTTAAGAAAAATTGCATTTGACCGCAGTACATAAATGTCTGACACAGCAGGGGAAAGCAATTCACAGCTGATCTTGTTATGAAGAATTTCAATATGTGACTCAATCAGAGTTTGGTGATAATGATATTTTCCCTAAGGTACCACATTTCACAAATGCAATTAAAAATAAAAGTGTTTTGTTGATTTGAACACAATGGGCTCTTTTTTTAACATTAAGTGCCCTAATATATTTCTTTTTACACTATCTAAAATACTGCATGTGTTAATTTGTGATTATTAAACCCCAAGCCAGAGTTAGTGTGTGGTTGTACATGTACAACAATTTACATGCAAAAGTAAAAATTGAATTTTTGATGTTGATTTTGCTTGCTGTTTTTAAACCTTGAATATAAAATTTCATTCAATCTGAATCAAAAAAATAAAATTCTTCTTTTAAATTAATATCTAACAGTTAAGATGTTCAAATGTAGTCTCTCTATTCCTTATCTTATTATCTAGGGATCTCCTCCCTAAACTCTTTTGAGGTCTGGGCATTGATGTCAAGGTTTGTGGTTTCATTAATTTATAGCCAAGGAGTCTGCACTGATTCCTATCTTTCTGTCTCTTCTTTCTGGCTTCATGAGTAAGTTGATATAGAAAAGAAGATATATTTGTATGAGAATGAATTTTCTACCTATTTTACACTAAGTACGTGCATACCTTGATACAAAATTAGTGTGGTGATTAGATATTTATGAGCACAAACCATCACTTACACAAAGAAAATCTATAAAATGAAAATTATGCTTGAAAAACTACTTAAATAAAGGGCTGAGGTTTTTAATATTTGCACTTTTCAGAATCTGAATACTGTATGCAGCTTCAGTACTCAGCTCATGTGGAGATTTGAACATCTGTGGCTCATTCATGTAAACAGATGGTGAGATCTGTGATGTCCCAGCCACTTGTCGTGAAACGTGGTGTCTGGCAGAAATGTATTTGTACATTCACCTATTTCTGACCATTAAAATGACTGGCCTTACTCCAGCCTTTTTGTATGCGAAATTTCTAGAAGTGTGCAGCCCTTGATCTTCAGGAACATACTGTTATGTGCCTCTCATATCTCCATATGGATGTTTCTTACCAAGATATTTAATTATGAAGAGAGGGAAAGTTGTTAATCACTAGCAGTTTTTATAATAGATTCCCAGTTAGTGTATATAGCAGAGCATGTATGTATACAGTAAATGAAACAATTAACTGAGACCGGAAAACACCAGTTATCAATACACTTTGAATGTAATTAAAAGTTATAGGAACATATACCTAATGCACTGTTAATTGATATTGTGGGGTATTTTTATTTAAACATAAATCTCTCCTTTGAGAAAGCATCTGTTGCTCTGAGTAATCTCTTCAAGTTTATTTTGGACGAAGACAGTTACTTCCAATGACAAACAAAATCTGAAAACATAAATCATGGTCATTACAGTAATTTCCTGAAGTCTTCTCACAGAAATAACTCTAAGGCCCTTTATTCAATATTCAGATTGAATTGATTTTTTGTGTGTATAGCTGTGGGAATACTAATGTATAGGATAACCCATAGGAAGAGAGAGTCACAAGACTGGTGTTCACAAAAAATGCCGTAGAGAATGATCAGTGGTCTAGTGATTTTTCAGTGCAAGAGAAGGAAAGGTGACTTTTAAAATACAGGGAAAATGTAGCACTAGAAAAGAGTTACATTACTGCAATTGAATGAATATAGCCTCCTATGTCCAGGTTTGGAGTGCAATAGGAAAATTCAGTAAGAGTAGAACGGAAAAAAAGAGTCTCCTGTAGGTTGTTTAGCAACATGCATTGGCAAGCTTGGTAGGGTAGGAAATGAATAGGGTAAAAGGTAGAAAATAATCCAGGAAATGTCTACTTTTGCAATGTGTTAGACTGAGAAATTTAAAGGTGATGTTTATGGATAAAAGACCTGACTTTCCTTACATTATCTTCTTTCTAAATGTGCTGTTTCAACACAGGAAGAATTGCTTATTTCCTCTAGCTTCAGCTTCTGAATCTTAATTCTGCCTCTTAGTGAGTCTTATTGCAGCTAAGAGCACAATATCACCTTCAAACTCTTTTATTAACATGTGATAAAATCATTCTAAGTACTTCCTAGTCCTAGCTAAGATTCTAAGCTTTTTAGTATAATCCCTGGGTTTAGATACTCTTGATCTATCTAAACCATGTCAAGCATTATTTTTAAAATATTCTTCTCTTCAATGAGGATGCTATTCAAACTTAGAAGGTTTTCATGGCTCATTGAAATTTCTGCTTTCAGAGATACTAAGCAATATAGTATGTCAGTTGTATCAGTGTTAGGACGGCCTGTTCTGGGAAAAAACCCATACTTATGCTCTCTGGAATTTGCTCTTTCGTGGTCATGGTTTGCTGCAAGTGGACTACTTAGAGTTATAATGGTACTTTGCTGAGAGAAAGCAAAGTATGTTTTACTCTTGTGACTTTTTTTTTTAAGCTGAGATCTGTTTGCAGAACTATGAGGTTAGAATCCTTAATAATTAAGGTACAAATTTCCGCATGAATTTTGAACCATGCATTCACCCATGTTATGTAGCTCTGTGTCTCATGGTCCTAAACCAGTTCATAATTTATTTGTTTATTTATATCTCTCTCCATTCCCCATATCCCCTCCCTCATGAAAAGTATCTAAAATAATTTTGAAAATTATGCTTCTGTGCAGAAAATTTCTTGCATGTGAAATATGAGTAGTGTGAAATCTGATACATCCATTATGCTCTGGAGTCTGGTGGTGAGGGTACTTAAAGGCCAAACAACAGCCTAGGACAGTAAGAGCTGGGGGAGACAGACACAATGAATACTTGTGTGTTCTTCCTACTGGGAACAGGTCCCACTATGTCCTACCTTCCAGACCATGCTAGCTGGCAGAGCTAGTACAGTGCCAGGAAACTTGTTTGTAGGTCCTGCAGTGGATCATGTGTCCAGGGTTCAAACTTGCGGCCCAGCCACACTTTGCTTGGCTTTTGGGAGTTCAAGTCTGTCCAGTGTGTTTACTTATCAAGCTGCTGTGTTGCCTTTTGTCTGGGTAACTTCTCACCCTGCTTGCTACACCAGCTGACCAGCTTCCTGGTCAGCTGCACTTCGCTTGCTTGGAAAGGCAGGTCCTCCCCAGCCAGCAGCGCTCTAGTTGTCCAAGGAAGGGCATGTCCGTGAAGAAAACCCTACAGGTAAGAGGAAATGCTCTCTCCAGAGCAGGGACTGCACATCCAGGATGCACACAGCCAGGGGAACCCACTGCATGCTCTGTACAAAATTTGTATGTGAGTGCAGCTGCCATGAGAGTCCCCAGACGTGTGGCCCCAGAACAGAGAACATCACCCTCTCTGTTTTCAGTTGCCTTGCTGTAGGTTTGCTCTGGGAGTTTAGTGTAAAAAGACTTAAGAAAACTCTTGAGTTAAACACTGGATTGAGACTTTTCATGGGAAGCTGTATATGAACTCACATGTTATTTATGTTTACAAAACACAGCAAAAAAGGAAACAGCAGAAAATATTATAAAGTTTAAACAAGAAGTTAAGCTAATGGCTTTCAGTAGAATTGTCTGCTTGGAATTAGGTACTAACATGGTTCCTTGCTGTTTTGGGTTAGTAATGCATTTCAGATACTCACAGTGAAAAGTTTACATCATGCATCTTTTGCCTGGTTTTGTACCTTGCAGTATATTTATATTAAAGCTTGCAGATTTTTGTCTGTTCACCATAGGGATAACCCATGACAACTTAATGTTCATTATTTTTTTCAGCAATTTGTATTTTCTTAGTCTGTTATTCATTTGATTTACACCTTTATATATCTAACTATTTAATATAACATATGTGCTTTAGTTTCGATAAAGTAATTTTCTCATGTGGGGAAAAAGTATCATTCTTCTTCAGGGAATTGTTTGACATATGCATTAAATAAAAATTTAAAAATTTGGATTGGTGATTCCTTAGGAGATGTGAAATTATGTTGTTTGAGAGAGTTAATCCATGAACAGACTCTAAAAATATAAATATACATGCACACAAACATACAACACACAAATATATCACTGGGTGAGAAAAATCTGAACCCTACTATTGAAGAACCAAATCTTACAGGTACCAATTTATGTGCAAATTCTTGTTGACATACACTGAAAATGTTTCCAAGTAAGCTATCCTCTGTGATGGTCAGATATTTGACTGAATTTAAGGACAACCAATTTGGAAGGCATAGTATGACAGAATGACAATTTATAGTAATTTATAGGTTTTCTTATTTTTATTTTTTCTCTACTTAAATTCATTTTCTCATCATTCAGATTTCTAAGTCCTCCACTGTCAAACAGTAATTTTGGAATTCAATTACACTTTTACTAATTAAATTCAGTAGAAAAGCTTATGCAAAACCATATAAATTATCAAATTGCAAATAGTCTGTTTTAAAAGAAGCATACTGCTAAAATTATTTGTATTAATCCATTCATGAAATTAACTTGATAATTCAGAATTTTTAAATGAAGCCAGTTACATGACAAGATTTTATATAGAACTAGATTTGAAGAAGTATAAACCAGTATTGGATTATGACATGTTGTGCAGCCAGTCCATGCTAATTTAAATTTAAATATTTGAAAGTAAAATGCAGGTAAAACATGAGACTGTTGCAAAATTTTAGGACTTCTACTGTAAGTTACTCATATGCAAATGACTCATGAAGAGAAAAGAAGGGAAAGAAAGCTGATATGATCATCACCTTTTGCTGCCTTGGGACAGTGTCTATGAGTTTATTTCAGGTTTTCTGGTGTATTATTGTTCAGTCTGGAGAAGTCTCTTGGGAGAACCTTTTATAATTTAGGAATATTTGCAGAGGTAGTTAAAAGCACATTCCTACATGCTTCACTTATGGAAATTTTCTTATTGCTTTCTCCATATTAACTGAACTTTTTGGCTAACCTCTATCTCAAAAATTCAGTTTGGAGTATACATCTGTTAAGGGAAACTTCACTCCATTCAAATGAAGCTTCACAAAATTTATGAGCAGCTGAAAATATGTTTGTATGAGAAGAGTAAAGGAATTTTTATCTAAGAAGTGTAGCTGGAGGGTGCTTATCAGTACTTATCACATGAGCCGTCTGTGGTTGTACCCATAAGGATGACAAAGCATTATTCTCCTCAGAGAGCAGCGGGGAAGGGGAGACTCTGGTGCAGCCCAAAGTCACGGTGGGGTTGGAGAAGATGGCAGCAGCTTCACAGTGAGGAACCACTGCAGCAGTGGCTGTGTCAGTATTTGCTGCCCTGCTGCCTTCTGTCCTGGGAGGTGCTTCACACACTCACCCCTGAACCAGGACAGGCATGTGTTTGCTGTTGTCTGACAAAGCATATCTGTGTACCAGCATTAGCCTGGCTTGAGATGCAGCTGACCATCTGGACCCTGAATTTATAAAGGATTCTTTCCAAATCAGGCTTAGCATTCCCCTCTGCTCCATATTAATCTGGTTTTAATGTTGTTCCTTGAGAAATCTGTTGCTGATACATACTGGGCAGATCCCGTACAGCAGGAAGTTTTCACCTACATGTTTTAAAGAGCAAATAATAATTTTTAATCTAAATGTTTGCAGATTTTTAAAAGATTTTTTAGACAAACATCAGTAAAAATGTGATTATGAATTGAAAAGAATTTAAAAAATCTTTGGTTCTCAGAGGAAATGAATGTTTTAAATTGAATTTATGGGTTTAATTCCTCACAGCCATTCTTTTATATGTAAATGATTACATTATTTAAATCATGCAGATATTAAGTATCACTATTATGATACTTGTATTAGTTTTGTTTAAAAACTACTGAGAAAAATACAAAATAATAATTTATTTTTCTTGCTTAAATACTGGGTGAATGATGAAAAGAAACTGTATAGATATTTTGGCTAAATGAAGACAGATTGTTGAAGACAGTTCCCTAGATCCAACTTCTCCCTTCCAAAGCAAAGTAAGGAATAAATCTTCCTGTTGAAATAAATGACAAAGCTACTGAAAGATAGATAAAATGCATAGGGCTATTTCAAATCCTTAAGAGAATTTATGTATTGTTAAGCAACTGACTAATGCTTATAACAATTTAAGTTGCATGTGCAACCTAAATTCATACATTCTTTTTATCATATTTTATGCCTAACAATCTCCTGTTTGTTTTTAATTACAATAGAGAGTATCACAGGGTTGGTTGGATGGTTTATCTGGACATCATTTAGCCCAATCCCTTTGGTTACCTAGACTGCGTTGGCCAGATCCATGTCCAGTCCCTTAACATTTCTAAGTATTTTACTTTCTTTTGCCTTTTTTTCTTTTAATCAAGATATTTTTCCAAATTAAGTTCAGCATGTGAAAGTGCCTGTCATAATCTGTTTGCTGAGACCAGATTTTCTGGTGGAAAAATAACTTTTTCATAAGATTTTTCTCTAAAAAATATGTCCTTCTTTCACATCAGGAACACAAAAAGCTCTCAAACTATGGAAAGAGGAAAGTTTGAAAATTCTTTTAAAAGAAAATTTGGAATGCAAGAGTTGCCTCGAGGCTCATGCAGTTATCACAAACACAAAACTATGTCTACAAAATATTCAAGGTAATCTACAACAAATAACAGGGAATCTTGACTAAGGCAACAAAAACTGGGGAAAACTGGAAAGAAAAAGAACCTGTATCCAAGTTTGTCCCCAAACAGTTTGTAGATTAAAGGTTATTTTCAGTAAGGCATGTACTTGTGGAAGGAGCAGACTTGCTATTTGTTGACAAAAAGATAAAAGGCCTTCAGGTCTTCATATGTGTCTCCATAGTAAAAATACACATTGACAAATTGAGAATAATGGAGCAGTAAATACTTGGATATTTACCTATGGTGGAGTGTAAGCACTGCCTGTCCTGGTTTGTTCTTTACTTGAGTTCCTCTTCCTTTACTGAATGTTTGTGTATTGCACAGATGTTGGCATTTCTAACTTTCAGATTAATCTCAATGTGCCCTTTGTCTAACTCTTTGTCAGTGCAACGGAATGGGGATCTAGAGTTTGAAACACATGGGATAAATCTCTTGTACAGTAACAGGTAATGTAAATAGAGTATTTTTTATCTGTTTACCTTAAAAGTTACAGGCATTTGGAATCTGCTATAGTGTAAAATAGAAAATCAAATGAAAGACTGAGCATCATGATCTTTCTAGTGTCTTTGTCATGAAAAGAACTCAATTGCTGGGAGGAAATCAATGTCCTTCAAGGATGCCTTATATCATCAGGTAGACTCTTCTAAAGTTTATGAGTTAATCCATAAATATTTGGCACTGCCCGTGCTTCAGCTGTGTTTTGCCAGAAAGTTTTGCAGGATTTTTTTTTATGTTAGGCCATTTCTCTCACTGCCAAAATGTCTCAGAGATCTCGCTGTACTGCTATCACAAGAATAGGTACAATTGTTTTTGTGCTTACATGTATTTGGGTTGATGCTCCCCTCAGCAGAATAGTATTCACAATCTCTCTGAGCCATCTGTGCTGGTGAACAGCCTCCCTTATAGTGTGCCCGCTGCCCTTTGCTGGTACTGGCTGTGGCAACAGAGCTGCTGTGCCCCTGAGCCTCCTTGGCATCCTGAACTTTCCTGGCATAAGAGGCAAAAATGCAAAGAAAGTCCAGGAGGGCAGTGGGAGATGGGAGGTAAGGACATCCCAAGGGTGTCCTTGAACGTTTTCCTGTCTCCACTGCCTCTATCATTCCACTCTCCTGGAGAAACAGCATGACTTGGGATAGCACAGGGTACCTGCATGAAGGGTTAGGGAAAGCAGAACAGGCCAGAGGTACCACTGATGCACACAGTTTTGGGACAGCTACCGTGAGGAACCACAGCCCTACCCAGCCAATGCTCTCCTCAAATGCAGCACTCCTCCTGTAGGACCACAGGATCACATCCTTGCCTTGTGTGTGCCCACCAGGGTTCTGGACTGAAAACCACAGCAAGAGCAGAGAGGCAGTGCCATTGCAGACAATTCCCAGAGACATCACAGGTTTCAGGGTAGGAGAGCAGATACCACAAAGCTGGAAAGACGCTGCTTCAGAGGACCTTGTCCTCTTTTTGTGGCCTGGTGGGGATGGTTTACCTCAGGTCAGATTCCTGTGAGAGGCCAGTGGTTCTGAACACAAGGGTCTGGCATTGGGGCGGTGGGATCACGCACGTGTGGAGTCCTGCTGACTTCCTTGGTGCAAAGAAGAGCCTTGACTCAGCTTCTCTGATGGCTCTTGTGGAAGATGGACTCACCTATGATGTCCACTGGGAAAGCCCTGCAGAACACAGAGAATGACTGAGTCTGGAAAGGTTCTGTGCAACCACCTGCTCGAGCAGGGCCTCCTGGAGCCAGGTACCCAGGACCATGAACAGAGCCTTCCCAAGTGTGTGCAAGGAAGGAAACCCCACAGATTCTCCTGGCAACTTGGCACTCAGAGGCAGCAGAGCCTAGCATTCCGAGGCAGACATCTGTATTTCAGTTCTTATCCCTTACCCCTTCTCTTGTCACTGTGTAGCACTGGCTGACCATTCCCTCAGCTTTTCCTCCTATGTGTGTAGTCCATTCCCTGGAGCTCAACCAGGGAGTTGACTTTCTAGGGGACTCTCTTGAATATTTCCTTGCATTTTTTGTCAAATGTTTTCAAATTTCAAATTTCAAAGTTGACCTAATAAGATATTTGATAGGATTGGAGTAATGAAGTAAATTTGCTGAATGATGTGACTAGGATAACACTATTAACAAGCAGTAATGTTGCAGGCTGTGATTATAATTTGACTCATTAGTTCTTCCTCTTCTTTCATAACCCCTTCCAGCTCTCCCCTTTACATATTCAGGAAAGTATGTTTCTTTGACCTGTGCCATCAGTAGGCCTCAAACCATACTTATTAAATACTTTGAAGTGTCACAACCTACAGGATGCAATAAAGAGCTGTGTAATATTGTGCTGCAGTGCAACTCTTACAGCTTCCTGTGAGTCCTCTTGAAGTGTGAAACTATCTTAGCTCGTATTTATTTAGCAACAAAAGAACCTGTAAAAATGAAACCAGAATCTAACAGAACTGAAAATTATGGAAGTGTTTGACTTTGTATAACAGATTCCATCAAGGCAGAAATAAATTTCCAGCTTATACACAGAGTGTTTCTGTGAACTGATTCTCAATTTTATATTTTTTAAAATTTATAAATATATATTAAATATTTTTGCTATAGGCAACAGTGGTGATCCTGGCTGTATTCTACTGGAGGTTTTTGCCATTTTATTCTTGTCGGTTTCAATAAAGAATGTGAGTCAGAATTTTCTCCTTCTCTCCAGGGTCCAGATAAGGCTTCATCTTCCTGATGTTTTGGGTAAAACAGATATGCCAGAGAGAAAGAAATAGAGCATATTTTCCTTTTTTTTATTAGTGGGATATTTCTGAAAAATGAAGGAATTGTTGGCTTGGGAGAAATTTGTTAGAGAAGAATGTTCCTGTTTTTTCAGATTACTTGGTGCTAATCAGTACAACAAAAGTAACACTATTTGTAAGAAAATTTTATAGCATATAAATGAGCTAAACTTAGGGCTCAGAGGGGATTGTGAATACCTCATTTGAGAGTTTGTCCTCCAAATTGTCAGATATAGGTTTTGCTGCCAGGCAAATAGAGAGTTCCAAGCCTCACAGCTTGGATAAATATATTGGCTGGGGTTGAGTGGAGTCATCTACTAAAGCCATGCACTGTAGTACTCTGGGAATTCTAGACATTTATTCATCTGTGCACCTCACTTCTTATGAAGTAGCTTCTGAAGTCACTCAAGTGCTCTCAGGATTAATTTTTTTTTTTTTTACGCTATTGCCTTCTACTATAATGCACTGAGAAAGAAAAATGCTCAAATAAGTTGTTTGATAGAATCATACTTATTTTCCACTTCTTAACAAGAACTGCCTATATATCTAGACTTACACTTGGATAATATTTTCTTAGAAACAACATGTCTGAAATACTTCCTTGATAAATTTCCTATTTTCATTCTGCAACCTGGCCTTGAAAGCTGCTCCTGTATGACAGCCTGAAGAGATGGGTGAAAGCTAGACAAAGTGCATCCGTGGGTGAAGAGCTAATGCTACAATATGGAAAATGAAACAAATATATTTCAGTTGAAAATGTGGATTTCAAGGTGATTCTTCTGTTGACAGAGAACTGAATGAGGGTTTGGGCTTCTGTAAAATTCAGTGAAAATGACATTAAGTCTAAAAAGGAGAGCAATAGGCTCTTTCTGAGAAGACAGTGAGTAGTGTAAGTACACACACATACAGGACTTTATGATTAATGTATATTGTAAACATGTTATATACGTGTGCAGGGCTTCTTCTGATGCTGTCCTTAAAAGCTGTGTACAAGTAATTGTGGTAAATAGCCAAAAATGAGAAATCAAGGTAGTGCTGCATAGAGATCCACGAGGATACGTCAGTAACGGCCCAAATAAATTTTGCAAAAGCAACGTAAAACAAGTAGTAGTAAATATCCAGAACAGTACATTTGAACTGAGTGATAGTATTTGAGAAGATGAAAGATACACTGCAAAAAATCAGGGATTTTTAACCTGTGAGCAGTAGCTGATTACATGGAGAAAACTTCCAGAAAACAAAGAATCGGTAAGTAAGACACTGAGTATGCCTTTGCAAGGCATACTCAAATTGCAAATGCAATTTAGACATCAAGCTGCATGCATAATTGTAATGAAGCTGAAGGCAATAATGCCTTTGAATATGTCTCTAAAATAAAAAAGACTCTTTTTATTTTTACTCTTTTTTTCTTTTTTTTTTTTTTTGCCTTTCAGTATGAGAAAATTAAAGGAAGCAGGGAATAAGAACAAAAATTATCTCAAATTAATTGCAAGGTAGAAATCAAATATGACTCATAAGCTAGTAAATATGACTCAGTTGCCAGTTTTGACACTTTCAAAGAAAGGATGACATTTGTACTAAAACATAGCTGTGGATTTTGTTGACCAAAAATGAGAATAAAGAGGTTTGAGTGGTGGTAACTTGCAATTTGCAAAGTCTTTGTTCCCTGACTTCGCATTTCTTAGTTTAGCTATGCTTCATCCAAGAAATTTTATGATGAGTGGGCATGCCTGCCAAGATGGTCCCATTTAGGGTTAAACAAGAGAGCCTGGTATATAAAGCTGCTCAAGTACACTAATGTTTTATGCTGATTTATTTTTTTAATGGGGCAAGTTTTCTAAACTTGGCTTTAGCTAAGTACTGAAGGATGATTTCAAATGTCTAAACATGGAGACCCACACAAGAAAATTTTAGGCCAACATTTGTACTCTTCAAGGTATCTGAAGATTAAAACTACAAAGGGAATTTATGCTCCTGTTTCCTTTAAAAAACTTATTAGTTGTGTATTTACATAAATAAGTGCCTAGCAAAATTTTAAATGTGTTTTTATTGTGATAGTCATTATATATGTTGGGAAAAGATATGCAAGAAGGTAAATAGGAAAAGTACCCTTAAATTGAAGATATTTCTCTTCTTAACAGTTCAAAGTTTTTATTATGCATCATTCACAGGAAAATCCCAGAAATTTATTAGTAATTCATCTTCAAGTGTGTCTGGCTTAGCTAGCATTGCTCACTGACTTTTTAATGTATCAGATATGAATAAGAATAGTTCAAGTACACTTAGCATTCTGCAGATAAAATTTGAAAATATTTATTTACTTTTATGTGCACCCTTCACACAAAATGGAGTGCAAATGCCAATAACAAAATGGTTTACAGCAGGAGGCTGGCAAAATTACACCTAATCTTCTGTTTTTCCTCAAAGGAACTTAAAATGGGTATTTTTCAGAGAATGTACTCAAGCTGTTTATGACTAAGTATGACAAATCCCACAAATTGGTATAACATATCTTCCAGCCAATAAAGCATAATCTTATATTTCAGTAAAAAATTAAACCACTATTTGGAGTAAAAGTTTAATTAAAGAAGTATTGTATCTTTCTGAATGGAAGAGCTCTACAATAAATGACAAAATCAACAAAAATACGATTGTTCACTTATAAGGTTTCCTTAATTTAAGGTTGTTTTATGAGATAAAATTAATCTTCATTAGGTGTCCTGTCCCTAAACGTATATTATTAGTCCTAAATTAACCAAATTGGGTACATCATAGTTAAATTATTTGCCTGAGTTAAGAAAAAAAACTTTCATATGTATAATAATCATAGACTGTATATTTCAATCCATTTGAGACTCTGAAGTGAATGTATTTGGGTCCCTTTGTATTTTTGTATGGGCATCTGAGGCCAGTACTTGGGAAAATAAGCAAGAACACCATATGGCATTAGAGCTCAGACTGATTTCTTCCCTTTCCTCTGTACCAAGAGTGGGAGTCCTCAGTTTGTCACAGGTATATATGTAACTGGTATTACACCCAAAAGGTTACCTACTGCTCTATGTTACACATGGTTAAAGTGGAGTCAAGGTGATTGTCCATATTGAAATTCAATGGTAGAGATAAATTTCTGACAAAAACTTGATGCTCACATGGTGTTTAAATGAAAGAAGTAAGAACAAAAACAACTGTTTGGTGCAATGTTGAGATATAGAAAAGAAGAAATCTGCATTTCTAATCTTAGATACTAAGCAGTTTCTCTCATGTCATTATTTCTTGTGTCAGTAGAGTCCTTTATTTACTCTAAAATGAGCCAGAAACAGATTTTAGATGTTTTGTTAGTCTGGTATTATCTGATGTTTATTTACTTTTTCTACTTTTCCTAAGAGTAGTTTGGATCCTTATGATTTAAGACATGTCATAATTAGAGATTTTGTACTTTCCTGCCTAGAAAGTCCAGTGCAGACTGTATATGGCGTTTTCAGGCATCTGATAAGAATCAAGAGAGATGCAGGGCAGAGGACTGATTTATATAGAAATAAATATAAAAGGAAATGCCCTAAGAAAGTTGCTTAGTTGGAACAAGATATGTAAAAGCAAACATGTTAGTTTATTTTAAAAAAGCACAAGTCTTGATAAGATACATTTGTACATAAAGATATTGAGGCATCATTTTAAATTATGATTTCTGACACTGCCCATTTAAGAGCCTGTATAAAGTTTTTTTTTTTTTTAATTTAAACAGTTTCTTCTCAGAAGCTAATTCTTAGTAGTAGCACTTAAAAATATCACTGTGAACACATTTGTTATTGGTGTAATACCACCCAATTTTGGTGGACAAAACCAAGATTCTGTTTTAATTTGAATGATATATGTGAAATGGCATTCCCTAGATGTATAGGAATGCAATAATGAAAGTTCCTCCTTTATGTGGCTGTGGTTTTTAGCTTTCAGATCCAGAGTTCTCTTGCTCTGGAATGGCTTAGTGCAGAGTTCTGCAATGAAAACTGCAGATATTTTATTTGGGTTTTTAAAAGGACTGGAAAAAAGGCTTTTTGCTGTCCTTCTCAGTGGCAGAATTGCAGTTTCATTTTGTAGCAGTCAAATTCTGAGCTTTTTGTTCCACCAGTCGTTGGGCAAATTTTGCCTGGATCTGTATTGTTTGACCCCTTTGCATGAGATGATATTAGCTCTTGTCCCATTAGTCAGAGTTCAGCAGAGATGCAGACCATTTCTTAGAACATCATTGTCCGTCTCTCAGAAAGGTTATGAGCTTCTTGAAGCTGGTCATGACATTCTTCATCCACCCCCTCAGGGTCTGCAAGGTAGTAAGGAGCTGCGAGGTAGTAAGGAGTTTGTCAAAGTAGATAAATATATGTCTTAAAGCAAAGCAGTTGTTCAGCTTCCTCCTTCTCCCTTACTATGCAGTTCTGGGAATGCAGCATTCCCATCACTATATTCCCACAATTCAGTGGTCAGTATCATCCTGACTTGCAATCCTCTCTTCTAAGGATTGTTTCCTACTGTTTATTTTCTGTGTAAAAATGTCAGCTGATGCCTTACTTCAGAACAGACAAAGGCAGTTTCCTTTCTTTTCTGTGATGACAGCAGACCCACAATGGACACGGAAAGCAAGCTGTAGTCTCCAGAGTTTAATCACGTGCTTAATGTGTTCCATTACAGGACTGTGCTCCATGTGTTCCACCCTAGCAGGAGAGGAGTTGACCCCTTTGAGAGCCTCTGAAACACTGGAGCACACTGACATGTGGAAACACGTGCAGCAGCTACCTGTTGTCAAAGCTGCCGGCACAGCTTCTATCACAGCTTCTATCTTAGAACAGCTTTAACACTGAGCATATTTTACTGCCTCGTGGTGTTCAGATGCCCATCATTCTTCCAATCTGATGTAGGAAGAAAAGCAATCATCTAGCTGCCTAAGAGTTGAAAATGCATTCAGAAACAAAGGCTGTGTAATCAAACCAGAAGTGTTTACAAGAGTACGCAAGCAATAAGTATTGTGATACTGCAGTCTGCATGGCCATAAATATTAAGCATCACCCAAACCTTCCAGAGATTTTTCCCATCTCTCCCACTCTACATGAGTATTCTTTTTATCCTTTTGAGAACAGAAAGGACACTTGCTAGCAGCAAGGTGTATTTGTAAAGCAAATGACCTTTTCTTCAGAAATTACAGGGCAAATAGGCAGTTGTTTGTGTAGGCATAGAAGTTCAGTATGGCTCTGTTTTGTGCCACTGGAATCAGTGCAGTTAAGGCTGTTTGGAGTATCACCTTTTAACAATGTACACGAGCTCAGTTTGACTACAGGATATGAACAATACAAGCAATAATTTCCTGACCATTTCCGGTCACCATTACCTCTGTATGTTCAAGTGGACCTGAAGATTTGGCTCCATGGGCTTTTTTGCAAGTTCTCTTTTTTCCACCACCATTTTTCCTAGTGGCTTTTGTACTTATTGCTTCGGTTCCTTCTAGGGTATTAGCTTCTGTTGCCATAGTTGCAGAAGGCTGATCAATTGCTTTATTATATCACCTTATACTATATTATACTAATGACACTTAGTAACCCTTACAGCCAGTCCAATACAGCTCTGACCTAATTGGTCAATCAATCCAAACACCATCCAGTGTCCAGTTAAGAAATCAGCCTTTGGTAAACAAATCTCCATGATACATTCTACGTGTGCACAACAGCAGGTGAAACAAGTGGAGATAAGAATTGTTTCTCATTCTTTTTCTCTGATCTTCCCACAGCCTTCCCCAGGAAAATGCCTGGGAAAGTTTGTGCCTGCTCTCTGTGGCCAGAGAGCTGCTGCCACAAGCTTCCTTTTAGCTGTGCTGCGAAATAAAGCTCCTGCTTACCAAGAATCACATGCATCTATGCACCTTCCTGATTTCCTTACAGTTTTCATCTTTAAAAGCTATTTTTGTTAGCTAGGTACTTTAGGAATTTTCCATTCCTTTGACCCACCTCTTTTCTTCCTACCAGCAAAATAGGGAAGAATGGATTTCACCAAGATATAACTTACATTTTATTTCAGGCCAAGGCTCTTTGTGCACTAAAAGTCTTTCTCTGTCACTATATTTCCTTATTTGGAGTAGGTATGCATAGGCTAGCATCCTTGTCTCTTAAATTCCAGGAATGTTTCTGGCAAAACAGTATCTTGAACACAAATACCTAGAAATTACTGCAAACTGTTACATTAAATCTCACGTTTTTATAGACTTAGTTCACATATTCCCAGTGCTTTTTGCATGCTTTACTACTGAAGGAGTAAAATTCAAGTTAACCATTATTTTCCAGAAACCTTAAATATTGCAGAAGTGAGGTCCTGTAAAAGAAATGTAAGCTAAAGTAAAACAATAGTCTTGTGTATGGGTAAGCAAATGGTATGGTATTTTGCTTCAGTAATTCATGGGAGCCATAGTTGTTTAATGAATTCTGAACCAGAGTTACTTTACTGTTTGCAGTCTGACCTGTGGTCACCCCTATGTGGCAACAAATGCAAGTAGCGTGTACTTAGGACCCATCTTTTAATACATGCCATGGCTTGATAAAGTACCATTAGATATCTGTTTCTTTCTACATCCTCTGGAAGGAAAGAGGGGATCCTTAATGCTTGGAGTACTGGTATTTGGTATAATATTTGCAGCTTCCCTCATCAGTGTATTCTGGCACAATAAAGACTTGAACTATGCGGGATCTTGGTTTTTATCTGCAAATCCACAGTTAGAAAAAGGTCATGTCTGTCACCAAATCTAATGAAAACAATATGTTTCAATGTTCTCAGTGAAACAAACTCTGGAAACTCCTTTCAGGTGACATGAGATGTTTTGTTTCTGTTTTAATGATAATTCTATGTTCTCTAAAACTATAACAATATGAGTTCTGTTGAATGGCAGATAAAAATGTTCCTTTTCTAAAAAGGTCAAAGCAATTCTGCAGCTATATCAAAATGTATTTTAGCTCTGAAAATGTCTTTCTGAAGGAAACTTACTTTGAAATGAATAAATTTCCACACAGTCATTTTTCCTTGATGAAATACCTCCTTGAAAATTTTTGACTAATTTAGTTAGTACCTAAAGAAATGCCTCAGTAACAGGTCATACATGTTAGGATGAAAGCTGTTTTCATCTGTAACTACATTCTCCTCAGGTTTACACTCCTGGTTGTTTCAGTGATAAGAATAAAAATGTATTTTTCCCTTCAGGTTCATTTTTTGATATGGTTGTGTGATGTGCTGCCAACAGTTTCACCCAGTCTGGACTAAGACTTACAAAGACCCAAGTGGGGTGTCCTCTGTGCAAAGCAACTAAGCATCTGTGTAAGACAAGCACAACCATAGGCCCCATGGATAACCAAAAAATTTTTTGTACAGCAGCAAACAGGGCCAGAAGTTTAGATACTAGGTTGGCAACAGTCTTAGAGCATTTGAAAAAAGTCAAGAAAGGCTGTTAGGCCTGGTTCCAATGCAGGAAAATGTTTAGCTGCATGCTCAAAAGAAAAGGATGGAGTTAATTTGTAATTGGTAAGAAAATTTTGTAGAGAAATTTACCATCTTCAGTTGAAGATTTAAAGTGCATTCTAAATTAGGAAGGAAACTGAGGCATGACAGTATCTGGTTTGGAAAAGTATGGTGATTCTTGATATTGAAGTCTCTTGGTGGAAGTATGCAACAGGAAATATAGGTGAAAAGATCAACAGTGACTAACTAAATATGGAACTGAAAGTAGATCTACTATGATAACAAGATTCTGAAAGAAAAAGAAAACCTTTAGACATGATGTTTTATAGCAGTTTTCACACTCAAAAATTCCAGAAGAAAATTAGCAATCTTTCTTTCCAAAAGAAAATTATGCAAAATTAGCATAATATTGCTAAGCTGGACTGCCAGGCCTATGGATCTCCCACTCCCTTATTTCCAAGTGATTGACTCTAATTTTTGCGATCAGCTGAAGTATATCTAGCAGATTATTCAATTTGCCATAGTGTAATGGTAGAAGCAATAACTGTCTCTATAAATATTTTCTATATTTAATTGAAATTGGAAATGATGGACATGGCTCCTTAGAATTTTAAATGGTAGTTTAAATTGTTAGTTTTGAAATGTAGTTGCAGATGTAATCTTAAAAGTCTGGCTGGAAATTGCTTCATTATAGAACTGTAAGGAACATTTAGGGAAACAGCAGATGAAATTAATGCATATGAACAATCACCCACATGCGTACTGATTCCCTACTTTAATTTCACTTTTCCTGTGTGCTGATGAGATAGTTACTTTGTTTTGATCTTTGAAAGCTCATTAAGAACTCTCATTAAGCCTCAGAATACTCAGTGAAGTATATCTTCTGCTTTTACATGCAGGGTACAGTTCAATAACCTTTTCAGATTATAACAATTTGGAGGTAATCAGGAATAGTACCCCAGAGACTGAGTTTCTGAAACATGATATAGATAAAAACAAACATAGAGATGTCAGGCTGATGTGTTGTCTAGGCTAGCACCACTATCATATTTTAAGATGCTCAAAGTTAAACTTTGTCACAAATAGATTGGAAACCAAATGATAAGTACTGACACTTCAGCTGTACTTGTGCAAATTGGTTATTTTAATATCATTCTCCTTCCCGCTCTTTCTTTCTTGTTAACTTGAATTCCTGTACATATTTATTCTTCATTAAGTTCTAAATTTTATCTGTGTTGTTGTCTGTCCCCTCCTGCTCTCCAGGGAGGAAATATTTTAGGCCCTTTTCTAAACTCTGCCCAAATTTCCTCAATTTTTTAGTAATGTGTGCCACATCACTGCTGCCAGCATCCTCAGATCCTTCCTATGAGACTGGGGATCTGTTGCTTTTGAACTGAAACAGATAAAATATTACATTTAAATGTATGACAGCTCATAGAGCACTTAGAAAACAACAAGAGTAGGAGTGCAGAAGCAAGTTTCAATTTTGCTGATGGATAAAACTCATATAAAATTCTGTAGGGTTAATTTCCTTGTTCCCATGTTAAGGAAAACCATGATTGTCCCTAAATGCAGAATGTAAAACTTTGCATAAATTATTAGCTGAGAATTATCATCTGCAACTTTGTTGCACATAATAGACGCTTTCCTTTTGGTTCAGTCTTATCCCTCAGTCCATTACTATCAATTGCTCATAAGACATGAGTCCTTTTTCCCCCATGATGCTCACTCTGCTGTAGGCAATTGTCTTGATTTCATATGTTTCATGCTTTTTGCTCATTCTGCAATTAAGATGGTTCCTGTCTCTGCCATCCTTTTTCCTCTCTGCTCCCTCCCGTCTTCAAATGTGCTCAACAGCTGTTTGCTTTCTGCATTGCACATTTGATTCTCTGACTCATGTATCAATAAACGAACCTGCCACAGATGAATGGGAGCAAAGCTGAGATGTCTCTCAAAATTACTGCTTTTAAAAGCTTGCTTCATTACACCTATGTCACCTGGAGAGTGACAAGTCTTGGTAAACTTCTGAAGGTTTAGGCAGTCCAGTGACTGGATGAGGAAGTCAGGAAGCAAAGGCATTGGGACTTTCTGTCTGCTGTAGCCTAGGAGACTTAGAGGGAGGCTGTTCATTTCAGTCCTTGGGCTGGGCAAGGAAGAAGGAAGTGCCCTCCTCTATTAGCAATCCTCTGTTGTCACTACAGGGAATTGAGTGAAATGGAGGCTTGAATGGGGACATGGCTGAGTCTTACTCAGTGTCAGCTGAGCACATGGTTTTCTCAATCTGCTAGCTAAACTATGAGGAATCTCCCTTTTTGGCAGTATTGAATAGAAGCCTGAAATATCAGCTGAGGTTTTATTTCTGATTTAGTCTTTTAAAACAGCTCTTCTGTTAATCTGGGGCAGATATATCTCACAGAGTTGTTGCTGGGTCTCCCTTTCATCTTTGAGCCAGCAGCACTCAGAGCCAGAGGGCAAATGAGTCATCCAAGAAGAAGGAACTGTGGCAGAGCTGGGCTTGAGTAGGAAGAGACAGGACATCTTTATCTGATGTAGATAGACATTCCTTAACCTTAACCGGAAGACCTGCCAGACCAGTGGCATGATGCTACAAGAATTATCTCAAGTATTATTAGGCACTACCCAAGGGCAGTGAATAAAAGGTTCCTGTATAGTTATGAATCAACGAATTAGGAAAAAATCGTTGTTTTGATATCTTTACAAGCATAATATTATTATTTTACCACTGCTAATTACTTTTCCAATTTGGAATAATAAGTAATTAATTTAAAAGTAATTATATTCAACCTCAGCTGTAATGGAATTAACTTTTGTTAGTTGCCAAAAGAAATAAAATTTTGGTAGTCAGCATGGCTTTTGAGGGGATGAGAGATCATCAAAGTAAATTAAATTAGGAGTGCAATTGGTAAAATGAAAGCTTTTCAACATACAGATAATTTCAATATTCAGCATGTTTATTATTTGAGGATATTCTGTTTCAGATTCAGAATAATCTAAGTCTTTAATATCAAATCAATTCCATATTAAACCAGGTTTTCCTGGATGTTTGAGTTACTGTGTTTCCACTTATTAGATTACATCTTTACATGACCTCTACCTTGAGATGACTGCTCCTTAATTTAGCATGTCAGTAACAGAAAGGATTATGTTGCACCACAGAAGGCCATTTAGAAGAGAGGTCTGATTCACCCCAGATGGGATTCTCTAGAGAAATAAAGTATAACTTCAGCAGGCAATTCAGATACTGGAATTTTGTTGAAGTATCAGTAGTGGCAAAGCTCAAAGGCCCATTTTTCCGTGTATCATATGATCATAAAATGTTTTGGGTTGGAAGAGACCTTAAGATCAGCTAGCTCCAAAACTCCTGCCATGGGCTGGGAACCTTTTATAAGACTAGGATACTTAGAGCCCCATTTAGCCCAATCTTAAACACCTCCAAGGATAGGGAGTCCCCTGCCTTTCCAGACAGCCTGTTCCAGTACCTCAACACCCTTATAGCTAAGAATTTTTTCCTGATAGCTAATCTAATCCAACCCTACTCTCCTTCAGCTTCTCCCATGTCCTATCCCTACATGCCCTTCTCTGGACTTTTTGTAAGCCCTGTTTAAATACTGGAAGGTGCTCTAAAGTTCTCCCTGAAGCCTTCTCTTCCTCATGTGAACAACCTCAAGTTTCTCAGTTTCACACGGGGAATGTGCACCAGCCCTATGATCAATTTAGTTACTCTCCTCTTCAGTCATTCCTATAGGTCCATGTCTTTCTTGTGTGGGGACCCCAGAGCAGGCCACAACATTCTAGATGGGGTCTCACCAGAGCAGAACAGAGGGAGAGAATCCCCTTCCTTGCCCTGCTGGCCACATTGTTTTTAATGTAGCCCAGGATGCAGTAGGCTTCCTGGGCTGCAAATGCACATACTCAGCTTTTCATCTTCAAATAACCAAATATGTGCTGCCAGGCTTAGCCTCAGCCCATTCTCTGCCCAGCATGTATTTGTGCTTGGGACTGCCCTGACCCAGGTGCAGGATCTTACACTTGCCCTTGTTAAACTTTATTAGGTTTGCACAGTCTCAAGCCTGTCAAGGTACCCCTTCCCTTCAGTGTGTTAACTGCATCTCACAGTCTGCTGTAATTGGCAATTTGTTGAGGCTGAACTTAATCCCACTGTCCAAATTGCTGGCAAAGATGTTAGAAAGAGGTGGTCCCATTACTGACCGCTGGGGAATGACACATGTCACTCTTGGTCTGTGACCATCCACCCAATTTTTCATCCATCCATCAAAATCTGTGTTTCTTTAGGTTTAAGGCAATGATGTTATGCAGAACAGTGTCAAATGCTTTCTCAAGTCCAGGTAGATGACATTTATTGCATTTTTCTCATCTACTACTGCTGTAATCCTATCACAAAAAGCCAATTTTGTCAGGCATGATTTGCCTTTAGTTGAATCATGTTGGTTGTCACCAGTCACCTCATTATTTTAAATGTGCTTTAGTGTAGTTCTCAGAAAGATCTGTTCCTAGATCCTGCCAGGCACTGAGGTGAGACTGGCTGGCCTATAGTTCCCTGGGTCTTCCTTATTTCCCCTTTAAAAATGGGGGTTATGTTTCACCTTTTCCAGTCAATGGGACCTTCACCAAGCTGCCATGAATTAATTATGACAGAGTGGCTTAGCCACTTCTTCACCCAGTTCCCTCAGGACCCACAGATGTATCTTCTCATGCTTGTTTACTTTCAGGTTCCTTAGATGTTCTTAATTCTCCCAGTCCCCGCTTTCAACTTCTGCAACTTGAGCAGTGTGGCTGGAACACCTGCTGGTAAAACAATGAGGCAAAAAATATCATGGACTACCTTGGCATTCTCTATGTCCTATGTACCTGCGTCCCCTATATCCTTCCTGAGAGGAACACACTTTCCCTATCTTTCTTTTATCATTGATACACCCAAAGAAGCTTTTTTTTTTTTGTTACTCTTGATATCCTTGGCTTACTTCTGCCACTGCTTTAGCTATCCTAACAATCTTCCTGATATTTGGGCTATTTTTATGTATTCCTCCCAGGATACCTGTACCTTCTTTCAGCCTTCTGTTTGTCCAGGAGCTCCATGTTCATCCATGTAAGCTTCCTGGACTTCTTCCCTGATTTGTTCTTTGTAAGGATGCATTGTTTCTAAGCCTGGAGGAGAAAAACATCCAGCTTGAATATCATCCAGCTCTCTTGGGTTCCTCTTTCTTCCAGGATACTATCCCATGGCACTCTACCAGGGAGACCCTTGACGAGACCAAAGCCTGCTTTCCTTGGAGCGCAGGGTAATGAGCTTGCTGTGGGCCCTCCTTATTGCCTTAAGGATCTCAAATTCCACCATTTCATGGTCACCGCAGTCCAAGCTGGGCTTGAGCTTCATATTCCCCACCAGCACCTCCTGATTGGTCACAAGAAGGTCCAGCCCAACACCTCTCCTCATTGGCTCCTCTATCACTTGGCAGAGGAAGCTGTTAGCAATGTGTTCCAAGAACCCTCTGGATTGTGTGTGCCAGGCTGTGTTGTCCCTCCAACAGATACTGGGGTGGTGGAAGTTCCCCATGAGAAACAGGATATGTGAATATGAGGCCACTTCTCTCTATGTGTAGAGGACCTCATCAGCTTGATCTTTCTGTTCAGGCAGCCTCAGAGACTTATTACAGAATCACTTGTCCCTGCTCTTCCTTTAGTCCTGACCCATAAACTCTCATTCAGCTCATCATCTATCCCCAGCTGGAGTTCCATGCACTCTGTTATCATAGAGGGCATCACCATGTTCTCATCTCCCCTGCCTGTCCCTCCTAAAGAGCTCATACCTTTCCATTCCTATGCTCCATGAGTTTCTGTGATGCCAGTAAGATCAGAGCCCCGCAGGCAAGCGCAAGTCTCTAGTTCCACCTGGGGAATCCCAAGCTGAGTGCATTATGGCTTTCTGTCTGGAGTGTCTGGAATTCCTTGGTGCTGTGCTTCATGTGTTTTTCCTCTGGACCTGTGTAACCTCTACAGACTCTAGGCACCTCTTGCTGTCACTGGCTCACTGGTATGAATGGATGGCCTGTCATCCCATGCCTTACCACTGTTAAACCTGATAATATCCACCTCTCCCATTATAGCTCATTTAAGGCTATAGAAACAAGTCTTGGCCAAAGATGGATTTTCCCTTTCTGAACTTAGCAAGGCTGGTGCCATATAGGCCATCCCATTATCAAAGATCATCAAATTTTGGTGGTTACACTGGTCACAAGGTCATTTATTAGTAGACTGTTTTCTGTCTATACTATCACCTGCACCTGGGAGACCAGAAATAGGAATAACTTGAGGTTCTAATTCCCTGGTTGTGCATATGGAGGACCAGCAACAAATAATTGCTGGAAAAAGGAAATGGAAAATTCCTTAAATCTGAATCTTAGTTTCCCATCTAAATTTTTGTGGAAGAGTGTCTGAGAAGGATGCAGAACTAGAAAAAGCATAGATAAAGCTTCCCCTTTATGTTCGAACTTGCAACACACTCCAAGATGTCCCTGTGCTGAGATGGATGTAGAATTTCCTGAATCAGACATGTTTTCTGCTTGGGTCAGAATCATACAGATCAAATTTTCATGTTAACATCTGTTACAAGCTTTGTCTTATCCACCTCCTTCTGCAAGCAGATCTTCCACTGGCAATGAATGAGAATTTAAATTCAATATTGGAATTCTTTAAAAGAAATACTTTGCCTCTTTCCAGTTCTTCCAGAATATGCTGTGTTTGTTCAAATCAACCAGAACTAAATAAACTAAATGCCTATTTTTAGGGCTTGTTTTTCTTTTTAAGGTTGAATTTTATGCTGTGTGGAAATAGAAAAGAAAATCTTCAGCAAAGAATATCTTAGTTATCTGCTATCCTGCTCTTCAAAACAGTCCCAAAAAAGAGAGAGTAGTGATTTTCCAGTAACCAATTCTGAGTTTCAAATAATAAATCAATAATCCTTGAGCAAGATTGAAGTCATTTTGTTCTTTGTTATGCTGGTTTGTCACAACTTGTTAGGAGGATTTATTTCCCTTCGGGACCGTGACATTGCTGCCATGACAACAGTAATTCACAAAGCCAGATTCATCCCATGATATGTAAAATTATGGAAACTGTCTAGGATGTTGCTAAGTATTATATATTTTCTTTTCTTTTTTAGTAATTTAACTTTATGGGTGGATAATAACACCATCAGTTTTGGAAGCTTTCAGATGCCTATTTGCTTATTTCATTCTATATGGAAGCTTGTAGAAAGTTCCAAATCTAATACAAAATATGTTTTGCACATGATAAGCCCCTGGTAAGATACAACAGCATTAGTAGAAGTCCAGGTAATTCAACCAGATAGGTTTACGTCTGTGATCTTCATAGCTATTTTTTATGACTCAAGGTCATTTTCTATTACATTTTGGGCAGAAAGGGAATGTTAGCACAATTTATTCACTACCATATGCTTGTTCTCAGGCTGTATTACAAATAGAGTCTATTTCCTAGGTATTACAAGGGGCTTTCAGCAGTAGAAAAGTCTCTTTTGAGCTCAGGAAGCATTAAAACAGTTCTCATCCAACTTTTCTTTCTGTAGGAGAAATACTGAAATTTCCAGTGCAAGCCTGATACCAGCTTGATAAGTAATGGTGATTTTGTCAAGTCATTTCCATCACATCTCTAATTTGTCAAAGCAGAATAAGCATGATTTCCCTGCATTTCATCTATTCTCATTTTCCACTTAATGATTATTTTTTTCCAAAAAAGTGTTAAGTGACACTTAGCAGTGCTGGCACTATTTCCCTAGTCATTTAAAAAGTAAAATAAAAGGAAAAATGTGCCTTCTCATTTCCAAAGTTTTTGTAAGGATTAATTTCACCTTCCAGTGTCTTGTGCAGGATTGACAAGTGAAAATAATGGAGTCACTGGTTTTCTACTCTCCAGTTTCCATATATTGCCTGCCACAGTGATATGGATAATCTTTTAACTTTCTCCTTCCACTACTCTGTTCAGGCTGTTTAGGTTCTGAGCAGGTAGCTGTGTCTTGGTATGGGAGTGGTTGATTGTCTGGTGGTAACACACATTACTGAGCATCGGTTCTTCCTTACTGATCAGCGAAAAAACTGAGCGGAATGATATTTTTTCAGCAAGGTGGGCTGGCCTATGTCAGTTAGACTATGTTAAAACTAAAACAGCATTTGTGCTCTCTTGCAGTTCTGCTCAAAATCTCCCAGTGGCACTTTGACAGACTGCTATTAGGTCTGTGAGCTGCATGCCTGGAGTTTTAAAGTCCTTTGGGTTTTGGATCAGCCCCATAGCTATGAAATCCACAGTGACCACTTTCCCCTTGTCCTCTATGAGTGGAGTCTGCTACATCCCTTCCAGAAGCGGTACCAAGGGCAGTGAGCCCCTGCTTGTTGTTCCTGAAATATGCCTCTATAAGGATAGGTGATCCCATTGAGATTGTTCTGGTTTGTGTTTTTCAGGAACAGTAGACTGTTATATGAAATAAAGACTTTGCACTGAAGCAGAGTGATTAGTTTAAAATATTTTAGATTCATCTTAGAATGCCATATATGTCTGCCATTTCTCATAGCTATTTGGTTCAAATTTTTGTGTGCCCTATGGACTTTGAATCAGGATCCTTTCAAATTTTCAGGTCTTTCATGGTATGTGGAACATTTCTAAAACATGGCATTCTTCTTTGACCTCCTTAGTCTCTGGAATTTCCTTTTTATGCTTCCCATATCCCTGCATCCTTTTTTTTTTTTTTTTTTTTTTTTATAAATAGACTTCAGTCCCTTCAGGAAAATTCTACTGCACTTCTCCTGTCCCTCTCTGTCCTTACAGGCAAGACAGAGCAAATCTGGTTTCATAGAGCATAGGTTTTTGGCTTTTCTGTGTTGTGGCCATCCTAGGAGCCATTTGGAATGAGTATCCCACATCTCCATCTTATAGAAATTTTGCAGTCTTTGCTTTCTAACCCTTCAACAAAAGATAGAAAATTTGTATATATCTTGTAATTGATATTCAATACTGCAATAACTTTCTTAAATCAGCCAGAAATAGAGTTTTGTGAGATAAATTTCACAATCATTCTGGAGGTGCTATAGAAATCAAAAGTAAAAGACTTTAGATTTCATATCCATGCTTAGAACATGTGATTACTTCAATTTTCACTTAACTATTTACTGCTACCTTACTTCTGCTTCTAAGTATTTTTCTCTGTGTGGTGTCATGCTGACAGTAAGTTAATATGGCATCTTCCATAATGCAGGGGCTGGGGGTGCTCGAAGTAAGATTCCCTGGACACAAATCTGTAGCTATTTACTGTGGATGTCTTTGAAAACCTTTTTCAAATCTGAGCTCCAATTTTAAATTATTTTTTAAACTGTTGGATACTTGTTTATCACTTCAGCACCTCACCCATTTTCTTGGAAACATGTGCTGCTTTCTTAAATTTGGTTTTGAGCTAACCTCTGTGTAACCTGCCTGTAGATAGCACAGCAATCAATCTTTCCCCTCATCCTTTATAAACCTGGTACAACAGTGGCAGTAGCAAAGGTCAGTTTTGGGACTCGCCTACTGAAAAGGAAAAAGTTGGACTTCCTGGTGATAGTACAATTAATATTAAATAAAATGTCTCCTCACCCCCTTATATTGTGTGTTTATATGCCTTCTTCCCTTGCTCTTTCTTATAACTTTCCCCTTTTATTTTTCAGGGAAAGAGAAAAAAAGTTTGCATTTCATTTGTATAAAAATTACTTTGTTGCATTACAAACATTGGGAATTGTCCCATTTTCAACCAATTCTAGGCATAGCTTTATTATTTGCTTATTTGATTAACATGATGACTTGTGTTAGGACATTTTTTTCTCAAATCCTTTACCTACAATTTCTGCTGTAGGCACAAGCTGTTTTCTGGCACTTTTGAATAGCTCAGGGAGCTGAGACTCTCTGGAAGCTATAAGTTGGGTTTAGGACTACAGAGCAAGTGAACATTTAAAACTCTTGTTTACTGTTACACATATGGTAATATGACAGTCTCCACTTATTTGCATCTTTTCTAGGGAATCTTATTTAAATTCATTGATTTGCATTCAACAGTGAATATCAAGTATTTCCACTACTTAATACATGACACGTTGTCTTTCATAACTTCCATTGCTATATTAGCTAACTTTCAGCTAGTTATTTTTTGACTGCAATATCATCTGTGACTGTTGTCTTCACATTATTAACATGCAAACACAGAGACCTGCTGGTTTGGGTTTTTTTTAAACTTTGTGAAAGAAGGAACTATTGTAAGAATTGTTGTTGATGGAAGAGAAAGTGGATAAAAATCAATCAATAATATATACAAAAATAGAGTTTTTCCAAAAGAATTCTAGAGAAAAAATATTATTTTAAAACCTGTATCTGTCTCCTTTATTCCTACCTCCTCCACAGTGATATAGCATTGTGATGATTTTTTGCAAGGAGGAGAGAATATTTGTAAAACTCAGGAAGAATAGGGAGTAATAAAAATTTCAATCACAGATTTGTGCTGGATTATTCATGAATCCTATGTGCTACACACAACTACTTGAACTGAAGTTAATGTTCAGCTTGTATTGGTTAGGATTAAGACCTTTGCCCACTGAAGTACCATTTGGGCTGAGTATCAAAATCCTGTGCTCATTATTTGAATCTTAAATACCAGCAGTTTGATATGGCAATTACTGTTCAGCTCAATGCAAATATGGGAAGGATAAAAGTTTGTGATATTTCTTTCCAAGGTCTTTACCTTGTTTTATGGTAAAACTTCATAATGTGAGGCCAGAAAGACACTTTGGAATATCACTTCTTTAGATATCTGAAACTTATAAATTTTAATTTATAAGTTGAAAATTTCATTCATTAAGAATGTTGTATTAAAAGAGTCAAATAATGTTCAGATGAATTTGTTTTAAAAATATAGAAGAAATCATAGAACAGTGAAAGCATAGCTGTACTCAGTTGCACTGGTTGATGTGCCATGATTTTGATATATATATATATTCAGAAAATGTACAGAATCCTCTTTACTTTTGAATTTAGCTATATCTGGTACTTATTTTCATTCAGTACATCAACATTTATTTCTAGGTAAAATCACTGTGAGGTCTGAAATGCACCGTGAAATATGTCAACATGTAATCAGTGTATTTTTGCTTCATGAACGGTTTTTAGTTGCTGACTTTAACTGAGAACTTTTATCACTTAAGACATTATAAAGGCTGTAAGTCAGCTATTTTGAATCAGAGCAGAGATACTTCAATTCCAAGTACATCCCATTGCCTATCTCTGGGAATTAAAAAAAAATATTTATTTATTTATTTAGTATTTTATTTTATTTACAAGTTAAAACTATTCTGACACTTTTGTAAAATTGGGTGTCTTTTAAATGTAAAAACTGCTGAAAAATTTTGCTGGAAAGATGGATGTATTAATTCCTAGTTATTTTATTAAAAATATTTTAGTCGAATGGATGATTTTAAACTGTACTGCTTTCATTACTCTCTTCATAGAAATGGATATCATATCAGTTCACACTGAAAAGTAGGTGCACAAGGGATGTCTTAACCAGACTGTGTGTGTGGGGAAGGCATATGTGTTTTCTATAAGAGAAGATAAAAGCTGTTGAACTGCCAGAGGAATGAACTTATTTATTTCCCTGAAGTCTCAGCTCAGATTTCATTAAATGTTTGAGCTTCTAAGGTGCTGGTGTATATTGGATTTCAAGAGAAGAACATGGAAGATAGTCTGGGGCAACTCTGTCCCACACAGGTTATCTTCAGCTGCTCAATTTGACAGAATCAAACACAGATTCAGAATGACTAAAGTAAAAAGTTTAAATGAATAAATAAAATTTCTTAATATAACAACTCTTTGCCTTTAGTACTGTGTTTCTAGCTGTCACCTCTACATTACATTGAAGTTTAACTAATCAGCACTTATCAGCACAGAATTCTGCTACATTTCATGCTGAACTTTTGGAGAAAGTTATTTGAATTATTACCTTTAAGATTACTAGATAACCATGAAAAGCTTTTTTTTCCCCCTGATGTTGAATTATCACTTTTTTTTAAAAATCCAGTTCAGCTGAAGAAATTGTGGAGGTAGTTTTTTTACTACTCTGTTTTCATACTTGTTATCTTATTTTCATGGAACAGTTTGTTCCTGTTACTTATTCTTCCTTAAGAAACATTGTTTTGGTTTGGAACATTAGAGTGATAATAGGACCAGGGAACTCTGTTTAAGAAGTAGAGGAGAAATAAACTAAGAAGTTGTTAATCAACCAACAATTAGCAGGTTGAGTACAAAACATGGAGGACAAGGACTGTCTCAGTTGGGGTGGCTACCTTCTTGTGTTTTCATTACTTCAGACTTGACATAAGCATGTTGCAATACCGAATGGCTCCTGAACTACTTGCCAGGCATTTGAGTTTCTTCTATTTGTCTGCCTTGTCTCAATGCACCTGCGGTTCCCATTCTTCATGGCATAGTCCTGAAGGTAAATGGGCAGAGGAACATGGGAAGGTAAATGGGAAGAGGAGTACCTAGGACATGTGAAAGTTCTCTATTAGTGCTTCACAGCCATTAAGGATTACATCAAATACTTCTAGTGTGAATGGTTGTGAAGGATCAAAGTTTAAATGTAAGAGCCACGAGATATGCATATATGCATGCAAGCACTGTGGGCTAATGTAGGTAAATCCAACTATTTCTAGATGTATCTGCACTTGAACATGCATTTTTTGGACTTCTCTCTTATAATTCTAATGTTTGATGAAGAATTGTTACTTGTGCAATGACATTTGATAGCATAATTTCATGGCTGTCAAAGGAGTGAGAGAAAAAGCAAATGTATGTATATAAGATATTCAGTTTGTTGTTGAGTGAATGCAATATAAGGGAAGCTAATTTAAAAAAGGATAGTGAAGTTATATTTTGAAACTGTCCATTTATCCTCTTAGTTTGTATAGAGTTCATTTGTGACAGAGTAGAAAAACTTCAGCTTTAAACTTGTATTTGATGAAGTTTCACCTGGGTAATGGTAATGTTAACTTCTGGTGGAGGAAAAATCTTTCTTAGGTGTTCTTCAGTTTTAGTGGTGCAAGTGTATGTTCAGTTTTGAGTAGTCCAACTGATTATGAAAGGTGATTTTGTGGAATCCATGAAGAGCTCCAGGAATAAAAACAATCAATATTAATTTATTTTCCTGGTGCTTCCTTCTTATATTACTTTTTACTCATTTATCCTTTTCCTCTTTTCTCCTGTGTCAGTGGTGCTACTTGTTAACCATAAAAGTCTCAGTCACCCTAAAACTCTGCTGACTGCTGTATCCTGACAGTGGCCTGAAGTGGATGTTTACAGAGGAGTACAAGAGGGCATGTACAGAACAATACTTTCTTTGCCACTGCCTCCCAGCTTTTGATACAGAGATATGCATTGCAAATTAAGCTAGGAGTTTGTATTCTAAATAAATGATTTGTTTTGGCTTCATTCCAGAAAAGCCCAAACAAGGGGAATCATAAATAATAAATGAGTAGATTTTTCCAATTCTAACTATAAAACTGTCCCTACCTTTTCAGGAATAAAGGACTGTTGCTTTGCAGGCACAATTAACTAGTCCTTTATATGTTGTGAATATCCTTTACTTCATAATCTGTTCCAGTAAGATACTATCTTCAGAAGAATATATATACATATTTTTTTTTTAAGAGTAAAATGTGTTTTAGTGCTGTATGGGTTACAGAATAACTTCCCAGTTGCTTCATGTAATTAGAATTTTGAATGCAGTATGAACAATGGGGTCTTTATTTCTGATGGATGAAAATAATGTGATTTGTTATACTATACTTAAAATAATAATAAACAGAAAAATTATTAAAATAGTAATAAGCAGAATTTCATGATGCTTATTTTCTAATATATATGCTCATGATACTTTTTTTCTGCACTTGTATTTGGAATACAATTAAACATGTACAGTTTTGAGACTTATCATACATGTTTCTTCCCAAAACCTGCAAGAAAACAGCTAAAATACAGTTGGGCTAACGGCTTGAAGAAAATATCTGTGTTCCAAACAGTTATAATAACAGCAATTGCTGAGATATGCTGCCATAGCTGTATGCCTGCAGCGTATCGTTGGTGGAACTGTGTAATTGTTTTCCATGTGTCCTAAAATAGTTCATATAATACCACCTTTGTGGGCATATTTATTTGAAAATCAATAAAAATCTTGCTAAGGGTAAAATTCCTTGTAATGCTTACCTACAGGTCTGTATTTTTCCTTATGAATTTGTTAGCAGCTAGCTTAAAAATTGGTTTCAAAATCCATGCATGTAGTTACCTGTGTATGCCCTCATATTTCATATAACCTTCTAGGTTTGTGGCCTCTAGGTTTGTCTGGACAAGTAGGATAGAATATCTAAGCTTTGGGGATTTTGATTTTCACCTTAGCTCAAAGAATTCAGATGGCTAAACTCATAAGGAAATGTAAACTTCAGGGACTAGTTTCTGAGTTCTCCTTTTTTTAATATCACTTCTAAGTCTCACCACACACTTACACAGACAAAAACACCCTGACTCCTTCAACCCCACCCTCTATCCCCAGTCTTTGACAGAGAACAGATTTTAAAAAGATTTATAATTCTGTTCAGTCCTTTGCCTTCAGTGGTCTTGAATGAAAATGAGCTAGCCTTTTTGCCTGCTAGCTTATTTGTGTCAACTATAAAAGCAGAGGATGATGAACTGGATTAAGGTATTCCACACATTTCCCAGAGGCCACCAAGCATCTTTTATTTGATAGTGTAAGACATGTGAAAAACTATGCAGAATTAGACCCTAAGGCCAAGTGACATATAACAAAATTGTTATTATGTGACCATTTATCCACCTAGTTCTGCAAAAACCATAACACCTCACTTCTCCCCAAAATAGAATGATAATATAATAGCATGAGGAAGAAAGATGTAGGAGTGCAACTAGTAGATTTATACATAGTAACATTTAAAATGGATTTGTTTTTAGCTGTCTTGCTATCATTTTTTATGTCTAAATTGTTTTAGTATTTATATTTACTTACTTTTACTAAATTGTTATTTAAAGGAAATATTTTCTAATGTACTTCTGAAGGATGGTTGAGCTAAATGGAAATCATTGCTTATTTTCTTGTTTAATTTCTCCTGCATATAAATATGACAACCTCATTCAGGCAGTCGGTAGCTAATGGTAAAGCAGCCCTGATTTTTTTTTTAATGGTAAAGCAGCCCTGAATTTTTAGTCCAGTCCTTGGTATTGGTGAGTTAAGTCTACTGATGTTCCTCCTATGAAACCTGATATATGTCAAACAGACAAGTCAGCTTGAGAGCTGACTCTAGAGCATAAATTTCCTGGGGGAGAGGATGGTGAATAAGTAGCTTGCATGTGGCTGTGGTTTGTGATGATCAATTTCTGCTGCAAATGCAGGTTCTGTCCCAGTTTGTACCTGGCTGGTGTAAGGCTCAGCAGGCTCAGTAACTGCTGAAACTAGGAGGGAACCTCTCAAATGACTGGCAAGCCTATTTGTGTGAGAACCACTCAAATAGAAGAAGAAACATTTTTAGCATGTATTTCTAAGGTAAAGTAGTAGTTATTCTGTACTATAGAACATCACTTGGTAAGTCATATCAAATTCTTTTCTCCTTAAGTGGTGAAAATAATTCCTATTGTTTATTTTCTTTATTTTATAACTGTATGCATGCCTTGCTGTAGAGAAGCTACTTAAGTGAAGTTACTTTCTTATCACACGCTATAAATCCAGATTAATGTGATTTTGTGCTGGTAAGACTTGCCTGAATGCAGTCATGACCATACTTTTATTTTTCCTGAGCAATTGGTAGGAGAGAAGCAAGAAATCCTCTAATGGTTTCTAGTGCCTGAAGATTCATCTTATTTTTCTCCCTCTAGAGAAAGAAAAAGTCTTCTCAGCAAAATGGGGAGAACATATGCTTATTCAGGTTTCTCTTCACGTACTTTCAGTTTTGACTGAATGTTCTAACCAAAAGTTAGGAAGGAAATTCCAGTAGACTGTTAATCTGCTGAATCACTCAGTCTGAGACTGAGATCAAGGATATGAAGTTCAACAAGTCAAGTATTGGGTCCTTCACTTCAGTCACAATAACCCCAGGCAGCACCATAAGGTGAAATAGACTGTCTGGAAAGCTGCCCAGTGGAAAAGGAGCTGGGGGTGCTGGTGACAGCAGCTGGACATGAGCCAGGGTGTGCCCAGGTGGCCAGGAAGGCCAAGGGCATCCTGGCCTGGATCAGCAATGGTGTGGCCAGCAGGAGCAGGGCAGGGATTGTCCCCCTGTGCTGGGCACTGCTGAGGCCACACCTCGAGTGCTGTGTCCAGCTCTGGGCCCTCACTGCAGGAAAGACACTGAGGAGCTGGAGTGAGCCCAGAGAAGGGCAATGGAGGTGGGGAAGGGTCTGGAGCACAAGTCCTGTGAGGAGCAGCTGAGGGAGCTGGGGGGTGTTTATCCTGGAGAAAAGGAGGATCAGGGGCAACCTTATCACTCCCTACAACTGCCTGGAAGGCCAGGTGGGATTGTTCTCTTCTTCTAGGCAACCCATGACAGGACAGGAGGAAAAGGCTTCAAGCTGCACCAGGGGAGGTTCAGGTTGGACATGAAGAAGAATTTTTTCACAGAAAGAATTGTTAAGCATTGGAAGGGTCTTCCCAGGGAGTTGATGGAGTTGCCATCCATGGAGGTGTTCAAGCAATGACTGGATGTGGCACTTAGTGCCACAGTTTAATTGACTGTGTGGTGATCAGTCAAAGTTTAGACTTGATTGTAGATGTCTTTTCCAGCCTATGATTCTGTGATTTTGTGAAAACTCTGAGGGATACTGCTTAAGTAACATAATCAAAGTTCATCATGTAGGGCTTTCTAGCTGGTGTCAAGATTACTGCAACCTGTTGCCCATTCTTTTAACAGCCAACCTGTAACAGATGCAAGCAATTGGACATTCCAGGGCTACTTCTACACAATAGACCATAGGGCACATAAAGTAAAACCAAGGTAGGTAAGGCAGTAAAGTGCTAATAGTAGATAACACTGATATATATTTAATGTAATTATACAACAATTATGGTTAGTCTGTTAAGGTGGGAAGAAAGCAGTGGCATTTCTCATTTAATTGAGATCCCTGCAGTAGCAAAGTTAGCCTTGTAATGTAAAATAACAGATGCAGGTTAATGCCCTTTTATTCCTAAAAGATTTTGTAATTTATATGAAAATTTCTTCTGTCTCTCTAGATTAGTTTACATGTATTACTAATGATTTTATGTAAATTTTGAATTTTCTGCTGTATTATAAAATGACTCACAAAAAATGAGTTGATTCAGCATACCCAGTACTTGTCTGGAACACTGCTTATGTGTGTTTAATATTATTGAGATGACTTTCAACACTTGTTAAAAAATCTATGCTTCTATCTTTTCTGGTATGCTTTTTTTTACCCTGTCTCTTCATTAATTTTTTCATGCTTCAAATGTGGACTTGCTAGCCTGGTGATTGTAGGCCTTATTTTCTTGCTCAGTGAATCTGAAGCACTGTAATCGTTCTGTATCCATTAGATCAAGAGTATTAAATATTTCCTATGAATACTGATTTTAAATGTGCTGTGTCAAGTGCTCTCTTGACTTCTATAAAATCAGCACTGCTGTTCCTGAATATTCACCAGCCACTTGCTTTTTGCTTTTGATTAACTTGTATATTTCAATACATTCAAAGTAAGCTTTCTATGTTGATATCTATATTAGGGTTGTGCATTTTCAAGATATGTAGAAAAATATATTTGAGAATTTCCAAAATTAAAAGAAAGATGACATCTTTCTATTACTTTACTGCAGTGCAGAATCATTTTGGCTATAAATACTTAGAACTATTTATAAATAAGGATTAAAAATTGCAAATTGTCCTTCCTTAAAGAAATTTATATATCAGAACAATAAGAAGAATGAGAATAAGTTTTTATTAACCATAGTATGTCTGGAAATGACTTGTTGCATCTGAAAAAGGTGGCTGTTTTCAAAGGTACTGGTGTGCGGGATGGGGAGAAGCAGGTTACCTCAGGGATGGGGAGGGAGGCAGAAACCACATTAGTTTCCAGGCAGCTAACGTTTGAAGAAGTGACATGATCAGCAGAATAAACATTAATTTTGTAGACAAGAAGTGTATCATATAGACTTCAGAAATATAGCTCTAGCAATTTAGCCTTGTGAAACGATTTTAAGTAAGTCAGGGTGAAGTATCTCAATTTTTGAAAAAAAACAGTGAAGAAGAGAATGGCACCAATTCAGACTAATTTCTCCTCAGTGAAAGGAAGTAATCATTCAGCCAGTCTTTGCTAAGAAAATGGAGGAAGCACTAAGCTGTCTGAAATCAGAAAACACTGCAACTTTGAAAATAAATACTATTGATCAGAAAAATACAGCTACAGTTGTATAGGTTACTATTAAAGTGCCTTCTTTCTTGTTACCTTGTCCTACACGATTTCCAAGCTTTCTTGTTACCTTGTCCTACACGATTTCCAAGCTATTTTCACACTGACTTTTTGGTTGCAGAGTGAGATTTTTCCGTTGTGTGGCTGCAGAAGAAATACCTGTGTTAGAAAACATCTTGTAAAAGAACTAAAAGTTTTGGAATTGGGAAAAAAAAATAAAAAGAATTGTTGCCTGTCTCCTGACCAAGATGGCAAGAAAAATATTTTTATGGATTCTTGTGATCACCATAATTGAAAGTATTTTGAGACAGACATTATTAAATAATGCAAAATTTGTTGAAAATGAGACAGAACTACACAATTTTATTGTGCTTTTGTGTCTTAATTCTTCTCATGAGTTTATAAGCACCTTGTTCTTTATAACTTTAAAGACATTCAGGCATGGAGATGAGTAATGGTTTCCTAAAACACTGAAGTTGAGAAGCTATCCCAAGCTAGGCACAAGCAATAGTTGAAATACTGCATACTTGTAATCTTTGATAATTTTTAATGGTGACAATTTAGCATCTTGTGAGGAAAATAATTGGCATGGATCTTTTGCATCCAGGTGCCCAGCATTTGAATTTCTCCCCTTTGGTGAAACAGATGTTACCTCTTCTTAAATGATTCCTTCAAGAAGAGTCTTAATTGGCCTAAAGTACATTCATAATCTGTGCTGAACCAGGCAGAAAGTTATTTGTGATTTCTCTCTCTCCACCTCTTTCTCCCTCCCCCTCTCTCCCTCTCTCTTCCCTTCCTGCTCAGGAAGATCTGATTCTTCTTGTCTTTCTTTTCTGGTATATTTTTTCTCCTTCTTGTTTTCCCTGTCTTTTTCCATGCCATTCTAGCAAAAGGAAAAAAAAAAACACAAAGAAAAAAACCAAAACAAAAAACCAAACAAACAAACAAAAAAAAAGGTGAGGAGAAAGAGAGATTTGAAGGAAACATAGAGACACAGAACCCATTCTCCTGGATTATTTTCAACCTTGAAAATACTGAAGACTCATAATTGTTTCTGTGATGTAGTGTGGCAGAATCCACAAAGAATATTAAAGCTCTCCATGCAACCTGTGTCCTGAAAAAGTTAGACTTCTAGTGAGTTACCTTGTCTGTAGTTTGAGAGGTTTCTGGAATACAAACATAGGCCTTCAGATCCACCTGAAGACACTCCTGCTGCATTTTTCATCATCTTGTTTCCTGTACTGATCAACAAGTCTGTCTCTGAATGAAGTGATTGTAAAACTGCTCCTTATATTCCTTCAGGCAGTCAGTTGGGCAGGACTAAACACCTGAGCTACCTTCCTTGGCCTCAGTTGTGAGTGCCCCATAATGCATCCCTTCCACTGACAAAACCATTGAGAGGTTGTGTCAGATGAATGGTAAACACCAACTCAGGGACAGGTAGTACCTTAAGTTATGACAAATATTTGTTGGGTGTTGATTCATCATGAAATGTTTAACATTTTTCTCAGATGGGTTAATAGCATTTCAACCTGTCCCAAACTCTCATCCAGAGGCTGCAGTGTGTAATTTATGCTAGCAAGTGCCACTCATGATGTCCGCTTCAAGGTCCATTTTAAATTGTACAAAAATAATAAATACACACCACAAGTTGAGACAGTGGGCAGTAGTAGCACAGAGTCCTTAATTTTTATCACACTGTTTTGTACAAATTTCATTTTTTGTTCATGTCAATATGAACATGAACTTGTCAACATCTGATTGTGGTTTTGGTTTTTTAAAATATATTATTTTATTTTGCTACTATTCTATTGGTCCTGTTTCTGATTATTAAACATTATAACTAGGATATTGACACTTCCAATAATTTTTCCTTTGATTTCAGACATGTTCACGTTTCTTTACAAAATGAACACCTTAATTTCATGAAACAACAGCCTATTTTAGGAGATTGGTCTACTGCTCCTGATTACAGAATCACAGAATGGTTTGGATTGAGAAAGGCTTTAAAGGCCATCTTGTCCAATTTACCTGAAATGGACAGAGACTTAATCTAGATAATGTTGTTCTGAGCCCCTTTCAGCATGACCTTGAATGACCCTTGACTCTGAATTCCCTGACCCAGGTATGGGGCATCCCCCATCTTTCTGGGCAACCTGTTCCACTATTTCACTAGCCTCAAAATAAAAAATTTCTTCCATATATTTATATTGAATCTTATCTTCTTTTAGTTTAAATCCATTACCCATTGTCATATCACAACAGACCCCATTAGAAAGTCTGTCCCCATGGCCCTGTCATTCCTTTTGTCCCATCCAGTGCACACTGGTGGGTCAGGTCCAGTTTTTCATCCACTGGTACCCTGAGACATTTTTGGCAAGGCTGCTCTTGATCAGTTCATCCCTCAGCCTGTGTTGATTAACAGAGTTGCTCTGACACAGGTGCAGCACCATGTGCCTGGCCTCATTAAATCTCCTGAACTTCCCATGGGCATCCTTCTTGAGTTTGTCCAGGTCCTTCTGGATGGTACCCTGTCTTTCAGGGGTATCAACAGCACCACTCAGCTTGGGGCAATTTGAAAACTTGCAGAAGTTTTCTTCTCTCAACCCCTCTAGATCATTAATGAAAAAATTAAGTAACACTGGTCCCAACCCCTGGTACAAACCCCTGAGGGCACGACTTGTCACTGATATCCACACAGAAACTGAGCTACTCTCTGGATGTGACCAGCCAATTTCTCATCCACTAGTCCATTCCATTCACTAGTCCAATGAATAGTCCATCCATTGAAACCCCAATTTAGAGAGAAGGATCGTGTCCAAGACTTAACAGAAGTCCAGATAAATGACATCTGTAGCCCTTCCCTTGTCTCATGCAGATACTGCATCATAGAAGGCCACTGGCTTGGGCAGGACTTGCCCTTGGTGAAGCCATCCTGGCTGTCCCAAATCACGTCCCTGCCCTCCTTAGCAAAGTTTCCAGGAGGATCTGTTCCATGACCTACCCGAGCACAGAGGGGAGGCTGACAGGTCGGTAGTTCCCAGGGTACTGCTGTCTAAAGATGGATACAATGTTTCCATTTCTTCAGTCTTTGGGGACTTCTCCTGACTGCTATGATTTGTCAAATATCATGGAAAGTGCTTGGCAGCTACATCAGCCAATTCCCTCTGGAATCTGGGATGCAATGTTGTTTGTTACTGCTCAGCAGTGCCTTTCAGACTCAGTCAAGCGGCTTGTATAGAGCTGTTTTTGACTGTGTCATCTTTGCCTTAGAAATGTGATGGAGACTTGTGGAATAAGAGCTTGAGAAGGAGAAATACTTTTGAGAAAGGCTTCTACTAGATAAAATGTACTCTCAGCACAGTGTCTTTCACCAGACTGGGATATATGTTTTTTTTGCTAATGCTCCACCTTATTAGTACAGGCTTTCTGGGAGAGTCTGACAATACCAACAACTTGTAGTAAACCTTGTAAAAAACAATTTTTACAAGCTATTTGAGACACATTTGCAAGAACTTGATGCTGCCTAAATTACTAGTTAACCACATTTCCTCCTTTCCAATGTGACAAGTAAAAAAAAAGATAGTGTTCGAAGGGACCCATTTCTGACAATCATGGCCAGCATGAGTCAGTCTCTTAACACCAGATGGAGCTGCAGTTATGCAACCCCATGTGTCTATAGGTGAATTAAGGTGCAACCAGAACTCCTTTCCCCTCAAAGTCAGGTGCCAGCCTCAAGTCAGGTGCCAGCTTGTCTGATGCACTTGGTAGTCCTCTGGAAGTGCTCTATCTAAGAGCCATATCCTTAGTACAAGACTAGCAGTATTTAAATTAAAAAAAAATCCCTCTGAATTGTTTTAAATGGCACCATAAGAACTTGAAAAAAAAAAAGGAATCATATTTTGGGGGGAGGGGAGAACCACTTTTGTCTTCCACCTTCCTTTGCTTTAAGAAAAGATACCTAGAAAACTCTGGCTGTCATTCTCTGTGCTTTTAGTACAGGGTGGGGGTGGAAGTAAGCACAGATTTTCTGCTGGGTAGAAAGGAAAGGCCTTGCAATCTGAAGTTGATGACTGAAGTGACAAAGCTGTATAATAGTGCTGCAGGTGTTATCTTGTCATGAAGAAAAAAAAATTCCTGTTATAAACTCAATGCTTTGTGTTTGGATAGGAAAGCTAGCTCTGCTTCTGTATGTCTCCAGGAAGCAGGAAGGAGAGATTACACTTCTAATTGAGATGGCAACCTTCCATTTTCATTGGCTCAAGGTCTCATTTGGTGGTACTTTTGAAAGTACTTTTTGCTGAAACAACAATTAACAGGGTATTTGGACTATAAAAAAAGGTAAAGATAATAAAGCCAAATAGCTGCTATCTGAACTGATTTGAATGCCACAGCCCAAAATTTTTATTGATTTGTATGCAATCTCATTGCAAGTAGATCATGATGCAGTTAAATGTTTTCAGAAATCATGTGCTAATGAGTATGTATCAAGGTGGATGTTGTCGTGGTTTGACACGGAAAAAGAATCTTCTCGGAAGGAAGAGGTTCAATTTGGATATTGACACTTGGGGTGACCAACTGAGGGTGGACACGCCTCTGAGAACACAGAGGGGTTAAAAGCAGCATTCCCAGGGGATCTCGCTCTCTTTGGTTCCGGTCAGGGTGCAGTGCAGGACTCTCCCCTGCCCGGCCCGTGGCTGGGTGGGAGAGGGGAAGGCCCACGGCCCGGCTGAGGTAAGGCCGAAGGGTGGAGGGGCTGGAACCGGGCTGGCCCCTGCAGATGGAAGGGTGGAAAAAATCTGGGACGTCTCCGTTCCCCCCAGAGTCTCTCTCCCCCTCGGGAAAGAGACAGCGACGGTTTGCCAGCAGTACTGCGGGGAAGGAGGAGAGCGGGGGGGCCCTGCGAGGTGCCCAGCGTGAGAGCCAGAGATCCGGGCAGAGAGCCAGCCAGGGAGTCAGGACTTTTAACCCTCCCTTGAGAAATGAAAGCTTTGTGAAATTTTACTCCTCCTCGGCTTGAAAGGGAGGAAGAGAGACAGCCTGGGACCTGGGATGTTATGGAAAGAAGACTGGGGGAAGATGATGGAGTGGCTTCTGGCTGGACTTTTTCTTGTTAGCCATAGACTGAACTGATTTTCTCCTCCAAGAGAGAGAGACTGTATTTTAGGAGGATGCCAGTGAGCCAAGAGACCTGCTTCAGCAGCTGAGGAACGACAGGAGTGGAGCGAACAGAGAAAAGTTGGGGAGGTTTGTGGTGGTGTCCCTGTCTTCAGAGAAGAAGAAGAGAAGAAGATCTCTGTTCCTGAGACCCTCGGCCCCAGGGGAGGAATAAAATGGGGGGACTGTGGTCCCAGAAAATGAGAAACTGAACTGTTGTTTTTTCCCTCCTCTTGGCAGAGCATCCTTGAAAGGAAAAATCCTAAAAGCAGTCTGTCCATCCATGCATTGGTGGTGAGAGCACTGTGCATAGAAAGGAGAGGGTCACACTGGCAAACTTTTTTTTCTCCAGGCGGTGCCATGTGTGACATGGAAACACAAGGAGTGGCAGCTGTGTTTCCTGGGGGTCTGTGGTGCAAGGGAGGCTCCTCTCTCCCCTGATGGACTTAGTATTGATTATATTGAAGGGTCCAAATGTGTCTCCCTGTGGTTTGTAGGAGTTGGGTGGTGGGAGGAGGAATGTTTTGAAAGGTTTTCATTTTGGATCTTGTGTGTGCTTTTCTTTCTTTTTTTTTTTTCTTTTATAGTAGTTACAGTGGTAGTAGCTTAATAAAGTTCTTTTCCTTTGTTATTAAGTTTGGGCCTGCTTTGCTCTGTTCTTGATCACATTTCACAGCATTCAACTGAGAGGTTGCATTTTCATGGGGGCACTGGCATTGTGCCAGTGTCAAACCATGACAGATGTGAATGCAGAAGTATCAGCAAGTATGCAGTGTTTAATATCTGAGGAGACAGGAAACTGGCAAGTAGACCTGCTTCATCCTCTCTGTGGTCGCAGCAAGGTGAGATAGCTAATACCAGGGTGCCTCTGTCTTAGCATGTCCCTATGCCTTCAGCATCAAGGAAATACATTACCCATAACGATTCCTGTCTAGTCCTTGAAAAACTCATTATCTGAGGAGCTGAAGCAATGGTAGTGATTAATTAAAAAAAATTAACAGGTAGTTGTAGTCTATTAAAATGCTGTGGGTCCTTATCTTACCACTAAAATCCATGTCTCTGATAGTATCTAAGAGTAGCTCCCATTTCTTTAACCTGAATGACTGCATTTGATGTGAATTCACTGGTAATACTGATCCTACTAAAATTCTCGCTGTTCACTGAAACTTCCTGTTTACTGAAAGATTTCTTTGTATCATAGTGGTGAGGTCCATGAATCTTAAGCTCAGTGGCTTGAAGATTTGGAGTATTTCTCTGAATGGACTTGCTCGTTCCTTCTAGTTCTCTTATGCCTAGATTTTTTTCTCTTTGGCTCTCACTGTGTTACTCAGATCTGAAAGTATTCAAATTCAGGAATTAGACTGCAGTTGAAAGTGTTTTCTATTTTGCACTGACATTTCCTTCAGAGTTCAACAAAATCTTCAAAATGTTCAGGCATCTCTTACCAGCTGATAGGAGTTTCTACATTCTATCCATGACATACATTAGTCTTGGGTTTTGTTGTGGTGTATGTTCACTTCTCTACTCCTCAGCTGGTAGATCCAAGAAAGAGTTAAAAGTAGAGACGTGTTTGAAGGGCAGACTCTCACATTTTCTATGTAAAGTGTGTATAATTTTCATGTTTGACAGATAGTATTGTATTATCTGGATGAATGGAAAAAGAATATTGTTAAAAATACTTTCAGGTTGTGTACATAGACACATTACCAAATAATTTTTGATACACTTGTTCAATAGCAGAGCTATTGAACTTCTCTGTGTGGGAATTCTTTGCTTATTTTATTCAGAACCCACTGAATTTTTTTGCTATAAAAATATTCACAAACAATCCATTCCTTCACTGAGTTCTAGACTTTTCACTAGAATCTTCAGCATTCAGTTAATTTTTTTCTCACGGCTAGTGGAGCAATCCACAAGAAAATGTTCTTCCTTGAGTCATTCAACCTTGTATCTTGGCAGAATGGGATTTAAAACCTTTACTATGATGATGATTCAGCTCAGAATATGCACATTTGACAGAAAAAGACACCTCTCATGTGAACTGAGAGTGTGCTTGTAAGATTGTGGATTATTTCCAATATATTCACTTTAACTTCATGCAGCAGAAGCGAAAGTGTGTAGTTTGTTGTCTTCTCAATATGCACTTTTAAAATATATTGAAACTATAGCAATAGAATAAAAGGTTACAGATTTCAGTGTTTGCATTTACTGGGAAACTTTACACACTGCAGAAATTATCTCCGCAGGATGTGTGTCCCTTTACATATAAACCTTCATTTTTGCTAGGTGGAAATTGGAATTTAGTCCAATCTTAAACTACTCTATACTCCTCACTTATCTATTTTCACGATATCTTTTCCTTTTGGCCACCCATGAGGCCTCTCTGGTGATTTTTCTCTGCCAGCTCCCTGCTGCTCCAAGGCACTCCAGGCTGTTATGTAGCAGACACATACTGGCAGAGCGTGGGTGTAGAGCAGCAAGTGTGCTAATCAGCCGTGTGGCCTTCATTATGTCAGAAGTGACCCTGAGCACACATCCTCTACCATCTAATCCAAAAAGAATATAGAATACTTTCTTGAAGCGCAAGGATGAAGGGTAAATCTGGAAACACTTTAATGAGCAATGTGCTTTGCTAAAATAGATTGCAATCACAAAAACCCCATCAAAAACCTCCACCAAAAAAACCCAAAACCATATCTGAGTGTTCTGTGATATTGCAGACTCTTCTTCCAGGGCTTTCCCTTGCACCAGGCAACTCAAATGTACAGAAAGCAAATATGGATTGTATTAACATATTGTGGTTTCTTAAATGTGAAAGAATAATAGTTATCAGATAATCAGACAATTCTCTTACCACAGATTTAATGAAGCTGGTGTGATCTGCATTATATTGAACATGTGTGGTTAAAATTCTATTCTTAAAAGGCTTGTACTAGAGGATAGAAGGACATATGTCAATCCTCAAAGTCCAGGACAAAGCATCAGAAATGTACTGGTTGTGTTTCATAACTGAAGTGTCTGTGTTCCTTTTTGCTCCCCTTAAAGATATCGCTTTTTGGTTCACCACATCTGGGTACCTAATCTTCTACATATTTTCCTGTTGCATAGAAATAGAAAGAAGGATTACAGAAAATTCAGAGAAATTTCTTGTCAGTGCAACAGCTCAGGAAAAGATGATGCAATATACTCTTGCATAAAAATGTGTTAGTTACTGTACTGTGACACAATTCAATAGTTGCAAAATATAATTGCCAACACAGAACTACTTTCAGGCCACTTTGAAATGAATTGATAGTTTTACATTTCTGCTTTGCAGGTCTCAGTACTGAAAGCAAGTCTAGCAAATGTCTTTCTTTGGGTTTTTTTTGTAGCTATTTAATGAAAAACTAAAGAGTGTTGCTCTTTCATCCTCTGTGTGCAAAAATGCACCTTTCCTTTTCATTGATTTTATATATGGGGCAATACTGCAGTCAACCTGAATTTTTGATGTCATGTTTTGCAGGTCATGTTTGTTTGTTTGTCTTTGGACAGGACAAACATCTCTTAGGTATAGTTGGCATTCTGAGAACAAGAAAAACTAATCTTGCTTTGCAATTTTTGGCAAAAGAGCTTCTGGAGAGGCCTCAAAGAACCACAAAGATTGGTAAATAAACAACACTGGATACTCTGGAAAAGCATGGGCTATGCTTTTTGCCAAAGAAATCTGGAGCTTACATGCCAGAAAAAAGGAAGCCACCTTCCTTCAGATGGAACCATTGTCAGCTCCATCCATCCTCTGCTAAAAAATATGGAGCTTTTCCCTCACTAAAAAAGCTCTTTAAGCATTCTAGGCTTATCTGCAGTCAAATTTAGCAGCATGTATCATCAAAGGGGACAGTGTGGTGAGTGTTGCAGAAAGCTGCTAACAGCTGAACTGCGGCTCTTCCCCAAATGTCACACCACAGATAAATCAGAGCAGCCAAGCATATACATCATAAAAAACTAACCAACCAATGAACCAGTCAAATCAACAAAACAAAAAGCCCTAAACCAACAAAAAAACAACAAATCTACATAAAATACCCTACACTTCTTTTTCAAAACATTTAGCAGGAGTACTACATAAAACAGGTTTCCAGGAGCAAAGCTTCAGTGGAAGGAGCTGTAATTGAATGGTGCAGCAGAGCCACAAAGACTGTGTGTAGAGTGACAGATTGTACTGACCTAGGTACTTCATAGTAAACATTTATTTTTATCCTTAAAATGAAAGATAAACCAAATTTCACCACAAGCAGCACCCTACAAAATTGTAATTCTTGGAGGATGCTGCTCCAAATTCGTCCCATACTTCTTGCTAGGTTTTTTTTTTTTTTTTGTAATAGAGATTAAAGATTATTACTGCTACTTAGCTATGTCTCTCGCAACACTGGAGCAACAGTATTTGCCTATGGTATAAGTGATTCTTCAGATTCAGCCTTGAATAGATTTTTGGATTCTGAATGCAAGATTCCTCTTAGCCTATCCATCCACAGCACTACAGTATGTCTGGAATACTTAGTAGTCTCTGATCTAGGTGTAATTTATTTATCCATTCTCTTGTTGTTTCAGTCCCGTGTTTCAAAGCATAAAACCACTAAGATCCTACTGAGAAAACAATGGTGAAATGAAAGGTCAAATCTTTTAGTACAGTGTCAGGTAAGCAGGGAGTTTTGGCTGCCACCTTCAAAACTATGGTAGATGTTATTTATACTCCTAGATACTCCGCTTCATCACCACTTGCACTCTTTTCTGAGACAGCTTTAGACTGGTTTAGAAGGTGTTTAAGGTATTTTAGTTATAACTGCTCCCTCTTGTGCTTACACTGCTCTGCTCTCTTCTGTTGCATGGCCAGACAGATCAAACTCTTGGATTTTGTGCTGAAATGGAAGAGACACAGTAACTAGCTGGGTCAGAGCTTGGTCTCAGTGATTAAATGTCAGATGATGTGAATCACCATCCAAAGAACAGCATATACAGGGCGTTCAGCCTCCCAGAGGACGGCTGACTCACTTCTATGTCCTGCTCATCAGAGGGCTGGAATGAGAGCCAAGGCTGTTTGAACAGTCTGTGAGTTATGGATAATGCTTGGACAGGACAAGGAGGCTCTAACTAAGCGTGCAAACCCAGCCTGTTCTTGTGCAGCTCTGCTCAGCTGACAGCCTGCATGGCAGGCCTTTGCTGTGAGTATTGCAGTGAGATGTTTGAAAAGAGAAAAGGAAATGCTGCATGGAATGAAGGGTTAAGAGCTGGTTGCATGTGAACTAGAAAGTGCCTTCAGGTGTAGGCAACAGAGTGGGAAGTGAGTAAAGACGAGCAGTGGAATACGCAATGCTCAGAAATTATGGAATTGTGCCAAATCCTTATGTCAGCATAATTCAAGTCCATCTTTACTCAATTAGCATACTTATCTGCCTCTTCACCAAAAGGCAGATCATATGGAGCTTATATAAAGGAAGAGCAGGGACTTTAATTTCTATTTACACTTGTGGAATCTCAAAGAATATATACAATATATGTATGATTAGAATGCAGGGGTTAAAGATTGTTGCTAACATCAATATATTAGCAGAGGATCAGTCTGAACTTTGAAAATAACCCCTGCCAGGAGCAAGAAAACTCCTTCTTACCTCTGAAAACAGGCACAAGTATGCCTGTGCTCAGCTGAGCAGTAGGGACTTGGTCACCTCAGAGTAACATGGTTGGCTCTTTGAGGGGTGGGGGATTGGTTTTCTCCCATCCCCTTGTCCACTTTCTTTAAAGACAGATTGAAGGACTGGGATGGGGTTATGCAGGTTGTGTGCATACACTTCACCTCATGTGCTGGGGGCAGTTTTGGGCAGCACAATAGAAGAAAGAACTTAAAGTGTTAGAGAACATCCAAAGGAGGACAATATAGTGAAGCGTCTGGAAGGGAAGTTTTAGGAGAAGCAGAAGTTTGAGGAGTTTTAGAAGTTTTAGGAGTTTTAGTTTTAGGAGGAGCAGCTGAGGTAATTTGGTTTGTTCAGCCTCGAAAAACCAAGGGAAGACATTTTTGTTTTCAGCCTCCTCCTAAGAGGAATCAGAGGGGCAGTCACTGATTTCTTCTCTGGTGAGCAGTGACAGGACCCAAGGGAGTGGCCTGAAGTTGTGTCAGGGGAGGTTAAGGTTTGATATCAGGAAAAGATTCTTCCCACAGAAGGTGGCTGGGCACTGGAACAGTCTCCTGAGGGAAGTGGCCACAGCACCAAGCCTGACGGAGTTCAAAAAGTGTTTGTACAAGGCTCTCAGGCATATCATGTGATTCTTGGGGTGCCCTGTGTAGTGCAGGGTTAGGAGTTGAAGCAGGGATGATCCTTCTGGGCCCCTTCCAACTCAGCATATTCCATGGTTCTGTGACTCTCTCATATCTCATTATCTTGTAGATGCCAAAAACATTTAGTTCATATTGCATGTTGCATTTTTTTACAGTCATGTCATGAATCAGGGAAAGACAGGATAAATTTCAATGTATTGTCCTTGATTCTTTTGGTAGTCTTGGAAGCAGACCTTTTCTTGGTATAACTCAGTGCTTGCACCATTTTCTTAAGAGGCTCTGCAATTGTGTGTGACTGGAGGGTGAATATGAAACTCCTGTGTGTTAAGGTTGAACACTGTTCATTTTGCTTTCTGAATTTGTTGGGCTGTACTTAATGTGTAGGAAACTTCCACTGCACTGGGTACTTATCTGCCCAGGATTTCACTAGCTCACAGAATAATGATGCAGTCACTGGTTTGGAAGAGAATTTGTTTGCTTCTGCTGCTGTCCCACAGCACAGGCAGCTGTACCTATATTTCCAATTGAAAAGAGGTTTTCCAGTAGCCTTCCAAAGACAATGGTGTTTTCACTTCCATTACACTGCCTCCTGTGCTGCCAAGGTTGCCCTAATATTAGCTCTTTATCTTTCTAACTGAAATACTGTCATACTGGCTGCAGTCTTGCAAAAATGTTCAGCTATTTATATTCCATTTATTTTAAATATTATTTATGTTAAATATTGAGGGGGTAGACTTGAAGACACTGCTCACTGGATCATTCACTGTAGTGGCTGGCGATTTTTTTGCAAGTCTCAGTTATGCAAAACTAAAAAAGACTTTTTGCTTATGTCCATCAAATTTTGATGTGCATATATTTTTAATTCATAAATCAGTCTTGGGAGTTTCACTCTCTGTAATGGGAATTTAGGGTCTAGATTAGCCATGAGAAAAAATTTGTGAACAAAAGGCACTTTTGTGATTCCTTCTGCATAGAGATAAATGTCCCAGATATTATAGCTTATTTAGATGATCATGGTAATGTCAGTGCACTTGTTGTGTAATTCAATTTACTTTTTCCTATTCTCTTCCTAATACCATATTTGTGAATCAATTCGCTAAATCCAGAGAAAATTCACTCACATTTAAGTATACTCAATTTACTTAGGAGTCACAATTGTGCACACAAAATGATATTTTGCCAGTGGTTTTCTTCAAGAACTATGAAAAATCCCCAGATATGAATTATTTAATTAATTAATTAAAAATATATTTTAAATAAATATATTTAAAATATATTTTAAATTAAGTTACATGTATTTTAAACTTGATGCCACATATTCAGGATTTTATTTACTACCTAATATTGTTAAGGTCTTTGAATTGTTTACTTATTATTTGATAGAATTATTAACCAAAACTTGTGAGGTTTTTGATCTGCAAATTTGTAAACTCTTGAAAAAAGAATTAACAGGACAGCAATAGGAGAAAAATTAATCTTTGTTTTTCCCTACATAATTTTTGCATTTTGTGGTTTTCTATATTTCTGTTTGTTTGGTTTTGTTTTTGCTTTGTCTTTTGTTTCTTTGTTTCTTTATTTGCTTTTTTTGTTGGTAAATTGTGCATTTTCCATGAAAGTAGGCTCATGACCTCCAGTATATTATACCACAGTTGTATTACATCTTTTTTCCTTCTTATACTCATTGCATTTTAAGACTAACTGGGCAGGTACTTTTGCCTTTGAGGCAGGTACAAAGCACAAAATTCCTGTTCAAATTTAATAATAATAATAAATTGCTGGCATTTTCATCTTTGCATGTTACAACACAATTAACTATTACTTTTGACATATGTTTTCGAGTTTCTAGTCTTACTGGTACCTGTCATGCAGTTATATGTCTCTGCTGCTTTCATTCTAACTCTTTGTAGATGAAAGAAGTGACACCATTGGCACCTCTGCATTTCATTATGTTTTAAACACTGAACTGACTCATTAAGAACAAATATTGTATTGCTTTTACTAGACTGTGTAAATAAGAAGTATTGAAAACTGTCTTTCATTTTTAGTCTGTCAGCAGATAGAATGTTAGCTCATTAAATCAGTACTATCATGTCTATAGCACGGTTACAAAATTTTTATACAAAATTTTTTAAACCATTGGACCTTTTTCACAATGTAGTTCAAGTAAGTTGTCCTGTACATTCTGTTTTTTGGTAAGGAATAGATCATAATTCAAAAGAAAATATTCCTCTTAGATGTCTTTATCCATTTGTCACACAGAAGAAGTGGAGCAGCATTTTTAAACACTAATTTCATTGCCAGCCTGTTTTTCTAGTTTGCTGCATAGAAAAGCTCAAGCAATAAATAGCTCAATAAATGATCTGTAATATTCTGTGAATACTGAGATATACTGTAAAAATATGAATCTCATGCATCTGGACATTTGCTTCAAAATTCTGAAAATACCCTATGCCCATTTTTTAGAAGTAACTACTTCCCAGGAGAAAAGTGTCTTTATCAAAAGTCCCACAGACACCTACAGACTGGGCTGGGCAATTCTTGAAATTTCAAAAACTACTTATTCTTGCAAAACCCATGGAAACCAATGAAATACAGATGCCTTGAAGTTTTCAAAGCTCTCACTAGGTAATTTTTGCAACTAGAAATTCTTTGAATATCTTTGATGTTGAAGTTCAGCCTTTTATCTTATTGATCTGTGCTAACAACACTCATGGTCTGGTGAAGTCTTTATTTAATAGACAGATAAATTGGAATGTCAAGGTAACACTTTTTTTTTAAAGAGAAACTTATTTAAGAGATGTAATAACATTCAATAGTATTAAGATTTTAGTATAAAAAAAGCCACCAGAAAAATCTCTTTGTCTTGTAAATATTTATTACACAATTGTTTAAAAATACTTTCTGAAATGTCTGTGTTCTTTAAGGTCACTGCAGTTGTTTCCAAGTGTGGTATCATAATTCATAGCCTCTTGAATGTAGCATCTTGAATAATGGTGTGTGAAAAAAGACTTTGTTTATATAAATGAAGGTATGTTATAAAGTATAGTTCTTGCTTCTGGAGCAGCTAGTATCTGGGATGTGGTTGGATTTTAAAATTGTCAGAAGATATAACTTTTCATCTTTATTTTACTCCACACTGACCAAAGGGAATAAATAGTATTTGATCTTCATTTTATGGGGCAGAGAATAGGTAGGGTGTAGAGCAAAACTTTGATGCATTCAATTTTATTGGAAGCCCATCAACATCCTTGTCAAATTATACTCAATTATACTTTAAGGGACCAATGTTGCAAGGGAGAGGTTGGTTAGACATGGTTTCTAAATATAACTCAGGTTTTCTGTCTGTATGCATAACCAATTGGGTAGTCAAGAAATATACTGCTTTTGAAACATCTGATTCTGAAGCCCAGGTTAGGCATCCAGCCATCCTATTCAGCTGGAAAAGTTTAAGATGATAATTTCATCCACAGTTGCTTAATGCTGGCAGGAGCAGTAAAGTGAGTTGAGGGCTAGATCTCACCTCAGCCAGCTTTTCCTTGGGTAGAAATTTTCTGTCCTGTCAGCTGCATTAGGAGACCAGGCTTCATTAGGAGACCAGGCTTCACTACACTGCAATGGCAGTGGCTGGAATAAAACAGCCCCCTAAAAAACACGTGTCAGGTGAGAAAGGCACCTTTATTCCTTTTAGTGATCTGGTTTGAAATGTAGTCATGACAGATGTGTTGGTGTAGCTGTGATGAGACAAACTGCAGTGACACAGAGCTGGAGTGGCAGGGACAGGAGATCTTTAAAGCTCCTTTGCTATGACACCAAAGTATCTGCCACCTCTGCCCTCATGTACTTTGTATGGCTCACTGGAAGAGCTATGTGACTCTATCAGCACCTACATCACAGTTATAGCCCTCAGAAAAATATGTGTAACCTGATGGTGTGGACACTCTCTGTACTCTTCCTAAATTACAAGTCTTAGCTATACATATTAAATAGGAAATGGGCAATTTGTAATGTAAAACTTATTGTCCATTAATTCGTAGCCCTTGTGAGGAATATTATAGAACACCTTAGAAATTAAATAGTTCATTTCATGGAAATAATATTGATGAGTGTTTTTGCTTTTCTCCAGTTTAAGCATTAAAAGGTTGTTGTTTTCTTTTTTTTTCAGCCTGAGTTTTGTGTAATTGTGTTATACTGTAAAATGAAAGATTTTGAAAATGATATTTTGAAAGCCTAAAATGAGGGGTTACAAATACTGTCAACAGCAAGTAAGTTGGGTCAGATCTGGTAATAAAAGGGAATAATTTTGTCAACAAAAAGCCTTCTCTTCTTCTGCTGTTCCAATGCTTATCTCAGCCTAGCTCTGCTCATGTTTTTCAAGTCACCCTCATAAGAAGACATATATTAGGCATGATAATGCTAAACTTATTCTGCTCACAGATTCTTTTTCTTGCTGAAAAGCATAAATGAAGAATTAAGTGGAAGACTTCTGTAATCATAGCAGGAATTGTTGTGAAAAACTAATGTTATCACCTATCTTCATATTTAAATTTTCCCCATTTTTAAAAAAAGGAAAAGTGGTTCTGGCATGAATTAGCAATCTCCTTACACACTTTGAATGAATTTAACTTACTGAGATTCTGTAAAAAATGACACAAATCTGGAGATAAACCTTCAATAATAGATAAATCCTGTTCTTTCCAGGTAACATACTGTAACATTGTAACATACTGTGGCAGAAATCTCTGCTCTTGCTAGCACAAAGAGATACAGATTTCTATCTTCCCCTGTAGCTGCCTATTAAGGAATTCCTTTTATTCACTTTAGAAATGTAATAGAGACTACAAGGAATTGGGAACATAATGTTATTTTTTCTAATCCCACCTTTTTTTCATTTGAACTGTGAAATGGTTCTGATAGCTGAACAGTGTATTTCCATTTGGCTTTATTCATTACTGGTTTACTATGTTATTTGTGAAGGCAATGAAAATAATTACAAATTCAATTGAAACTCAAATATTTTCACTCCTGGTTGAACTTGGCTTTGCCTTTTGTTCATGACTAGCAGTTGTAGCTGCGTTGTCAAGACTTAATTTACATTTTGATTGAGTTTTAAACCTTCTTTACAGATGAAGATATACCAAGAGATTACACAACCATTTCAATAATGGAGAGAATAGCACTTTTTATGATTTCTTTTAAATATGGAAGACTCTGCCATAAGGAAAAATATGCTGCCAATGGAACAGAAATTAAAATTTGATAGTAATTTGACAGGAAACAAATTACACCAGAGGAATTATCAGAACCAGATTGTAAAATTGATATTTCCCATAACTGTCAGCATTAGAAATCTTACCAGTAGTACCAGCTGTATATCTACAGGCCATAGTTATTTCATAGTCAGCTGAATTACAAATGAAAATGTAGTTGAAGTAGTTAAATTTCCTTCTAAGATTAAAATTTCATATATATTATTCTTTATGACATTTTAATGTCATAACTGCCATAGATACAAAATAGCAACCTTTAAGTTACATAAAGAGATCTTTTTTCCTCTCTTTCCTTCATGGTGCTCTGGTAGGTAACTGAAAACCAAGGTTTTAATATTCAATTTATAGTTCTACAGAAGTTTCTTTTTTTGGAAGAACATAATGAAATCTTTGATTATCTTGTTTGTGCTGATAACCAGTTTGTATTGGATACCTTTGGTAAAGAAATGTGCATGTCAGTTAAAAGAAATTAATATAAAGCAAGATATTTTAGAAGAGAAATTGAATTTTATTTTCCTAGGATTCATGACTCAAACTAAATGCTGAATGTGTTTGTAAGTGAAGAACTTCTAGTTGCATTCTGAAAATGTTTCCATTTAAATTATCTGTACTTTTGTTTACATGTGAAGACAAAGTTATTTGATCAGACAGCTGAGTCAGAAATAGTTTACAGAACATTGGACATTAGTTGTAGATTTTCTCCACCTATTCAACAGGTAAAATAAATGGATATAAAGAGGCAGAGAAGGGAAATAGGAAAGATATTTATTTATTTATTTATTTATTTATTTATTTAACACCTTGTATGTATAAACCCCTGTAATGTATCTCCTGTGTGCTTAATTATATTGTTCTTTTGTAATCTTTTCATTGCAACTTCTAAAACTGCCTAGTTTAGTAATTCCAAACCAATGAGAAGCCTTAAGTTCTACTGTAATTTGGAAAATTAGCCCAGCTGATTATCATAGTTTTACTAATATAATTTAGCAGATAAATATGTATAACAATTGCTGTAAAATATACTGTATTGTTATATTTTAGTGAAGGATCAGCAGTTCTGAACAAACTAAAGCAGCTTACTTCAAAATAACTGAGACAATTTACAAATTAATCAAGATAGTAAGTTTATGATTTTGCTACACACTCATAAACTGAGGTACAGAGAAAGATCTGATTGCACTCCCTGTTTAACTTACTGTTGCACTCCCTCTAAAACAGAGAAATACCAGGAATCTAATTCAGTTTTCTAAAGTCCAGCTGCAACAAAACAAGCTTCCTTCTAATTTTACAGTAGTAAAATTAGTAGTTGCTAAGCCATCCTAAACTCATGGGCAAGATCTGATTCAGTTCCGTTGTTTTAATGGGATACTGCCTATAGTTGGGCATATAAGAAAAATCAGCACTAACATGATAAGCATTTTGTAACTTCCTCACTCGTTAATCTTCAAAAGCAGCATAATTGCATTAGAAAGGTACAATTAAGAAGAGTACTTCCTTTCACTGTGTTCCTTCCTATCTCAGCTAACTCGCCTACATAGATGTTATTTGTTTGCATGACCTGAACCAGACCTCACTCAATATCTAGATAATGGACTGAAAGGTCAAGATATACTTTAGTAAAGGAAGTGAACCTGGGACCATAAGTAAAAGTCCTGATATTCTAGTGTGCTGCTTGACTGACTATTCCAGATGGAATTTTTTGAAGTGCTTTTCCAGTCTGTTTGAAAATTGCATGTTTTCTTCCAGTACTGCCTTCTTGAATTTGTCTTAGAATTTTACCTGATGCAAGCCTGTCTCACCAAGAGAACCTTTTCAGCTCTTAGGTGATAGCTGGTTCCTCTAATTCCACTGTTTTGCACATAAGAACATGTGAAGTAAAGTTACTGTCCTTGGCAGTATGTATAGCTTTCCAGAATAACGTTTTAGTTCACTACTGTTGGTCTCCTAATAGAAAGTTAGAGTTTTGCTCAGAGCTCTTAGTGAGTGGATTTCAAAACAGTCATTGATACCTTACAAAGCTTACTTGCTTTTTAAAGCACATTTACTGGACTAATGAGTCTCCAGAAGATAAGGTTATTTTTGCAAAAGTTGGTCTGGAATTGATGATTTGCATTTATTGATAAAGTGATGCAGTTAAATAATGATTAGAAGCTTGTAGCTAAAGGCATATACATTATGTATTTAAAATAACATTGTGTGTAAACAGCCTAGAAGGGACCATTTAAAATCCCACCCTTCATAATGCAAGATCTAGTAGCCCTCAGTAAGTTTTGCGCTGGACCCAGTCATCCAACCTGAAATAAAAACTTCAACAAAGATTAACCAAATGTGTCCCTTAAATATCCCAATGGTTATGCAACATTATTGTATTTTTCATTTGTATGTTGAACCTATCTAATGTCAGTGGGATCCTTCTAGTTGTTAGATTCCTCAATACATTTCTAAACATGGATTCAACATCCTGATACATCACACATTCAAGCGTGATGAGCAGTTGGCAGTAAGGTTAAAATATAGGTAAGGAACAAAGGAAGAAATTAATAGTCAGCTCAGGTACACTCCATCACATCAGTGCTTTGCACTTGAGTGGTTTGCTTAAATTTAAACAAATTTTTTCTGCCTAAAAAGGGTGGTGACTTGCTGATGAGTACTTATTTAGATTCAGGGAGTCACTTCTTTCCAATTCTCCCTGATATAAGAAGATTGCTTCAAGTACCACTCAGGTCTCCCAACAGATACTACAGCAGAGGATTGCAAATTTGGTTTGGAATATTGAGAGTACAGTTCAATTATATAGTCTATGCATACCTTCTTTTCACCTTTTCTGTGGTTTAAATTGATAGTCAAGATAGTGGATGCTTTCAGCTACTGCTCTTGGAAATGATTGATTATGCAGGTCTGTGTAACCTCTCATTCAAGACAGGAGTGAAATGCCTCTTCTGAACAATCTGTAGTATTCCTGCTGGTCCAGTCTGTGGCTCTCTTGAACAGAAAGTACAAATTGTGCCAATTTGTACAAATTCGTGTCTCAAATTGTGGGGTGGTTTTTTTCATGTGCCCAAATATTGATGTTTAGGCTAAGTGACCTCACTTGCCTTCCCACAGACTTTTGCATTACATACTGTGAAGAATCTCAGCTATTACCAACTAGAGTACAGTTTGCTGACTTATATTTAAGCATGATGCATTTGCCAGCTTGTGTAGCACACCAAAGATGAAGAAGGCATTTACTATCATTCTGTACCTCTCACCACCAAATGCAAGCTCCAGCAACTGTAAAAATGTTTTCTTTAGGCAAAACAGAAGATGTTTTTTGCAGTGGGGATGGTGAAGCTCTGTAACATGTTTTCCAAGGGGGTGGTGAATACCCTATCCCTGAGTTCCTTCATGATCAGGTTGGACTGGGCTCTGAGCAACCTGATCTAATTGAAGATATCCCTGGCCATGGCAGAAGGATTGATCTTGCTGACTTTTAAAGGTCTCTTCTAACACAAACCAATCTATGATTCTATGAAAACTGTTCCTAGATATTCCTTTAAAATGATTTAAAGTTTTAAATGACACATACTGATTTAGAAAGTGGAGACTGAGCTTCATTTCTTTTATTGTTTCACATGTATGGTTCAGTTTTTAAATTTTCATTTTCCTTTTATTAGAGCTGGTGGTATTTTTGTGGTAACTGCTTCAACCAGATACAAATGTGCTTTAATAGAAAAACAGCAAGGCATTTAGCTATTCCTAATTCGTAAACAATATTAAATAGCTCATGCAGTATTTATCTTTTGAAATCAAGAAAAGTATGGGTAATCACAGATGAAGATATTTCAAATAGAAAAGCTTGTTACTTTACTTTTAGCTTCTCTTTTGGAATTGTTATGAGATATAGCCTGGGAACAGTACTCTATTCTATATTAGATTAGAGGTTCTCTATCCTCCACCTTCCTGTTTTTCATGCTGCTCTTTTAGATCTTCTTTTTAATTCTTTGAAGTAGTATTTTTTATTGGGAAAAAATTGCTTAAGTAGCAGAAACATTAGGAGTAAATATATTTGTTATACAAAAAAGGAATGGCTTTTTATGTCTTTGTAGGTTATTTGACTAATCTCTTTTTTGGAATGACATGCTATCCGTGGTTTAAAATGGGACATTTCTGTAAACGAAGGGAAGACAAATGAAGTGACAGAAACTTGCTGGATTTTTCATTTTTCTTGCCTGCAGATGCTCTCTTGCTCTCCTTTTTTTTTTTTTTTGTTTGTTTGTTTTTATCTGTGCAGTGAACATTCTCAATTTATTGATAATTTTAATATCTTCAAAGAAAGGAAAAAATACTCAAGTTTCATAATTGTGAGATATATAACTTTTATAAAGGACAACTCCACTGTCTTAAATAGTTTTGTAGCTCTTAGGTGGTATCTATGTGACTTGGTTATGTCTGGTTTGCTGCATGTACATTGTTTTAGAGTAGTGTGGCAAGTGATAATCCTATCATTTTAGAACCTGTATTAATCTGCTAATGTTGCAGGTCTTTATTTGTCAGCCACTCAAGGGAGAGACTTAAATTGAAGACAGAGAACGAACACCTACACAGCTGCTATTACATGTTTATTTCCAAAAATACTTAGAAAAATCTATCAATGCCTAAAGAATTCACATTCTGTTTAAGTTTAAGCTGTTCTTTACTTGATGTTTTGTCATACACTGATTCTTAGTTTTCTCAGCTGAAAACTCAATAGCCTCTTAGACAATTTTATAGTTGGCACTCCATGTTTCTTGAAGCAGAGGAAAAAAAATTAATGCAAACATTACATTGTTTAAAGGATGCAATGGCAGTTGATGCAGTGATCTGAAGCTTTAAAAATAATATGTAGCTAATCTCTTTGGGACCATATCAGTTCTCTGAGATTCCCAGCAAGACTGTTCATGACATACCCTGATATATGTCTTGTTGATTTACAAAATGGGATAATTTGTGATCTATTTCTATATATACACTTGTCTGTCCTGGTCTTATTGCTGAAAGGGGCTCTAAAAATGTAAGGAAGGACTCTGAGAAGCAGTGCAGTGAAGCACTCATTGTGGGCCTGCAGAGAGAGATCGGGACAAGGAAGGGTGAAGCTCCCTCAATCCTTCCTTTATCTCTTTATCTTCTACCAAATATATCGCATTTTGGTGTAGAAAGAACATAAACAGAAATATAGCAGGCTTGCAATGGTGAATATAATGTATTTAATTGTTATTTTTAAAATAGCCCTTTTGCTTTAAGCTGCTCTACAATTACAAGTCAAGTCAAAATTCTTTAGTTTCATACAAACAGTGTTAACCCTTTTTTCTCTAAAAAGTCAGCTTCTTGCCTTTTTTTCCTGTGTATTGTGACAACATATTGAAGAAAACTTAGAAAAATATGGTAACAGTTGAGCAGGACACCTTCCAAAAATGATGTAATCATGAAACTGAGAGTCACCCTTCAAAAAAATAGAAGAATGTACGAAGGATATAAAGGCTTGCTACTTAAAACCTTCCAATAAATGGCATTTATTATGCTAGTGATGAGTCTGTCAGTTTTTTATTTCCTTGTTTATTTTCTTCATTTTTTTTCTTTTGTTTGTTTTCCTTGTGAGGTCATGTTTTTGCATGGTTTGAGTCTTTAAGTTTGAGCCTGTCAAAGCTAAATTAAATCACAGAACTGCTGAAATACATTTTTCTTATGGTCCTCCTATAGATCATTTGCAATCCTGGCTTGAATGTGTTTTTATGGAAAACTGTATTGATGAAAGGAGAAGAAGCAACATTCCCAACAAGCAGAATGATCGCTCCTGCATTTGGCTCACAGACTCTGAGGCTTAATTCTGCTTGGTCTGGGACAGAAACTCTGCAGCTGCCTATTCTGGAGTACTGATGTGAGGAAGTCCCTGTCACTTTCTCCTCATTCTAACTTGACCCATGAAGCCTGTGCTGTTTCTTTCCACTTCTTGAGCTTCTGTATCTTTCCAGATGCATGGTGAGTGATCTCACCAGCAAACCTGGTTCAACTTTTCTGCTGGTAGGAAAAATATTGCTGCATATTTCATTTGCTGCACAAACATGTTTTACTGCTTACAATATCAGTCAGACAATGTGAACTTACTATGCAGCTACCTAATCAGGGAAAACAGGAGATGAGATTAGAAGACTAATGTTATTGTGCTTAGCCAATGGTCCATAATACCATTTCTGAACTTTATGGATTTTTAAGGAATTGCTGACTTCTGTAGGGAATCTAACTGCATTTCAAGTAGAAATAGAATATCTGTCAAAATAGAATAATATGGAGCTTTCATTGCATCAATAAAAGTATTTCTTTTAGATGACAGGAGTGTGAAACTGAGGTCCTGTTCACTTTTCATCATTCAAAATGCCATAGGTCAGTTGAGATAAAACAAGGATACAAAAATCTGTGTTTGGACATGGATTCTGAAATAAGTATTTATAACAAATATTTAATCAGTTAGGGTTCTGTCTTATGAAATACCATAAAGATTTATTTTGCTGAAACTGAATGCATTATATAACCTCATATAGTCTGGTTTGCAGAAGCAAGGAGACCTAAGGTCTTGGATTAGGTGCCTTGCATTTTTCTCTACTCCAAAATGGAAAATACTTGCTTTCCAGGCCTCATGTAATACATGGCTTCTTTGTGTGAAAGTACTTGAAGAATGATCTAGACGCAGACCATATTATATTCTTTTAAGATTGGATTTGTAACAAGGCCAATCTTCCTACTCAATTTATCTTTCAATTTGAGAGTGAGTTAGTGGAGTGCTGTTTTGAATTATGGGGACTTAAGTTCAAGGATAATGAAAAATTAGAAAATACTTGGGCAAAATGACCTGACATGACAAGACTCAAGGAGTTCAATCAAATGGATTAGAGAAGACTGAAAGCAGCACAGCATTAAAGGTCCACGCACTGAAGCAAAGCAAATTTGGATGATGGAGGATTGTAAGGTTTTTTTTTATGTAATTTGAGTGCTGTCAATCACAATATTAGTTTTAAGATTGCCATGGAGTCTTCAGTATAGCAACATTTAAATCAAAATTTGTTTTTTTAAGAATGAATCTTGTAATTTAAATGGCAATTAAATCTATGCAAACATATGGGTTATGCAGGTAATTGAGTTTGATCAAAATGACAACTTTAAATTTTGTAGTGATGTACGTTGTTTTAAATTAGAAATAGAGAAAGGAAGAATATATATGGATGCTTTTAGAAAATTTTATATGTATAAAATTTTTATAGTCTTTAAAGACTTTCCAGTTAAGTGCATAGAGCTGCAATGGAATAAATTCTGATTTTTTAAATACATTGCATTAAATTGTCTTTTATTAAAAGGACCTCTAAGGGTGTCTAATCTAAAGATTTCTAACATTCAATATTTTCTCTCTTTGAAGTACAGAAAAAGCTGTTTGCTTCAGAAGTTCCTGTCTGCTTGCTGACATTTAGTAAGGTTGTGAGAAGTTCAGCTAAAAACATATTGAGCCATACATGACACCATTATTAGCTTTTTTCTTCTGTGGGATGAGTGCTCATGTCTTATATTAACACTTAAACAGTGGTTGTTATTTTGTTTTAAATAAAATATAATCTTGGCATTTGTTATCCAAACCAAGTATTTCTCTTACTTCTTTATACTTAAATTCATCAACAAAACAAGTAGAGCAGAATGAAGACTCTGTGACATGCTACTTTAGAAAGATTACCTTCTGCACTTCAGTTACAGTGCTTTGTGTGGTTTAGGTTTTTTCTTTTGTCTATTGTCTTAATTGGACTACAGTGTGCTCAACATTTTTTAGACCTGCACTACAGTGTTGGTCTTCTAAGACATTAATACATGTTTTAATTAGTATAATCTTCCAGGTGTGTTTTGTCTGTTTCTGTCAGCATAAGAGTTTCATTTCAACTTGTTAACTCAGTATTGCTATATTTTATTTTCTGGCTTTGAACTGTCTGTTTTTACAGTTATTTAAAAAATGTTTAAAAGTGTGAGTATTAATTTCTGAATTGTTGGCTTCTTTTTGTCATGGTCATTTGAAATGCACCAGCTGAGACATAGGCTTTCCTATTTCTTATTGTTAGACTCCAGAGTTAGACATCTGGTTAAGACTTTTACAGTAAATGAGTATGGGTCTTCACTATTCTCAAGATGACATATTGCTGATTTTATATCTTAATTCCAAAGAGAAAATCTCTTTGTTTTCATGAGAAAATTCTTGCAAAGTGAGAAGATCAAAAATAGAAGCAGTCTCATGAGGAATAATAAGTTTCTTCAAAGACAAATCTTAAATCCTCAGTGCATTCTCCTTTTCACTCTTCATTGAGCAAGTAGACATCTTTTTCTAGGGCAAAAAAGACATGATGTATTCCAAAAGCTTTTCAGCCAGACGAATGTAATGACTTACCATTGTCAGTATTTTATACCTATTTTACTACCTCTACGATATTACTCAGACCATGTTTACCAATAATCTAAGAAAGAACATTATTACAGTTTAGTTCTTTAGATTTAAATAGCTTACAATTTAGCATGACATTTATTTATCTAAATTGTATAGAAAAGACTAGTGATTATTTGAATCTGTAGAAAAATATCATGTAACATTTACTTTACCTGACATTTTTTCTTTTTAACCAATATGTTCAATTACTCTTACCTTATTTTATTTTAGCCCCTAAGAAGAAATAGAAAAAATTACTTCAGTTCTGCTCCAAGAAATAACTTTTTGCTGAGGGTGATATAGACATACATGTTTATCTTTGCACTTTTTTCCTAGGCAGTTTTTCTAGGCAGTTTGTTATCTAAGTGGAAAATATACTGTAACAATAGCCAATACATTGCTATATTAAAATAAAGCCAGGATAATTTTGTTTTTTCTTCTTCAACTCTGGCAAAGCTTTTGCAAATGAAATATAGCAGTTATCTTTATAATCTAGAAATTGTAATGGATGGCATTTATGTTTTATTCTTCTATGCATTATAAAGTTATATACACTGTAGGAAAAAGCGCTTATAACTTAGAATGTAAACAAGGACCTAATATATTACCTGTGCTTATTGTTTCTTTGAATTTAAAATGTATTTATTTGAAAAGCATGAATATATCTGTAGTTTTCTAGCTGATACAGTTTATTCATCTTCAGGGGATTTAATTTATGATAAACAAATATATCAGAGGTATTTTGAATACTGGGTCATTACTCTGGCTTATGTTGTTCCTGACCTGGAAGTTGCTGGAGTCTTGGAGATTGTGCAAGGATAACATCCTCTATTCTCTTGCTTCTGCATGGGCATCTGGTAAAAAATAGATTGTGTTAAATGGGCTTTTGATCTGATAACTTTGACCAGTTTTTCTGCTTGTCTAGTTACAGTGATGATTTGAAAAAAAAAAAAAAAAAAAGAGAAAATGGTGGATAAGTAACCTTATGCAAAAATTTTAACGCCAACTCTATTTCTACTTGCCATTTTTAGTCCCTTACTTTACTCTAATATGCAGGATACAGTTAATGTCAGACTCTGGATTCCAGTGAGGTGGTATAAAAAGTTTCCAGCCCTATGGTTACCACACTAGCTGAAGTAAGTAATGCCACACTAAGAGCACCTTTCAAACCAAAATGAAACCACTGTCACAGCTTTCACAGTGCTCATGGACATTTGTTTTACTTTGTCTGAGATTAGCAAAGTACAGATGGCCATTACTTCCTTTCCTAGGGTTTTGTGAGTTCTTCCTGTATTCTGCACTAAGAAGTCTGATTTGCAAAGCAGCTTCTATACACTCCAGGAGTGTATGTCTGTCCCTGCCATAAACACCCTCCACAGAGCTTGGCTTTCTCTTCTTGTGGTCCTTTAACTCCAAGAACCTTTAATGCCATCTCACATGCAGGGTGGAATGGCTCGCTGTCCAGCCTTTTGATAGGGGTAATCAGTAAAACCTCTGCCTGTGTGTGTGTGTCCCTGAGAAGGTAATTTTGGTTGGCGTTTCCTTTGTCTGGTAACAGATAGCATGCTGGATAAAAGCCTTGTGTACAAACAGAATTGAATTAATTTAATTAAAGCAAGTTGGACATTTTGAGCAACTTTTTTATTGATGTTCTCAATTCCTTAGCTTACCTAAGCTCCTTTTCAAAATAACCTTTGTAAATCCTGATTTAAAATGTTAGTTATTAATCATTTGAAAATAGATGAACTACCAGTATTTAAATACTTCTATTTAAATTAATGACTTAAATCTTCTTCAAAGAGTCAATGTGAGAACCAAAGCTGGCTGTAGATTGGACACGACCCATATTTTTCTAAATTAGGATAAAGGCAGAATAGTGATGGTCAGGCTTTATTGTACAATGAGCCATAAAGTGATCTAGGAAGAAATACAACTGTATTTTTATGGTTTTGTTTTTCTTTCTCAATGAGATTTACATTCTTAAGCGTCCACTTCTGGATAATTTCTGGTCTTGCACCTTGCCTGAACTTTGGCCATAATTCCCAAACTCTGATGTTACTACTGTTTCCAGATCAATTAATGATGCTCAAAAGAAGTTTTTTGTATGCAGTGGTGCAAGATACAGCCTGATTGGATGAGCTGTATGGTGACAACGATTATGATTTGAAGCTCAAGTATCTTTTGCAATATAAATTGAAGGAACTATAACATAAGGGCTAGGTAAAAAAAACCCAAAAAAACCAAATACTTTTTTTTAAAAACATTTCAGTTGCATTTCATTTTTAAAGGATCATCTGCAGGGCCTGGGCTCATTGTTTTTTTTTTGAGGAGGTGTGTGTGTAGTCTGTTTTGGGCTTTTGGATTTTGTTTGTAGTGTTGTTTTTTTTTTATATTTTAGGTTTTAACTTTTAGACTTATAAATCTGATATTTACTTTTACTCCCAAATCATGTGTATCATGCATCTTTTTAACATTTTCAGATTTGTTATGCTCAGATATTTAAATGATATGGACTTGGAAAAATGAAATATAATCTGAACTTCAACACAAACATCTTGGGGAAGGAACTCATCTGCACCTATCCTGTGTGAGAGACTAAACAAATAATGAATAAAATATTTGGAGATGACTGAAAACACAAAGAACAGATCTAAGTCATCTCCATTAAGATTTCTGTGCTGAACAGCAACTAGTTAGTGCCATGGGTATAGCAGCTACCTTTCTATTCAGTGAGGGGACAGAGAACTACCTTTTCTTTTGTAGGCACTTAATCAGTGGAAGCCACTGACCTTAAAGTCTGCCTGCAGAATAGACTAAGAAAAAGATGGGGTGTGGAAGCTGTTGAATGACTTTCACTGCTAGATAAGCAAAGGGGCTGGTTCTTTTAAGGATCAGGAGGACAAAGCAACAAAGCACAGGGTTAGAAAAAGATATAGGCATAGCAAATAATTTTATAGTTGGGAGTTAGATCTCTAAGGAAAGGTACTGAATTTTATTTTTTTCTGATGAGCTAAATGAAAGGGAACTCTCTTCTCATCCACCTGCAAGAATAGTTGGGGCTGCATGAGAGATTAAGAAACCCAGTTTCTATTATGAAGTTTTTCTTGAGTGATACAATTTGTGAATTTTTGGCTATATCTTCCTTGCAAATGCCATAGTCACAATTTGAAAATAGAAAATTAGATATTTAGAAAAATAGTTTGCTACATTTTTGTCATTAAATGTATCATCAAATCCCTTATTAATGTTCTTACCACTTTACATAAGCATATCAGTATGTGTTCCAGAGGTTGTAATAATTTTTGTGAGAGAAGAAGGAAAGAAATAATTTTTTCCTGCTTTTCCCTGTGTATTAAATAATAAGCTATTTTTATAATTTTTCACCACCTTGTGTTCTACCTGTAGTAGCATTTACTAGACTTTGTATCCGATATTTCTAATTCCTGCACTACAAAATTCATGAAGATCCACTAAGAGAGGACATGGACAAAATAATAAAAATGGTTTTGCTTTGTTTTCTTTGTTAATCATGCACTGTACAGAGAAGAGCTATTGTGGAGTTGTTTGTATATTTTTGGCTCATTTAATCTCAGTTGAGAATTGCTATGGCTGACTCCAACCTGTGGATCCTAGTGAAAGTGCAACAACCCTCTTCTTTGTTTCTAATTTCCCAAAAATAGTTAATTCATCTGCATTGCTCTTCATAGCACAGAGTGAACACAGATGCAAGGATAGATGTTTCTAGTGTCATTTAGGTGTGCTTATAAAAGAGCAGGGAAGAAACTTGGTTTTGAATGACAACTGTTTGTTCTTCTTAAAATTTAGCAGTTTTGGGAGCTTATGCTGTTACACAGATATAAGCTAGATGTGAAAAGGAAGCTTTGAAAAGTTCCAGACAGATGTTTACTATGGAGCAAAGTGAAATCGAACAAGTTGGTGGATAAAAATGTTAAAAATATTCCCTCCTTAAAGGAAAATTTGTGAAATTTTTGCCATTAAGGTGCTTGTTTACACATCTTATTATTGTCTGTCTTTGCCTATTAATTTTTTTTAATCATCCTGGATGCTAATACAGAAAGACTGAGAAACAAGGAAGGAGGCACAAAATAATAATGTACAATTATTATTATAACTTACTTCACATAACAGAAATTTGTGGGATAACTTGACAGGAATAATATGAAAGAAGGAACATATAAAAAGGAAGATTTCTGCTGCTCTATTATTCACATATTTATGCTTGGATTGGAATACAATGTGGAAGGAATGGGATCTGCTGAAATTCCATGGACAATAATAGAAGGAGAAACAACCAGGGGCTCTATTGTGCTGATGCTGCATGGCATACCCTCAGATTTATAGGGACAGGTAGATGGTGCTTTCCATGAGCAACTATGGACTAAATCAAAGTAGTGAATACTGCAGTAGGAAATATTTCCCAGAAATCTTTTGTGGGAGGTTTACTACAAGATGCTAACAGCCTATCAGATTTTTGATAATGTTACAGCTTCTTTGTGTAGAAAGCTAAAATACAGCTCAGGTGAACACCAAGCAATGGGATTTAGTTGAGAATGTGGAAAAGGAGGACAGCTACTTGAAGGTAATGAAAAGAAGAGAAGGTTAAAGAACAACAAAACAAAACCAATGAAGTAGAAGAAGACTCCAGACTTCAGTGAAGTTAGGAAGCTAATAGATGAAATTTCTTGTAATGCAAGTTTAGGAAAAATTGAGTTGTGGCAGACTAACAAAGTGAGAACAGCAGCAATGACACACACTAATAGTAGATTTAGTGAATGGTAACATGAAAATAAATGAAGTTATTTTTATTGTCCCCAAATTGTCAAACCTCACATAGGTATGCTGCAGTGTAAAGTGATGTTGCAGAGACAAGGAAGACAGAGCATTAGGTAGGAAAGGACACATGATGTTTATGTATTGGAAAAGTTACTCTCTGTGTTTTAAACATACATGACAGTGTTGAAACCAATTTACTGCGAGCTTTTCTGTGTAATTTGGTTGTTTCCATACCAATATATACATATTCTTATACTCAAGATATTTATGATGTTTTTAAAGAATACTTTCCTTGAATTTCAGTGTGCACATATTTTAAAATCTGTACATAAATTACAGCATTTAGAGAATACTTCCCTTTGGCTACAGTCTCTCATTTGTATGACTGTTGAGGTTTTTTTTCCATTTATTGTACATAATGGAGTTAAAGTGTACCCCAGCATTCTTGTTTAACATCTCATATACTGGAGAAGTGCCATTTTGATAATTATTATAACTATGACCTAGGAAGAAATTGATATATTATGATTTTCTTTTGTCTCATATGTTTTTTTTATGAGTATGCCACCTAAACTGCATGGTTTGTGATAGAAATGGCATATTGAATGGATTTTGAGCAATCCTTTTTTTCAAGGATTTTAAATCTAAATATGCAAAATTATCCATTCAGAAATTCTGATCAATGCAGATTCTCTTATCTAGTTGGGAAAACATTTTCTTCTGGATGAGATGGTATCAGATGCTTTCTCATCTTCATTGAGAAGGTGTTTTGCTGGAGCTGTGAATTAAATCCCTTCTTGATATAAGTATGGTTGATTTTTATGGCCTCTCTTTAAGTGCTTCATGAAGTCATAGTCACACAAATTATCTTAGTCATAGTCTAATTAAATAGAATGAGAGCTATGTTTGCATTTCAGAATCCTGTCTCCCACTCATCATAAATATAGCAAAATGTGTGTATTTTTGCACAGGCAAATATATGTGTGTATAAGTATATATGAAAACATGTAAAAATATAACAGGCCTCACAGATTTGTTCCCAGACTGAGATCTCAAAATAGAAAGCAGTAGGATTGAAAACTAATTTTTATCTAAACTACAGGTTCTAGTGGTTAACTTTGCAATCCAGTTGGGTATAAAACAACTGCAGGTCTTTGCTATACTTTCTAGACTAGCAATATAATGCTAGATAATGAAAAAAATAGGCATACAGAATTAGTTTAGTAAGATGGTGATATATACATTGCTGGAGATGAAGACAGTTCAGAAAAGCAGAATTTTTTGTGCAGTGTTCATATAGTGATTACTGTATCAGTGGTTTGTTACACACTTTTGAAGAAAAGCTTGATGTTTAAGGAGAAATTTAAAGAAAGAAAAAAACCTTATTATTATTTTGATTTGTAGAAGAACAAAAAACTTCTCACCAAGTCCCAAAATACTATTCCTTGAATGCTAAAAAATATTGTAGAAATTATAAAAAACCCTAAACTTACAGATTTAAAGATCAGTTTTGCAAATGTAACAGGATGATATAATCCAGTACTGAGCAGATTACATCTAATGAAGAATGTCAAATGTGTACAATTATACTTGTTTACTTTCTAAAGATACACTTAGGTTACTAGAATGGAAAAACAAGCATGGGTCTGTGCCTGGTATAGAATTGGTGATGTAATTTCCTATTATTTCATTATTCAGACATAAAATGATGTAGTGTTGGAAACTATGACCACACATATGTTTGCATTTCTTATGTACAATTATGCGTAATTTCAGATTTGTCCCAATCCTAAAGAATTGGCCAGTACAAACTCATGCCATTTCCCTAATCTGTTAAAAGGTCATGCTTCTGAAGTGTCAAGGACACAGTAAGTGGCAAGTTCTTTGCTTGACAGACCGGCATTGCTTTAGGTTTAACCAGCTGGTAAGGTTCCGGCCCAGTGGGCCAGGCCTTGCAATGTGTATATGATTATCATGGTTATTGCTGTAGCCACAGTTCAGATGGGAACATACTCAATTCAGAAGAATAAACTTACAGAAATATTGACAGCTACTTGATTTGCTGTGACTACATTCTGCTATCTATTTATGTTTTGTCTAATGTTTCCTAACATTTTCTTTATCTTTACATGAAACAATTTAGCAGTATCTTTACTAAGTAAGAACTTTAAGTCCCCAACATGTAAATGCTAGGTCTTGCTTGTGTACCAGGATCCATATAAAGGCACAAATTGTGGGTCCCCATCTCTTGTTCCCTGTTGCTATCTATGGAGTACTTAGATTTCACAAGTCTCCCTGTCTGTAAAATTGCTACCGGTCCGTTTTGCCATAAACAGGCACCAGTGTAGAATTTGGCAGTTAATGCTTTTCATGTCTAAATTTCTCTAAGGAAGATTTAACTGGTATCTTGCCCATGGGCATTAGTGTAATAGATTAGTGAACATGTTCTTGTGCAGTAAGCCAGTGGATGTACACATTCTGCATGTCAGTTTCTTTCTAAAAATTAATCATAGAATCATAGAGCAAGCTGAGTTGGAAGGCACGCATAAAGATCATCAATCCAGCTCTTGGCTATGTGCAAGGCACCCCAACAATAACACCATATGCCTGAGACCATTGTCCAGACACTTTTCAAACTCAGACAAGCTGACTGCTGTGAACACACCCCTGAGGAGCCTGTTCCAATGTTCCAGCCACCTTTTGGAAGAAGAAGCTTTTCCTGATATCCAACTTAAATCTCTCCTGACTCAGTTCCATGCCATTTCCTCGAGTCCTGTCACTGGTCATGGGAATGAAGAAATCAGTACCTGCCCCTCTCCTTTTGCTTGTGAGGATATTGAAGAACACAGTAAGGTCTCCCCTCAGTCTCCTCTTGTTCAGGCTGAGCCAACCTCTGCTGCTCCTCATATAGCTTCACTTCCAGACCTTCACCATCTTAGTTGTCCTGGGGTCATGTCCTTACCCTAGGACATGTATGTCCCTCCTGGCTCTTAGGGCACTGCTGACTCAAGTTCAACTTGCCATTGATCTGGACCCCCAGGGCCCTTTATGCTGTGCTGTTTTCCAGACTCTCACTTCCCACTCCGTCCATACACCCAGGGTTCCCATTGCATGCACAGAATCCAGCACCTGCCCCTTTTAAACTTCATAAAATTTGTGATTGCTTAGCCCTGTAATTTGTTGAGGTTTCTCTGCAGGACCTCTTTGCCATTGAGGGAGTCAGCAGCTCCTCTCAACTTGGTGTCATCATCAAACTTAGTATTCTGAGTTCCGTGTCAAAGTTGTTTATGAGGATGTTGAAGTGGGCCAAGCAGAGAGCCCAATGAAACCCCACTAGTGACAGGTCCCCAGTCTGATGTTACCCCATTCAGTGTAACCCTTTGTGCCCCACATGGAAGCCAGTTTGCATAACCCCATCCAGCCATGGGCTGGGCATTTTGTCCATGAAGACACTGTGAGAGATAATATCAAAAACTTCGCTGAATTCAAAAAAGTTCACATCTACTGGTCCTGTTGATTGGCTAAGTGAGCTTCCCTGTCTAAGTAGCCTTTCTTCTCATGAAACTGTGCTGTTATGAGTGACTGCACTGCCCTTCAGGTCTTTTTCAATACTTCCCAGAGTAATTTTTTCTATGAATTTACCAGGCACTGAATTGATGCTGACAGACCTGTTGTTTCCAAGGTACTCCTTCCTACCCTTTTTGAAAACTGGGACAGTGTGTGCTGGCTTCCACTCATTTGGGACCACTCAGAAGTCCCAAGACCACTCAAAAACCATTGAGAGAGGCATTGTAAACACATCACCCAGGTCTTTGAGGATTCTCAGATGAATCCCACCAGACCTCATAGATTTGCAAGGATCCAGCTGGAGCAACCAATACTGCACAGTTTCAGGGTCAGCTGAGAGCTGATCATTCTCATAGCCATGGTCCTCCAGCTCAGGGCACTGAGACCCCCTTGGTCTGCCATCAGGGTTGAAGACAGAAAGAATGTGTTAAACACCTCTGCCTTGTTGTGAGGCACCTCCATGCCCCTATTTGTGAGGTGACCATCCTCATCCTATTGATGTTATTTTTACACTGCCTTTTGCCATTAATGTATTTTTAAAAAAACCCTTTTAATGTTTCCTACAGTTCTGGCAGCTTCAACTCCATTTGGCTGCATGAATTTTCTCTCTACAGTGGTGAACAGCATCTCTGTATCATTCCCATGTCACCTGACCTTGCCTCCTCTGGGCAGATACCTCCCTTTATTGCCTTAGTTCCAGGAGAACATCCCTGCTCAGCCAAGGTGGCCTTCTGCCTCACCTGCTTGACTTCTGACATTTGGGAATTTCCTGTTCCTGTGCACTAAGGAGGTGATATTTAAAAAGTGGTCAATGCTGACAGACCCCTGCACCTGCAGAAACTTCTTCCCAGGAGGACTTATTAATTCCCTGAGCAGTCTGAAGTCTGCTTTCCTCATGTCCAGAGTTGAGGTTTTGCTGGCACCTTTCCTTCTGTCAACAGAGATTTTGAACTCAATCTTTTTGTGGTTGCTGTGGCCAAGATGGCCCCAGTTTCTGCTTTGCTCATGAGATCCACCCTGTTGACAAGCAGCAGATCAAGGACAGTGTCTTTCTAAGTCAGGTCCCTTAGGACTTGTTCTATAAATTTGTCATCCAGGTCTTTAAGGAATCATCTGGTTCAGGCTGCACTAGCTGTGTGATGCTCCCACTAAATTCTGGCAAGCTGAAGTCCCCCATAAGGACAAGGGCAGTTCACCTGGAAGTCTCCCTTTGTTTCCCCCAGAATAATTCGTCAGTGCCATTGTCCTGGCCAGGAGGTCTATAGCAGACTCCCACAATGACATCCAGATGAATTGTTTACCTCTTGATTCTTATCCAGAGGTTCTCAATAGTTCCCTTTACACCTGTGCCAGACATTCTAACCCTTCCGTTACATACAATGCCCACCACCTCTTCCATCCTGCCTGTGCCTCCTGGAGAGCTTGTAAGCAAACCTGAGTCCTCTCTTCTTGAAGACTTTTTTTTTGGAGTTTGTCAATTGCTCTGTTTCTTCTGCCAGAAGAGGGAGAAAAATTTGATCAATTTTTAGCCTTTCCTGAGTGTGTAGAGATAAAGTTTTAGATTTATTTTTGTTGTATCTAAAATCAAATTCTTGTCCTGAAGTTGATGTGATTTAAAAGAGTCCTTATCTACACTGCTGGGATGATAAAAGTTATGACATCATGAAACTAGTGCCAGCTATAGTTATGAAAGCTGCTGTCTAGTTGGAGATAAAATCTAGAAAAATCCAAAATGCTAGACTACACCTTGGACATAGAAGAAACTGGGATTTCTCATTTATAGTTTTTTGGGGGCATGTTTGGGGTTGTTTGTCTGTTTTTAAATGTTCTTTCACTTTCTTTAGTACTTCATCCAAATACTTTTAATCTGAATACTTTTAAAGGTTTTTTTTGGCAACAGCGAACTAATTGCTGGTATATTCAAAAAGCTGTATTTTAGCTACCCTGTGAAGATTCTTCTGTTACTGTTTTTGATCATATTATCTCCTCTTCCATAAGGAAGTTGACTTCCATTGACAGAGTGTAAATATGATAAGCAGAAAATTAAACTTACTTTGTAATAAAAATCTAGTACTTCTATTAAAATAATGTATATTTTAAAAATATTGAACAGCAGGTAAAACAAATTGATTTTGAGCTCCAATCTCCTCCAGTTGAATCCAGCCAAAGGAAGAATGGCATTATATTTTATATGCCTTCTCAGTCTACTATCATATAATAATAACCTTTCAATTCAGGTTTGTCAAAAAAAAAAAAAGGACAGCTCAATTTAAGTCACCTGAAGTAATTTCAGAGTAATTTGCTTCTCATTTTTGTCATAATTTAAGTAAATTATGTAAGATCATCGGAAGACAGATGTGTGTCTTGTTTTATGGAAGTCAAAATCCTTGTTATTAATGTATTTGTGTTTTGGGTTCAAGAACAAGAGATTAGCAATTTGACCTTGACAGGCATTGCTATGTGACAGGAATATAAAGCAGGAGGTTTATTTGAAGCAAACATGTCCAAGATTTTTCTAGTCTACAAAATCTTCTAACCATGTACTTCAGTATTAGACAAAATAGTATCTGACACAGTTGTTCCCTCAGCTTAGATTTGCCAGCCCTGATTTTACTCCACCTCTTCTGTAGCAAAATTCTATCCAAATACGAGATAGAAAATTATCATACATAAAGGTTTTACTTCCAGCTTTTAAGAAATCTCTTAATCTGTTCCCAGCCCTCACCTGCATGAAGAATCTTACTTGCAAACATCTGTCTTAAATGGCACAACTCTTAGCCTTACATACAAGTTTCAAGGTGTGGATCACACACCTCTCTTTAAGCAGTTATTTGTATGCAGTGTGTTGTATGTTTTGGTAGAAGAAAAATTCAGAGTTCCAATGCCTTGCTAGCACTTCAGTCTGGACCAATTTCTCTGAAAATGCCCTGAGAAGATAATAGCATAAATTTGAGCAGCCTAGGCAAAGGGACTATTTTTTAATAAACTTGAACCGTGAAAAATAGGAAATATATGCAGTAGCAAATGTGAACAGAAGGAAGAAAATTATGATAGGTTTTAGAAAAGCACAAAATGTGAAGAAATTATAGTGCTTCGAGGCACAGGTGAAAGTTAGTGCTGCCCATAAAAGAAACAAAACTCATTCATTATACAGCCACTGAGTTGCTCTGTAAGATAATAATGTGAATGTATGCCATGGGTTGAAGGCAGGAAGCAATTACAGATGCCTTATAGTAAAACCATTTTTAAACGGGATAGCATATGTTGATTTTTAAATATATTTGTTTTAAAGGTAAGCTAAAATATGCATTATCAAATATGAATTTTGTGTGCTAGAACTACATCAGTAAATTTTATGAGTTGTAGTCACAGAAAGAAAAGTAAAGGTGGTTGTGTTATTCTGAAGTGGTGTTATTGCTATCCTTTATTCAAATGAGTATAAGAAGAGATGGGGAAAGCGTGAACAATTCCAGAAAAAGATTTCAAAACTTGTATAAGTAATATTCCATCTTTACAGTGATATGCTCTCAAGTGCTTTCCATACTGCATGCAAAAATGCAAGAAGAAACAGAGGGACGGTATTTCATCTTGGAGATGAGAAAATTGAGAACAAGGGATTTATTCCTTTACAACAGAAAAATTCTATTTAGAGAGATAGGCTTTATCGAAACCTCAAAGGAAGTAGGCAACATATCAAATCAAGAGATTGTACTAAGATTTTAAACCCTTTGAGTAGGAGTTTTATCTGAGGTTTTAAATTCAAGATTTTGGGAAGGAAGATAATTCTGAAATAGCACATTTCAAAATGATGCATTCCCCTAGGTAATTTTTGTATCTCTAAAGAAAAGTAGAGGTAGAAAATTTTTATCAAATAGGAAATTGGAAAGGATAGAAAACAGTGACAGGATTATTAGACACAGTGAAGAAGAAAAATTATATGTTTGTGTGTGTGTGTATGTGTAAAACTTGTAGAAGCCCAAGAAAAACAACTGAGAGGATATGAATATATAGTTTGCACTTTTTTTTGTGAAGTGAAAGAAACCTGTCATGGGGAAAAAATAGGATAAAGACAGTTCTAGAAAAGACATTCTTGAAAAACATGAAGTTTTTTTCCAAATGAGGAAAATACAAAAGGCTATAAAATTTTACATTATAAAATATTTCATAAAAATTAAATGTTACATATTAAGATCTAATGTGAAAGACCAAAAAAGCAAAACAGAAACAAAGGTATAAAGATATAGCAATCTTTTAAGAAATGTCCTCCAGATCATGAAGTCAGCTAAAGGGGTTGGAAGGACATAAGTAAAATAAAAGGAAAATTTAATGAAGATGTACTACAGAAGAAATTGCAAAGTCTATTAAGATACAATTTTTCCCGTAAGATGCATCAAAACCTGTCCCAGATTTAGGCAATAGTAGAAGAAATTGTTAAAAAACAGGTAAAATGGGCAAGGACTATCAGCAGAACACTTCTATAAAAGCCCAAATCAAACCCATTAATTACTAACTCTGAAATATGAGCTTGCCAGGAAGCAGAGCTTTGTGCTGTTCCAAATGCTAAATAAGTTTTGGGAAAAAAAAAAGTATTTGGTAAATACAAAGCTATCAATGGCTTTAAAGACAACTATGCAAAATTGCAAAACTGCAGAATCTGGTAAAATAGCAGATGAAATCTAAAATGAAATGAAACGTGAAGTATAAGCACGGCAGTGGGAGCATGGCAAGTTTGAAGTTGCATGATGGACTTGGAATGAGCATCACTGTGTAGAAAAGAGTCTTTGAGCAAAAGAAAATAGTTGTATGAATATGCTAGCTTGATGCTCAGAGGTCCAGGAAGAGGATGAAACATTAGGAAGTGTGTGGAAACCAGAAGAATATGAAGCAGAGGTTGTTATGCTGGCACATATGTTCCGAGACTGCCTGCGCGTTAAGCAGTGTAGGACGTTCTGGTCAGTTTTCTTGAAGGGTACACATTTTTGTTACATAAATGTATCATCCATTCAGTGCTAGGAAAGTAGGCACATTGGAGGACTTGCAGAGTATTATAGCTATTTTAAGCCAGTTCCTCCATTAAAAAGAGTGCAATCTTAGAACAGTCATTACCCAACAGGCATAAACCTGGGACAAACAGTGTCTGACCTCGTCAGTGGCACTGTGGGGTGCGTGGTGTAGGGACACACACAGTGTTCCCTTGTGTATGTAACAATCAGAATGTTTGTGAGGGAAGGTAACCTTGTACGTAGAATAGGACTGCATGAACTTTGTTGAAAATCTGCATTGTTTTTCTCAGTCTTGATACAGTCCCTAGGACTAAATCAGACCAACTCAACAGCTGAGTTCTCAGTACTAACACAGAAGTGAGGAATAAAATACTAGCAATTGGTCTATAAGCTTATAAACAAAGTTATGAAATATCTCACCGTAAGAAAAAATCTATTTAGTGTGCATCCTCTTGCCCCAGATTGCTTTTTCATGTCCTGTCCCTAGATTCAAAACCTGACTAATTTCCCCAGCTTTCATGTCTCTGTCTATCTGTTCTAAGACATTTCTTGGGGTAAGTGCTGGACACTTATTCTGGGGTGAATGGAAGTTACTTAAAAAAAAAACCAAGCAAATGCACTAGGTAGACTTAAGGGTCTCTCTAGAGGTCATGCTGTATTCTGCTAAAATCATATTCCCTGTCTCCAAAAATGAGGTTTTATGATTTCATCCAAGGAAAGAAATAAAAAAATATAGCAATATTTTTAAATTCCTCTGTGCTTTATAACCTGCTACAGCAGTTTTACTCCATCTTTTTTTTATTAAAAAATCTAGCATCCTGCTGTGCAGTACAATATCTAATATATATCTGTGATTAATGATATTTCTAATAACAAATCCTCCAAATTGTCTGGCATTGATACTCGTGTTGTATCCATTCAGCAATATGTCTTCAAAAAACTTCTTGTGTAAGCTGCTAGTGCTTCCTGAAAAGTGGTTCTCATAACATGTATTTCATGATTTTCAAATGTAGAAGAAAACTTATGGCTAAGTAATTATCTAGTGTTAACCTAATTTTGTTCAATAATGTCTTGGGTGATATAATTTACATCGTACCACCAAAAGAGTACAGTACTTAACAATCAAGGACTTACAGTAAAATTATTTGGCATTGTTGTTTAAAAAGATAATGGTAAATATTATTTTGCTATGAAAAATTAAAGAAAAATGTTCCTGCAAGTGTGATAAGGGTTTATGTCTATTCTGCTGAATTTAAATGTTGATGTTATCTGAATCAATGTCAAAATTACCATTTTCTCTACTGAGAGACTGTTTACCTCTCAGTCATGCCTACAAAAGAAGTTGTAGAACAGGAAATTTAAAAAAAATCCACCAAAATACTAAACAGTTTGGATTTAATTCAGCCTAGTTGACAAGTTTAAAGGCCATTTTTACGCATTCTTCAGAGATATTAATATTGTATATTTCTTCATGTAGCTTCTGTATAGTTTTGAAACACTGACTTTTATAGTAGTATTTTTAAATTTGGAGAATATAAAGGAAGTAGAATTGATACAAACAAGGTTTTTATGTACTTTTTTTTTTAATCTCATATAGCAATTACTTTTTTGGTGGGACATTAATAGTCTTCCTTTTTCTGCATTTAGCCAAGTGTAAAGTGGAATGTTCATACTCATGCCAATTATATATATATTTTAAGTAGTGTAAATGTTTTTTTGAATATTGAATTGTTTTGAAAAATGCCTACAGTGAGAAGCAAATTATATAGAAAATATATTGAATTAAAGGAGGTAAAAAGCTTGCTTAATTAGGCAAGTGTGACTAATTTCTGGGTTATGCTTTAGAAGATATTTAAATAAATAGGAGACTAGTAGAATAATAACAGAAATATATTTGGTTTTGAATATTCAAGTGTTTATTTGGACAGTTCTCTCTTAATAAGAGATTTCTAATGTCTCAGCCTATCTATAGGAGTAGTTTTTTCAGTCATAACTAGGAAAATACAGAAGCTTTCTTCACAAAGGAGACAGCATGTGCTGATGAAACTTTTCCCTTTCTTTCACATCTGTTCCAGTTGTCTAGGTCTTTCACAGCCTGTTGCTTTGAAAAATTTCTTTAATGGACCTTAGCAGATATATTGGAGTGTCTCTGCTCTTTTGTAATTTTTTTTTTATTCCTTTTTTTTTTTTTGTATGTGCTTGTGCTAGGGAAACTAGTCCAACTAAAATGATACAAAACAAATTAAAGTGTTCCAGAAGTGGTCCTGGACACTGAATGAGTCATACACTGCAAATATAAGCTCAGGCCTTTTGGATCTTTATCTTCAGTTGTAAAGCAAGGGTGCTTGGCTCTGAGATTAAAGTCTACAAATAACACATTTTTTTTCAGAGAAATGGCAGTTTTCTTGCAGCAGATTGGAGAGACAGAAGATCATCCAAGAGCTCTCTGTCCTGTATGATAATGTGCTTTTTCCCTTATCTATTTAACTGAAAGAAATTTGGCTACCTTTCCAGCCCAGAACTGCTCAGAAATAGAGACATGTCGGAGATAATCAGTGTGAGTTCTTCCTCTCACTCGTGTAAATGGATGTCGGGTGGCAACAGTGATTAAGCTCTATCTCAAATCTTTGCTGTAACTTTTATAGAAAGATTTTAGGCAGTGATTGGTAACCCAAGTCACCACTGAAAATCTTTCTATATCATGAATATTTCCAGATGATTAAGTCTAGCATTTGTATGGTTGTCAATTAGAAAGGAGGAGAAAGCTCTTATGTGTAGTGTTGTATTTTGTTAAACACAGCTCTGATGCAGATACAGGTGACCCTAGAGTCAGACTTAGTAATACTAATCATAATCTTGTCAGCTTCCAGCAGTTTGCTTCCCAAAATTGCTTAATTCTACATTGATATATTGAAACTCCTTTGCTCAGGTTTTACATAGGTGCCTAAGATAAACCAACTTAAACATCGTATATAAGAGTTTAACATGTAGGCATGCATCGTATATGAGTTTAACATATAGGCATGCAGAGTGTCAGTTCCTGATGGAAGAAAATGTCTTGATCTTAGTTTCTGTTAAAGTCCTGTTAGAGGAATGGACAGCTGTTGCACAGAAGAGAGATTATTCATGGTCAGGTCATATGTGATAAAATGGCATAAGAATTTCTCAGCTGGTTTGATGCAGTCCTGTGCAAATTTTAGAGAGTTTTTTAAAAATAAACACTATTAAACAAATGTGAAGTTGTCTAAGAAGTGCGGCTGTCTAACAAGTAGGAAAAGCATAAGTCTGTTGAATTGTGCAGCAACTCCTGTTTGGCAGTGTTCTATAACTCTCTTGAAAGAAAATATGCTTTTTCTATAAAGAGACACACATGCATACAAACAAATAAACAACAACAATATCCCAGATGTCACAAGAACATAAATATATTGATTTACCCTGGAAACTGCTCTAGCAGTCTGTCAGAATATTTTGTTGTTTTTTATTCCTCTTCTTATGATATTTCTCTAGTATTTTTTTTAGAAACTTCTTACAACTTGAAGTGATAATATTTTACTCTGTATGAATGTGCCACTTTATTCAATGGAACTTCGCATCCTGAAAATATCTTGAGTGTCTGTAAGAGTATCAATAAGAGTAGTGAAGACTAGAGGTAGAAACAGATCATAAGGGCAAGTTGTTTTTGTTGATTTTGCCATCTCTTAATCAACCGTTCAAAAAAGAAACTTGTATTTGAGCTGAAATATTTTAGTAGACACATTTGCATTTTCATTGTCCTCTATAATTTAGAAAATAAACAATAGCAGAAAAATCTTCAATTTGAAGTCACTAGCTGTTTTGTTAGTCTTTGTTGTGCTTACGTTTTTTATATAAATTGTTATTGTTTAGGCTTAATGACTAAGGTAATGAACTAAAAGTTTATATATATTGTTCTGCTTGTAGTCCAGAATAAATATCTTTTGTTCAAACTATTTCTTTGGCTAATATTTTGGACATATCATGTTCAACAGCAATAAAATCCATAATACTTAAATACAAACTTGGAAAGCTTGTAAGGTCTGGAAGAAGGGCATCTGTCTGTATGACTCATGTCCCTGTTACAATAAAAGGCATCAGTCTGGCACTGGAAGTACCTCTGGGCTAGCTCAGTGGGGTTTTTTCTTGTGGTGTTATGTGTAAATTCTAGGTGTTGCACCCACAGAAAAATGGACATTAGGGAATGTTCTTCAGTCTCTTCAATCACATGTACACAGGAAAACAAGTTACCTCTCTAGCTGTCAGCCTAGTACTCAATAGCCTACATTTTTCTCCTTTGTTTTAAGTTTTTAGGAGCTCTACTATGCTATTTTCTGGCTGTCATGTGGACTGATGTTTTATGGTTGTTCATAGAAACATGCCTGAAAGTGTTTACAAGAGAATGTCATTTAATATGTAAAAAAATATTTGAACCCCATTTAATGTGCTAGTACTGCTTTCCTCAGTTGAAGCCATAAACTTGTATCTTGATTTCATACATAGTTCTAGACATTTTATTAGACTTCTATGAATTTTGCTAATGCATCATCTAGTTTAATTAGCTAAACTTGTTTCTCTCTTGTGTGTATTGCTGGAATAGATTGACCAATTATTTATTTACTTTTGTGTCCATTGAAAAAGTAATGTGGGGATACTCTTGCAGATACTGATATTAGCTGATATAATTGATGTTTTATTAGGAGATTTTACTGTAGCATCTTTTTGCTCAGAAATTACATTTTGTCTCATCTTTGGCTGAGCTAAGGAAAAAAATATGTGCAGAGATGTATCTGGCTCAAATGAGAATATAAATCTTTAAACTGCTTGATCTCAGAGCATCTGAATTTCCCTTTAATTCCACTCTTCCAATATTATTGCAATGCATGTAGCCAGAGGCTGACAAATGCTTCTTTTCAAAGCTGTGATGCCATACCATCATCAGTTGCTAGGGGTTTTTGCTTAGTTATTGTTTTAATACAGTGACAGATTTGTCAAATTCTGACAACTATATGAAAGTACCCCACTGCTGGTTTAAGTATTCTTAGGCTCCTGGATTTGAAAATGAATCTAGATGTCCTTCTTTCTCTGAATTTTTAGCTTATGTCATGGTCTGAATAGCATATAAGTTTAAAAATGCCATTCGACTGAGAAACTGGATAAAAATATCCAATAAGCCTTATTTCATTATAACAAACAATACTGCCAATGTCTAGTTAAATATAATTGTGGTAAAACGCCTGTAATCAGAAGCCTGTAATCTGCAATTTTTTGAGTTGGTATGCATTTGTCATTGACTGGAAAGCAAGATCTATTCGTGGATATGCTTGCTGTGTTGTTCAGGACAACTATGTGTTGAATGGTTTAGTGATACATGAAACATTTTCTCTGGTGGATTTTAGAATGTGTGCAGCTTTTATACACTGATGAAGGGTCTTATGCTTGAATGTAGAACTTGAAAGGCCTTTGTTTTAATTATATAAATTTATTTCTTTCAGTATAGAAGCTACTTGGATGATTGAGGGATAAAACCTCACCTTTGACTTGCAAAAGACTCCTGATTTAGTCCTAGTCACCATGAATAAGAATACCTGTAGTCTACGTGGGAAGAGCAAGAGTGTAAGTAGAAGGTTTTCTTTTTCTTGCTTTTTTATTTAATATCAGTATTCTTCCACACTATTTCTGTGTTGTATTAGCCTTTGAAATGCCACTTTCCAAGATGGAATGATAAAATCATTATTATTTGAACCCTATTATATCTGTAACCTAAATGAATATGTGTCTTTAACACCAGGAGATAAGATTATTGAACAGTCGTATGGTTTCAGTGATTTTTTAATTTATTTTTTGTAATTGACACAATAATTTTCTGCAGTTTATTCTTTTAAAAGTTAGGTTTTTTTTCTTGAGCATTCACTGAAATATAAGATTATATAATGTCCACGTTGTACTCAGTTGTAAATGTATGCCCCTGCACTGATGTTAAGGACTGCATTTGTTTTGATATGAAATGTTGACTGTGCAATATTCCAGGAGATCAATGAGAAAATAAGCTAATTATATAAGCATAGGTTTGGATATGTCTTAATTTTGCCTATTTTCTGGCCTTTTTAATGTGTTTTGTCTTATATATATATATATATATATATATATATATATATACACGTCTCTCTGCATCCAAGAGTACTTCTGAAAAAGAGAGGTTTGGACAGTTCAGACTGAAAGATATTTTTTAACCTGCAAAATAAACTCCTTCATTTTGGTGTTAAGTCCTAGCATAACTTGGTCAGTGAACTTAGATAGAACCATCTGCAACTATTTTTACTTTGAACTGGTTACCTAGTGTATTTCCTACTGTTTTTTGTTTTGAAATTGTAAAATACATTGTCTCTGAGAAGTTATTTTTAGCTATGTGGTGTGTATATATGCTACATAAATAATTTTTTGACTACTGCTTGTAGGGGAATAGTGAAACTATTTGAACTATTTCAACAAAAGTGACTTTGGAGAAGCCTCTTGTTGAGCATGGACAAAGATTTCATATAACATATAAAATCTTCCATTGTTCCACATGCCTGTCAATTTGAATTTTGTTTGTCAAAGTCATCCGTGGTCTGCCAGACCAGTCCTTTTATGAAGAGACCAACTGGTGAATAAGTAGAAATGCCATCAGTTTAATGATCTTAAAAAGAAAGATAGACTATGACTTCTATTTTTATTTAAAGGTATGTTGTCACATATGTTCCAAGAAAGTTTTTGTCATTTTTGGAAGCATCGGAATCAAGGTATTGGTTCAGTGGTTTCAGATGTCAGTGAACATAATTTATTTAATATAGAAGATGAACTTGCAGATACGTGTGAACATCTGGGTATTTTTACCAAATATAGAACTCAGTGTGCATCTTGAACTAACTGAGGCTAACTCAACAGTGTAGCATAAAGAAACTGCTGGTAGAAAATACTTAAACATTTCCATTTCTTTTCTGACAATACAATATGTATACTACTATTAAAATAATTTGCAAGTGATCTTGTAATTAAAAATATGTGGTTAGTATTTATTAACTGTACTTCGAATAATTTTTTAAATTCCGTTACATAACTATACTCATATGGCACAATATGTCTAATCCTGCTTGACTTTCACTCTCTCCCTGATGGTTTGCACAGTATTGCCATTCATTCTTTCATTGGTAGCCTATGTAGTTGCATTTAACTGTGTTTGTGAAAAGGGTTTATATAATAGCAATTTCTTTCTTTCAGTGTTGCTCATAGCATTAATTGAGCATCCATGTTCTTTCAGCCTATGTGTACTATTTGTCTAATACTTTTTCTTAGGTATCCTTAGGTGGCTCTTTATTTCTTTTAAGACATTTCCTCTTAAATAATTTCCTCCTTACCTTTTTTTATTTCCCTCTTTTTCCAGCATTTTCAACTTAAAATATTATAGGTGGTCTAATGCTTCTAATTCCATGATTTACCATCTGGTACTTCTGAAAACAGAGCTAAATCTTTGTCTCTCCCTGTCTCCTTCCCTCCCTGTAACTTGTTTTCCTCCTCCATTTCTACCCTCTCCCCACCACGAAGTTACTTCTAGTAAAAAATGGAGTTTTAGTTATTACTGATCAAGCACAGAATGAGATTTTTAAAAATAATTTTTATAATAAAACAATGAGCTTGATTTTTTGTGTTTCAGAAGGGCTTAATATTATTTTCATAACTGCATAAACAAGGCAAAGTATTTCCACGCACTATTTCTACAGCTTTGCATATGTGAATATAATTTGTTGTGTATCAAAAAGCATGATGAAATATACTTATTGGTATTTTCAAAATCAGACTTCCAGCCTATCTTCAATGAAACTAGCTTTTTACTGACAGTACACCATTTATGAAAAATAATTTTTCAACAAAGTATTGTAATAATTAGATTTGGGAGTATATTAGAGCATATTTGGTCAACTAAAGGAAGTAAGAGTACTTTCAGGTGATGAGCATGCTAGTATCAAGAATGAAGTCTGAATGTCACACTGTGTGGGATTTTATCTTGGAACATTGTGTCAGAAGTGAGTCAATCCTTGTGAAATCTGAAAGTAGCTATATTGAAAGAAAATGAACCAAGAAAGAAGATATATTAAGCAACTAGGTCTGCTTAAACTGTGGCATTTCAACAGCTTCAACAACAAAAGAAAAGGGGTGGAGGGGGCAGAAAGCAAAATTAGAACTTTAAGGGTAGTTTGTCTGCCTTTTAATTTATTATTATTTGTAAAAGTCTAGAAGTGCAAGACTTTTGAATTCATAAATATAAAAAGTATATTTTCAACAATGATAGGTTAGGTTTAAACTACAGATCACTAATAGGAGATAAAGTGGCTCATATTTTATGATCAAAGCTTTAAAAGCAAAGATTTGACCACTGGGGTCAAAAAATGGTATACTCTCCAAAGAGAGATTGCAGGAAAGATTCTGAGCTGCAGAAGTTGTGAGCGGGGGGGAGGTGATGGTGGTGGTGGCAAATCATGCAAATGCAAAGCAGGCAGGAAGCACCCATAGAAAAGTGCAAAGGAGGGCAGAGAGCTATTTGCAAACAGCTGACTCACAGAGATGTTTTCATCCAATGTTCTTAGGGCTAGATCCTCATAACCTTTGCTTGTAATGTGGAGGAGTGAAGAGAAGTTATACACTTCTTTTGTTCCTATGCTCATTTCTCCTCAGATGATGAGTCTCAGATAAGACAAGGGCCAAGGGCTCTTTGTCTGCCCCTTCTCCTGAAGAGAGAGAGAATGTCATCCTTTCTACTCCAGACTACACTCCTCTGCTTACCAGCTAGAATAGTTAATCAGCAACACAGTAAGATACTCAATACCAAAAAGTAGTTCTCTACTGAGAGTGTGAAGGAATTGCAGAGAAGTTCAGTTCCAGTCTCTTTTCTAGCAGAGCACAGTTCTGTCAGACAGAAGTTCTTGCTTTAGGTCAATAGTTCTAAGTAAGCAATTTGTCAACAGACAAACTTGCAGTGTTTCAGAAGCATTTTTCATAATAAAATTGCATTAGTTACAAATAAATTGATTTTTCTCTCATCACCGATGGTTAGGTCCATTTGTTATCTGATAGAAGGATACTTAGAGGAAGATTGCCTCGGCCAACCATTCTTAATGAATGGGAAGTAATTACACTGCATATTCTTTGCCTTCTTCCACCTCTCTATCTGTAATACAGTCTTTGCAAATGGAACAAGGGATAGAAAAGGCAAAGGTGGGAGATTGCTAAAGGGTGAATTGAAATTCATACAGTGGTGCTATTTTTCCCTTAATGTCACTGGTTGACTGGCAAAATGGACATCTTGGGCAGCATGTTTCCTTATGTAAAACAGCAGCTTATATAAGAAATGCCTGGCACAGCTTTCATCCTTTTTTTTAAATTAATTTTTGATTCATTCTACAGGGCTAGTAAAAATGCCTATTGTGAGAGCCCAGTCTGAGAAACTATCCTATTGTATCCTATTAAATGAATTGTTTTATGTTATGTTTATGTTAATTTACTATATTCACATGTGTGCACTTGTTAATATCCTTTACTTGTGGAATTATCTTTTGGAAAGAGAGGGAAGGTACTATAGCAGGAATACACTAGTTTGTTCCTGACAAAGATATTGCACATGTTCATTTTCTGCCGCTCATTCTAGATTTTTAAATTTTATTCTTCCACCCTCTCCCATGGAGGAAGTTTTCTTCATGGAAGTTCTGACTAATGTTTCCAGCTACCCTGTTCTGTTCAGATCTCAAAATCTGTTCTCCATACTTTTCTTCCTTCTGACTGACATTTCTGAAATTAATAGACATGCTTCTGTCATAAATCTCTCTTTTCTTCTCTTGATTCTCCTCCTAGCTCAGTTCCTGCCTATGTTCCTAATTAAGTTCCAGCCTTTTTGAAAGAAGTCTTACCTCCTTATCTAGGGACTGGGCAGTACTTAAAATTTTGAGACATAACTGCACCTTTTTGGAACATGAAAATACTCCCACTCATGTGCTAACAGACATAAAAATCCTAATCTGTAACTCAAATATCATCCACTATTATGCAGATTTAGATAATAATCTGTGGGGCAGTGGTATTTATTTAGTCCAAATTACATCAACAGGAAAAAAAAATCTCTTGATGGTTTGAGTGGGTCTGACAGAGAGTTTTACAGCTCAGCTATGCTAGCAAACCCCTGAATTACACCTCTATTTTTTTGGAGTTCTTGCACATTTGTGTCATTGGCATCCCTTGTCCCAGTTCTTCATATCTGCAGCAAAGATTGTCTGTTGGGAGGTTTTATTTTCTCTGCAATACATTTATGCTCTAAATTTTCCCACCCAGTGCTTGATTTCAGGCTGTTTTGAAGAGGCACAGTGTATGGTTCCGGCCTCCTTTCATGGGAAGGACTGGGAGGTGTCAACCATTTGTATCAGAATTACATCTACTTTTATGTTTTACTCAGAGTAATTATCCCAAATCTGACACCAGATTCAGCCCTTCTGTCTTTACTGTTTGATGGAAACCACTCCTACCTTTGGAATAATTTACTGTAATGGTGAAAATAACACTAAAAACCCCTGAAGATCTCATTCTATGACTATAAAGAAAATATGCTGAATCTAGAGAGTATTAGCTTAAATGAAACAGATGTTATAAATTTAGAAAAGGAAAACATGGGTAGATTACTGAGTCCTAGAATAGGCAAATTAGGAGTAAAGAAAATAAAGATCAGGACTTTATACATTGCACATCACCCTGAGGGCAGCTAGTGGTAAGGGAGGAGCAAAGGAAAGACAAGAATGTGGTGGATAATCTAATTAAAACAGACTAATATTAAAGATTTAATTAGCTCCCTACTTTTGCTTCCCACTTACCTATTACATTATATTTCTAATCCATAACTGAGTTTCTAGACACTCTTCTCTCTTTAAATATGAAGATAGTCTTTCTGGCTCTTCAGTTTGCAAACACTGCATCTTTTGATTCACTCTTTGAGACTAAATTTTGAAACAGTGCCTAGGAGAAGGCTGACTGATGCTGACAGAATGAGGGGTATAGGAGAATGAGCATGTAACTGATGTACACTATATATGGATGGAAATGCCATATTGTGTAATTCCTTTTTTTATGGTGAATTCTGTTCTTATTTGTCTTTCACTTGTCTTTTCAAATTGCAGGTAGTTATTGTCAATATCTATGCATCTGTCAGAGTGAAATGGATATTGCATATTCAGGTTCTCCTGCATGGCAAGGTCCTTGAGATATTTATAATAGAAATATTAAATATTTTCACTGTAAATTTAAAATTCCAAGACTTTGGAAGTATGATAGATGTGGAGTACTATAGAATGGTAAATAGCAGTCACATGGACAATGTTTTTAGAGGAACAAATACTGTAGTAATGGCAGAACAATTTGCTAGATGTTTTGTTGAAAATGGAAATGGCTTCATACTAGTTGTTATGTCAAAACAGATATTTCCCTAGCAAGGATTCATGTTCTTTGGCCACTGATAGCAAAAGGTGACATGAAGAGCTAAAAACAATGAACAGCTGAGTAGTATTAAAGCTTGAGTAAGTTGACAAGAGCAGTATATTCCAGAATTAACACTGTCCTTCAACTCTTAGATGGTGGTCTTGCTATTGAAGTTTTTCAATTTCTATTTTGCTTCTTCAGCAGTGGCTTCAGAAACAGCTGTGACTGTATGTAAAAAATGAGAATTGTTTCTCTTAATGTTGTATGGTTTTTCCCTTCTGACACAGGCAGTATATCTTTTATCTATGTATGCATACATGTCTGTATGCACAGACATAAATGCACATAAATATAGAGCCTAGAAAGGCAGAAAGCATATGGTGTGTATGTCCATTAGGAAGCCCTTAATGAAGAAAGAACATGATCAGATTTCCTTTAATGAATAAGTAGTTCCATTAAAAAAAAATCAAATGTAGTTCTGAAGAGGGCTAATATCAAACTTGCCTTTCTATGAAATATGAGGCTTCTCTCACCAAAATTGAAGTTTATTACCTTACATAGGAACTCAGCAGGAACACTGCAAACTGCCTATGAACAGTGAAACTGCATAATCTGAAGTGCCTCAGCAGATGCATCTGGTGGCTTGAGGCTGAAAACCTTAATATGATCTGTGAAAGGTCTGATTAAATCTTAAGATTCTAACTTATTTCTTTCAGCACTGTAGAATCTGGAAATTTCAGTTTTGTCTGTTTCTTTTCTTTTTCCCTCCTTTTTAAACCTTATTTGTACCAAAAGTCAGCTAAAGAAAAGAAAGAATATATTTAAGATCTGGGGAATCTCTGCTTTTCATTAAATTCTTTGATTCTATGATTCAATAGAGTTTCAGAACACAGTACACAGACACAGAAATTTTTGGTCAGTTGCAGCTGAATATTTGTGGATACATCTTAAATAATGTTCTCGAAAGACCAAATGAGGCCTACTAAGTATTTGTTTCATATCCCTGTAAAGAGAGGGGTCAAAGAAAACAAATTTTGCAGTTTTTCCTTCTATATTCCTCTTCTGCTGTTTGCAATTTTCACATATAAATATGCAAAATAACTAGAAATTTCCCAACTCCTCCATTATAGAACCACTTTCAGGAAGTCCTAACAAAGATTAATTTTTATTTTGAAACCTCCAAAAGGCTGTGATTTACTGCCTCTGCCCTTCAGTCCTAAGCTGGAAAAATAAAGAAGGTTCAAACTTGCTCTAGGGCTAGTACTTATATCTCAGATCATGCGTTCTAGAAAATGATTTGATTTTGATTTTTCAAATATATCTTGGATTTTTTTGCTGCTGTGTTCTGTTCTCATTCCCCCTCTCCCATCCCTGCTTTTTTTTTTAAAGTCATAATAACTTTCATAGAAACTAAATTACTTATCAGTTCACCTTTTCATTATAAGTATAAAAAAAAAAAAATGGAAGCCTTTGAATCTGATGGATTTTCACTGTGATTTCTGGCCCTCCCAATCACAAGGCATTCTTTAGTATAACTTCTAAGTTTTTGTCTTGCTTTGGTTTCCTAGCTGTTAGCTTTCACTAAAGCTTTTGACACATGTTATAGCTTATTCAAGGTCCTATCTGCTTTTTTTGGGCTATTTTCTGTGTCTCTGTTAGATGTTAGACCATGCATCTTCCTTTCGTATTTAAGATCCAGAAAGCAATGACGGCAGTGGTACAATGTTCAAATAATTAGTCTGTTACCATGTGCAAATTAGGCCAAATTCTGTTAGCTTTTTAATCAGATATTACAGATTAGAATATTGCAACAAATTATCTGGACATTTTGCTGTAAAATATAATAACAAAAAACAGAGTTAAAAAAATAGAGCTCACTTGGAAAAAACAGAGCAGCAAAATCAAAGAAACACTTAATTTGGTATCAAAGAAATACATTTAAGACCTTTGCATGGTCTTAAGTAAGTACAAACTACAACTGATTGCAAGATAATTAAAAAAATGAATTACCATACATAATATTTTTGGCTAAAGAATTGAAAAAAACTTCAAATTTTGTGTGAGATGGGGGAGATTTTTTATTATACATGTTATGCTTCTTTTACATTTTAAATTACCATACTTTGAGAAAATTGATTTCAAAACAGAAGTGAACATTTGAAAATACTGAAAGGCAATACTGTCCAATTCCTCCATTAGGTAAATGAACTACAGTTTTCTACCTACAAAATTTGAAGCTTAGGCTATGACCCTCTTATCTCTGCATGTTCTTCATAAATAGCGGCAATTAATAGCAAACTTTCATCTCTTTCTGGAGAAGAACATTGTGTATCATTGATTTTTTTACCAGGGATCAATATCTGAATTACATGGCACATGTCAAGATCTAGGTTTTGCTTAGTAAAAATAGTATCTGAATAATAAAGTAAGAACAAATTAATTAGGATGGGAAGGGAAATTTAGACAGATAGTGAGAAAAAATTTAGATTAAATTGTTGTATATCTTCAAGTATCTACTTCCAGCCTTGGTTTTGGAATCTTTGCTTCAGAGATAAGATAAAAGATATTTTCTTGATGCCTTTGAAAATTCCTCTAGAAATAATTTTCACTTATTATTCTCTTCATGAGAAACCAGCTCAGTGTCACAATCCAGAGAGTAAAAGATCAAGTCTCAATGGTTTTGCTATGCTCTTTTCAAAACAAAACAATTGTCTCAGTGAAAATATTCTTACTTAATGATCCTCTCTTGAGAGAGCAAAATTAGGATTTCTCTATTCCTCTTTTGAAACAGCAGGTCCTTTGTAACAGGAAGGGGTTGTTTTAAAAAATAAAAATGAGAAACTATGTTGGAAAATGAGATTAGATGAGGCAGTGAAAAATAATATTTTTGGAAACTCTGTGGTTTTCTAATAGAAAACCTATGAGAGGAGAAACCAGCATGGTTTTACGGCTGTACCCAGACCTTCATCCACGTTGCTTTGCAGCCTGTTCTGATGTCTCTCTCTCTGTGTTATCTAGCATTTTTTACTCTCTTGCATCTTCAATTGCATCTTAGAAAAAGGAAACTCATATAAAGGAGAGACAACAAAGATATCTGTCACTTATCCATGTTATTACTCTTATAGCTCTTTTCCATTCTGTGACTTTGGGGTCACTTCAGGGTGAAAAATCTCAGTTCATAAAATATATGTAAAAATATCAGTCTTTTATATTCTTTTTGCATTTTATCTTTATAAAATAAAAATTACTATGTTACTACCTCGACTAGAACATAATAGTAGCAGATAAAAAATAATTGGTACAGTAAAATTTTTTGAGCCTCATTATAGAAGCCATAAATATCTCTATCAGATGTGCTTCATGTTTTCCAAACTTCACTCTGGTTTCTTTGGTTATACAGTGCCATGTGTCGTGAAGCAGCCCCAGTTAACCATTTACATTTTCTTAATCAGGAATGCATCAGAAGTCTGATCAGAACTCTTGCTATTTTACAAGCATCTGCTATTTTCATGATTGTGTCTTCCTCTTCATCTGCAATTCAGTACAAAGATTTAATTAAAGTAGTTAAAATAACAGACAACAGATGTGATCTACTCAACTAAAAGTAAGCAGTTTGAGATTCCCCTGTGGATGAACAGAAATTAAAACATTTAAAATTCTGTAATTTATTTCAATTGCTTTGTCTACCAAATTTAGCTAAACACTGTTGTCTTGCAACATTGCTTTCCAATAGCTAATAATGTCAAATTCTTAAGAGCTGCCTACAGTTTTCCCAAAATTTATTTTGGAGATAGGAAATTCCTGCATTTTTCTGATTTCCTAATGACCGCGTACCTTATTATTCTTTAATCCCTGGGCTCTTTTTGCATTAAATAATCCACAACATTATGCTCTGATATGAATTATCAGCAGCAGAGGTAGAGATTGGAATCACTAAATCTTATATATTGTTACAGCAATAAAATCAGTCTCATGTGCTGTGTAAGTGTGGCTTGCATAATTCCTGTTTTGGTTGTTTTAATTGCAAGATGGGTGTTCAATTGTGGCTGGGTATGCCTCAAGCCTTCACTTACTTTCCTCAAGTATAGGATTTTATATTTGTAGAAAATTGTCTGCATATAGAAACAGGAAATAAAAATTGACTTTTTTTCCCCTCTAAAAATGTCTAATTAGAATGAAATATATACTAATTAATTAGCTTGTGCTGACCATAATGTCATAAGTTGTTGAATTGCTGCCCAACAGACTCCATCACTCATCAGAGTAATGAAGATAAAACGGGATGCAAATTAGGAAGTAAATATACTGGATGTTTGTACCCTAATCATACCTTTCCCTTCTTCCCCTCAGTGTTCTCAAGTACTAGGTCTCTGTTCATTTCTTTCTTTAGTTAATCATATGTTCTTTTTCTGTTCCTCAAGACATAACAATTCAATCTACTCTTTTAGTTCCTCTTTGTGATTCCATTTTAAATTTTAACATGTCTTCTGGCTGCGTTTCTCCATGAATAATCCCTCTAAATGGTAAATGCAAAGTAACTAAAAAAACATCCACTTTGTTGTTCTAGAGTTAAATCAATGAATAGAGATGTAATTGACAAACCACTAAGAGTAGTGAGTTTGAAAAAGAATATTATTCTGTCTATAAAAACACTGCAAACTAGCTGTGGTGCATAAACTGAAAGAATTAATATGATGGAATTCATGCATCACCGAGTCACTAAGGAAAATAAAAAATAATAATAAAAAAGTGCAGTTAAGTATCACATCGTTAAGTAGATCAAAGTACTGCTTTCACAGAGCTGAATGAAATTCTTTCACCTGGAACAAAACAACTCCCTCAGAAAAAAAAAATCTATTCCTTGGCTTAGCAATATTCCTTGAAGCTTTACAAAAGAATCCTTAAAGCTTGGTAGAGTGCAATTTGAAATATGTTTAAAGTCAATTTATTAATTTTACCATGGCTCTGGTACCTTATGATATGTGATACCTTAGGATATAAGGATGCTGTTCCTTTCACACTTAGCTTTGGTTTTTTTTAGCTTTTTCATTATGCTTTTCCTGTAATGAGATCCTGGATGCTGGCTTTCAGTCAAGAGCAGTCTAAGTTAAAGAATGAGTGGTGGGACAACATGCAGTTACTAAAATAAGATACCGAACAGACAATCATGTACAAATGGTATCCACACAACATTATATCTTTCCCTACTAGCCTCATCTATAAGGCAATAAGAAAGGGATAATGTTGATGGAAGTTAAATTTTAAAATTGTGATGTGAGAGCAGAGATTTAAGTAAAACTTTCTCTCCTTCAGGGATCACAGATATGTTAATAACACACTGACACTGTTGTCACAGAATTGTTTGGCTTGGAAAGCACCTTAACTATCATCTAGTTCCACCCTTCTGCCATGAGCCAGAACACCTGCCATTAGACCAGGGCTCAAAACCCCATTCATCCACCTGTGGATGGAGCATCTACAAATTCTCTGGGTGCTATGTTCTAGTGCCTCATCAGCCTCACAATAAAAAAAAATTTTTCGAATACCTACTCTAAATCTACCATCTTTCAGGTTAAAATCATTCCCCCTTGTCCTGTCACTGCCTTTTTAAAAAGTCCCTCTCCATCTTCCTTCTAGGCACTCTTCACGTACTTGAAGGCTGCAATTAGGTTGCTCCAAACCTTTCTCTTCTGCAGTCTTGACAATCCCAATTTTCTCAGGCATTTCTTGTAGGGAGGTGCTCTACCCCTTGAACATCTTGGTATCCTTCCTCTGGACTTGCTCCAGCAGGCAGTTGACCTTCCTGTGCTGGGGACCCCACAGCTGGATGCAGAGCTGCTGAATGCAGCACCGTGGTTTTACATGACTGTAGTTTGAAGACAATTGATGAAACAAAAAGAAACTGTTGCATTACATGGAGAATTTGTATCACAGTCTCTGGATCTTTTCCAGTCTAAAAAACCCTAGAGCAATAAAAGCTACCAAAGTTGCTGTGGTTGTTTCAGTGTTCAATATTCTCTCCTTACTTTCAGGAACAAGAACCAGAGAAAATAAGAGAATTCTGGTATAGCAGCATAGCAACTCTTGAATTATCCTATAGAGAAAACAATTTGCTAAGACACTCTTATTTCCAATACAATGGTGTATAGTGCAGGCTGTGTGTCAAGGATACTGGCAACTGCTTCAAGCATTTGCCTTTTTCAATCCCTGATAGCCCCCTGCTCCTAGTAGCTACGTCTGGAGATTTGAAATAAACACTCACGTTACAGAAGTGTTTTCACAGGGGAAAATATCAAGTGAAGGAATTGCTCAGTTTTCCTTTGTTGGTGTGAAGGTGAAAAGTTTGGGGTTATAACTCAGGTGAAAAGTTGGGTGTTAGAATTATATGTAATAAAACTTGCTTACACAAATCTCATCCAAATTCTATCTTGGTGTTCTTCCCGTACGGCAACCTATCATAGATGTCCAGCATATAAAATCAAAATCTATTGCTAATGAAAGAATCTATTTTATGGATGGTAAAGTTCATTAATAACATCACCAAGGAACTCAGAAATAACACTCTGAGCATGCTTTCTTTAGAGGTGTGATAAACTGAAATTAGGGACATCACAGTAGCAGTAGCAGATGTACTTGAAGGCACTTGTTCTTTGGTTGGTGCTCAGAGGTTACAGGGCTGCCTCACAGCATGATTGTTTAGTGGACTATAATTTACTGGCTGGGTTAGTAAACAGGAGAAGGGAAAGATTCAAATAAGAAACTGTATTTCTAACCATTTCTCTCTATTAATGAAGCACTAAAGAGTGCAAATTTTTCAAAGTACAGAATAGAATCCAGGAATCTGTGTCTTCAGTGAAGCCAGAAAAGATAAAATACATAACCTAGTACAGCATTTGATAAGCAGAAGAGTGGGGAAAAATGTTTGAAAGTCAGGATTTCTTACTGGAACATATGAAATAAAAGGTCTAAATAAATGCAAAGAAAAATATAAATAATAAAAAACACCTTTATAAGCTCAGAACTTCTGGAGTTATGTCTATTTGTTGTCATTCCTCTCCTGGAGTAAAAATGTAGAATGATTTCTCTTGCTGTGTAATTTTTTAGAGAACTGTGCCTCAATATTTTTAACTGTACATTAATGAATACATAAGGTTTTCTAAGAGATTATTTTTTAAAACTTGCGTACTATTGCTAGACATGTCTTAAATTTTGTAAAAGAACAATATTTTTAGCTATGTGACTGAGTTTGTATAGTGCCAGCTTTAGAATAGGTGAAAATTTTGTCAATATATGGAGTGCATGTATGTTGTGTACCTTGAGCTCTGCATTATGGCTCTACAAATTTCATCTATATTTTGCACATTTTTTATCTCTCACACCTATCCAAATGCTAAGCCATCAACTTCCTCCTCCTCCTCTTCCCACCCCACAGTTCATGGGATTTTTTAATATATTTTTTTTAAATAATGAATCTCTACAGAAAATAAATTTGTAATGATATTGTATGAAATGGCTACAATTGATTTAAAACAGATTATATTTTTAAGCACATTTATTTATTGCCTGGGAGAAATTGTGTGTTAGCTGTTAATTGTCAGATTCTCAGGTGAAAACAACATCCTAAAGAAATTTTCTTGCTCACATGTTGAATTACAGTCACTTTTTATATCTGTGCAGCATTGTACGTATTGCCAGGAATGTGCTACTCTGATTATCCATGCTCTGGGAGACTCAGAGCTCAAGCAGTAAATCTGTGTTTTAAGAGCTGCAGAAAACTTTAGAAGTAGAAACAATGAGTGGATTTTATTGGTACTCAACAGCAGAAACCTCTATACATATGCCTACAGTTACAATCTTTCTTTCATGCGGTTGAAGCTGATATTTTTAAAATATAACACTTCTGTGTTCAAAGAACTGTGTATGACCAGTGAGATTGGTGGCATAAAAAAGAATGGAAAGCAGTGAGGGAAATGTCTAGCATTTGAAGTGATTCTACAATTTAGATGAGGTCTTATATTTTGGTATGATAACACCATTTTTATGCTGGTTATTCCAGGGGAAAACAAATTAAATAAAGCAATCTGGTTTTGTTGGGATTTTTTAAAGAAAATACCTTATGGAAGTTTTGTTTAAGATGCTTAGAGTAAAATCTCTTTACTGCTTGGAAACTAAGGGATATTAAGTTTAAAAATATGCAAAATAGGTAGTTACAATGCCATAACTCATGTCTCATTTTATTGTTTTTTTTTTTTTTTACTTTTTAAACAGAGGAAGATTCTATGATAATAGAGGCAATGTCATAGCCCCAATTCTGTCTCTTCAGAGCAAGGTTTCAATTTTTCAATTTTTAATATTTGCAGAAAGGAATCGACTGTGGAAGCCATTTGGAAATTTGGTTTTGGAGCAGACCTCCCTTTTGTCCTACACTTACTAAGACCTTAGGATAAATTGCTGATGTGGCAGTGCCAAATTCAGCATATTGCAGCTCTTCCCGCTTGACCAGCTGTTATTAAACATGATAGGTGATGCAGTCTGAAAATGATCAAGGCCTTACGTTGACACAGGAGGGCATTTCAACTGTCATGAAGATGAGAGCTATTGACTTTTACCTTTGCCTCATTATGTAGTTAATGTGAAGTTTGGAAGTGATAGAAAATACTATTCATCATTAGAGTGGTACACTTACAGTGGTCTGAGAAACTGCAGCAACAGTTTTTATGTACCCTACATTTGACTGAGTAGATGGAACTATCAATCTCCCTCCTTTCACTGCTGGGATGAAAAGCATAAGGATGTTATTGCTTGTTTAAGAAATGGACAGTGTAACTCTTGAACCTCATGCAGTTTGAAAAAGGTTACTAAAGAGAGTAGTTTAATTTGTAGTTTGATTCTGACAATTTATTCAGTGATGTTAAATCATGCATCAAACAGAATGGATTTAAGCCTGCTGCATGCACTGCATGTGTTGCACTCAATTATATAATTTGGCTGTAATAATTTAGTTAAACAAATACTACTATGAAACAGCATAATTTAATATAAATCTGCATTAGTCAACTCTTAAGTCTTAGTCTTTCTTCTCATATATGTGACTCTATATAGGTCTAAAGAAGTCTTCTCTAGGAAGTCTATTAATGTGGTCACATTTTGAATTGTGTATTAATCTCTAACTCAGCATAAGGCTCAGACTGGCCAGGGGAATTTAATTAACTATCTCCCTCACAGCTGTCAGAGAGCTATGCCCTTTTTATCCATCTGAGATCTAAGACTTGGTTTAAAACCTGGCTACTTGAAATTGGTGGGATAATATAATTGGTTCTTTTGGACTGCCTTCTTCAATATAAAATCAAGATCTTACAAAACATTTGGAACACCTGTGAGTGATAAAAATGGAAATTAAATATGTGTGATATAATACATATTGTTGGTAAATTTATACTGTAACTTGAAAGCTAATTGTTTTCAAACACAATTTATCCATTTCAGAGAAGAAATTGTCTGTTATAGATGTGTACCATTATCAAATTATACCGATAAAATAAAACTTCCTACAGAGCAATTTCTAAATGGAATTTGTGTGGAGAGTGTTGATTAGTAACTTGAGATAAAATTCCTAAGGAACTATAGCTATGACTTCCTAGCATTGAGATAAGTCTAAGAATTTTCAAGTTAACCACGCATGAAAAAAATGTTCAAAACCAGAGATATGTAGTAGTAGGATGCAAAGAGCACTATGATATACTGGGACCCATATGAAAAACAGTGAAAAGGAGTAGTAATTTGGATCTAAATTTTTTGTATAAGTCATAAAATGTCTGAATCAGGAAAATATGCTCTTATTAATGATTTTCTTGCAAGAAAATTTTATTTCAGCTGAATCAGAAAATGTTAAATCATAAAGACATAAATCATAAATCATCATTCTTGAGTAGAAAAAAACTACCATCAAAATATTTAAATATGGAGTGAAAACATTATTTTACAATAAATTCCCTACAGAATAATTTAAGAAAGTTTGACATGTATAAAAATGCAGAATCATACCTCTAATTTCTTATAATGTTCTTCCTTCTCCTCATGTCTGAGAAATACTGCCCAAAATGAATGTATTTTTGGGTTTTTTTTAAAGATATTTTTGTTTGCTGTGTCTGAAATCTTTTCCCCTAATGAATTATGGCTTTAAAAAGGTTATTGCTTGCTAAAAAGATTATTATTTAGGTTGGGGGCAATGTGTTGTCCAAAAGTTCATTAAGCATGCTTTAAAGTTTAATTAAAAAATATGAGTTTTAATCCAGAATAATTTTAAAATGCACCACTGTTTTGCAAGAGGACCTTCAAGGTAATAATTTTATTTAATTTTCTAGATAAGAAAATGCAACAACTTAAGCTTAGTCAGACTTTATTGGGACATTGGCTATGGCATCCCAAATGTGCTGATTAGTTAGTGTGGAAAAGACAATGATCAGTTTGATCAGTTTAAGAACTGAGGGCTGGACAAAAAATTATCTAAAGGATAGGCAGCAGGTTTTATTGAAGTGATAATCTACAATGTTAATGGGAGGTTACACAAATATTTCCTTTGTGGTTTGGTCAACCTGATTTATTTCAAGTCATGAGGCATCATCTATAAATGGAAGTCTGTGGTTATCTCTTGCGAAGATGTTACTGGCTTAGTGGGCCAGCTGAAATATAAAGAAATTCAATGGCTTGAAAGAAAAATCATGCATATAGGGGACATAATTACAAATATTCCTGCTGTAAGTTGAAGGCTTACTAACTTTAAAATATAGAAGACAAGACAGATCTCAGTCTCTTAGCAGAGTACAGATTGATGAAGTGATAACAACATGAGGCTGCTGTGAAAAATAAAATGGGATTCTAGAACACATAAGGCAAGCTCCTTCTACTACTGAAATGAGTACTATTGTATTGTATAATGGAAAATCCAACTGGGATATATTATACATTTTTCATTACTTGAGTTAGTGAAAGGCTTGTCCATATTGAGAGATATATGACGTGGATGAATAATATGATATCATGCTGCTGAATACTCTTAGTGAAGACATTAGCAATTATAGAAATGTATAAATAAAGACTGGGAGCCATGAAGAAGTAAGATCTTGCTTAAGCTGACAGAAATATCAGTACCAAAATAGAAAGAATGGAGTGGCTATAAAGAAATTTAGATATTCAAGTATAAGATATCAGGAAGGTGAGATTTCAAAGCAGACTTCTAACTAGGTGACTTGGAAGAAATGTGATTATTTTGGAACAAAATTAATTATTTTGTGAGAGGAATTATATGACTGCAGTGGTAGTAGAAGGCTTAATTTGGTGACAGAATAAGATTAATAGAATTTTTAACAGCAAGGTAAAATGAGGAACATTCTATAGTTTGCAGTCAGCGGATTGACAGTTAGGCCTTTCAGGTTTACAGAATATGAAATTGATAGATTTCTTAATAAAGTTTCATTTGTCAGCCTGACAAGCTCGTTACAATTTCTGGTGAAGTAAATTTTCTAAATAATAGAATTTTTCTTGTGGCCTCCAGATAAAGAAAACTTTTGGGTATCAAAAAAAGACTTTCTTGAAATACTGTCACTTTTGGGATATGAAGAGGGTCATTGTCAGCCATAGCAGAAATATTCTGCTTAGGTCTGAAACTGGGAGCTGTGTTTTCCTCTGATTAGGAAACCTTTAGGGCAAATCAGAATATCTAAAATGGGAGTGCTCCTTTCTCTGCTGAATAGGTAAAGAACCTCACTTCCAGACTAAAGTTACATTTAGTCATTCAGACAATGAATATCTACAACTTGATGTTGACATCTGTGTTAACCTGTCTTTCCTACCCACTTCCTTAATCTTAGATTCTTTCCACTTGGGCCTTTATTTTCAAGTGATTGAGAAGCTACTGGGAGTGGATGAAAGATGAAGAAAATAAAGACAGGAGGACATAAAAATAAAGGACAGGAGGAATATAAAGACAGGAGGAAGAGAAAAATAAGCGATATTAAGACAGCATCACATTTTGGGTTTTTTTTGCCTAGTTGACCACTTGGTTTTCCAGCAAAATCTGCACATGCAGATTGTAGATGTCGAGAAAAATGTAGCAGCCCAATATATTTGTTTTTATATAAAGTCTGTGTAGATGTTGTAATACAATCAAACAAAGTGATCTTGTGTCTTCATTCTGAAAAAAAATAATCTTCCTAATCTACTAAATTTAAAATAAGAATTTACTTTATAAGAGGGGTAAACATAAATGTACATGCTCTGGCTTTTAGGGTATTTACTCCTGCTGTTAGTGAAATTTGGTGATTTGCTTTTGGAAATTTGGAGATAATCTCTAACACATTATTTACTTTCTCTGCTGGGATTTGTGTTTGATTTTATATGACAACATTTTTCAGTAGTGCTTTTTTCTGAAATGATGTATTTCATGATGACTGATGCAGTGAAAGATTTTATGGAGCTCTTAGGCGGTATTGTGTGAAGCATTCAAAGGTAGTTCAAATATCTTTGGTAGAATTAGAAGATATGTCTCTGTTTCAAAAGAGATATATTTTGCATACCTTTCATGTGAAAACAGGACAATGTAAAAAATCTTTCACTTTAGGTAAAGGAATTTATTTTCTAATGTGTTTTTATCTCTGCCAGATTTTTTTTTTCTGTTTCTGCCTGCTGAGTTATTCAACATTGTTTTGCCATTCAGGATAAAAAAAAACCACAAAAGCCTCACCTCAGTCCCATTTCTCCATAAAATCTCAAGCTGACCCACCAACCAGTCAGTAAAACAAACAAAAATCCAACAACAACCTAAAAAAACCCACAAAAAAACCCACAACAAACAAACAAACAAACAGACAAACAACTCATCCAGAAATTAACAACCCCCCACAAGTTCCAATGGTATCTTTCCATCTTTAAGGTAAGTTTTTAAAACTTAATTTACTAGCAAGTTTTTAAATTTTATTTAAGTTACAATAAAACATTATAGGAAATTTATTCACATCTTGATGTGAAATTCAAATAGCTTTTCATGCTCAAAATAATCAAAATGTCTACACCCAGCTCAGTAAATATAACCACTATGGGTATTACTTTTCATTCGTGGACTCTGCACAATATAGCAGTTTCTCTCCAGCTACAAATACTCCTCCAGCATTGCCTTTCCCCCTGTGTGTGCCATTTTCTTGCTTAATATAGCACATTTGATGAGATCTTCAGGATTTTTTGTCTAAAATAAAATAACTAATAATGGCATCCTTCATAAAAGCACACATGCCAGTTTTAAAAGAGTTATAGTGCATTCATATTTTTGGTGTTGACTTTTAATAAAATAGTTCAAGTTAAAGCTTTTAACTTCAAGGTCTGTTTCTTTTTAGGAAGCCACACAAACAGCAAAATTTCCTTGAGATGGATAATTATGGTCATCAATTTTGATTTTTTCCCTGCTTTTTTATGATGGGGTGATCTTTTCCCCTCCCCTTTCTAGACTGATGAATTTACACTCTGGAGTCAGTTGAAGCAACTTACAAACAGGACATTTGGAACAGTTTTTAATGATCAACAAAATATACTGAGGAGAAGTTTAGTACCAAATATGTTTAGTGCTGCAAATAGTCAGTAAGTGAACTGGAAGAAGCACTTTGGGGAGATTTTAGGATTGCTTCGAATGTAACAAGTAGCATTAATCCCTAGTGCTCACGAGCACTGAGATCTGTTTTCATATCAGCATGAGCTCTAGCACTCTTAAATAGGCTTCCTGCCCATCAGAACCATTATGTATAATGCCTCCTGAGACTTGCCTTTTTTTGACAAATCTTCACTTGCCTGCAAGAGATGATGTTTTGCATCTTTGGCCAACATAGGCAGATTTTTCAGAGGTAGATTTTAGAATAATGATTTTTACAATTGTGAAGAATTTTGTTTGATACTCAGTTGTGTAAATAAGTTCTGGGAGGGAGATGGGTTATCACTGCATAGAGTTAATAAAGAGAAAAACTGATCTGAAAAATTGGAAGCTACAGATTACCATCAGATGTGGTCATGCCTTACCAAAAGCTGTTGGTTTAAAGCACATTGATGTAAGAATATGTTCTCAGGAGAGAACATAGGATCATTTAGCCAATATTATGTCTCTTAAACTTTTACTAGGAAGCTTCACTGCATTATCGTTCTGCAAGTGGATATTCTGAGTCTCCCTTTGAACACACATAAAAATTTAGTCTGCAATAGTGTCACCAGAGTTCCAAGGTTCAGCCAACTGTGTGGAGACTTCTGCTCCTTTGTCTGCTTTGAACCTTACTCATGCCATCTTCATTTGATGATTCTTCTCTATTTACTTGATATACAAAAGATATTGTCAAAGGTGATCCACTTCACTGGCTTTCACTGGTTTTGACTGGATATGAAGAAACAACTTTCCATTAATTTACATTTATTTCTAATTCTCACAGTCTGACAAATCAAGGAGTAAATGTAGATGGATATTTAAAAACTTATCTACAATGCCCAGTTTACAGAGTTCAATAATGCAGAAGGACTCTCTGTGCTCAGAACTGATAGACCTATGAAATTGTGTATACAGTAAATACAGTAAGAAGTAGTGCTTCTAGTACTCAGAACTAGTACTACATTAAGAACGTAACCTGTACAATTTACATGAAAATAGTGCCCTGCAAAAACATTTATCTCATTCAATTTCTGTTTATTTTTAAAATAAGAATTTTAGTTCAGATTTAAAACTCTTTCCCCTAGCAATTTCAATAGATAAGACTGTTTATTCTGGAGAGAAAGTGTTTCAATACATGTCTTCAAAGGCCTTGTATTCAGCCTCACTCCGAGTGCCTCTGTAATCCTTTGCCTAATATAATTCCTCAGTCCTGATTTATACATGTTTTGTTTTTATTATTTTTACAGTTAATCATGACACCACTAGGGACTTTTCACCAAGATAGATTTTCTGAGGCATAGAATTTGATTTGAGTGATGCAAAAAGAGCCGTTTGTAAATAAGAATCACCAACATAATCTGTGTTAGAAATTTATTTAACTATTCTTTAAAAATAAACTTTTGATTTTGATTTCCTTATCATAATTATAGCTCCAGATTTTTTTTTATATAGACCACCAGGTTCCTATCACTTGGCACACTCCTGCTAATATGAATAGACACCTGTGTTTACCATTGGATGTTAATTCCTAAAATTAAGTTAGTATAAAGAATGCATCTGTAGAGAATTCTTTTGTCAAATTAAGTTTAGAATTGTTAATACAATATGATTTTTCTACAGAGTGCTAAGGATATAAAACCTTTTCTTTTGAATAAAGAAGTGGTAAGGATACTAAATAACATGATCAATTTGTAGACTGTTTAAAATACATGCTCTCTGCAAATGGATTTCTTCTTATAAAGTATAACTGTCTTGAACATTATGAAATAAAAAAGCAAATTAAATTCCTTGCTAAAGTGCTGAAATCCATGTCTGCAATCTGTTGCACAGTAAATCCTCATAGCACAGAATATTATAGTGAAAGTGCCCAAAATTTTTAAATTATTCCTTTAAATCAGTGTAGACAAAATCAAACAGAATTACTTCATAAGATGAAATCGTTAATATGCATAGATTGTTTGTTGTGACTTTTTGTTTGGGAAATCCTTTTGTGATTGTGATATGTCTCATGGAGAGAAGCCACATCCTATTCCTAATATTGGAAGATCCAATACCTACATTATTTATACTGCAGTTCATGGCTATAAACTAAAATTGTTTTTAAAAATCCCTGAAATATTCATAGACACTGACTCTGTGTGTTATTTCCCTCCTTCCCACATTTGCCCTGTATTAACATATCCCTCATGTAAACCATTGCAGTAAGGTTTTTAAAGGACTTGCAAGTCAAATCCCTGATGTATACTGTGCTCCCTGGAAAAAAAAATATGGTGAATAAGGAATTTCCAACTGCTAGGAATTTGTTTCTCTTCTTTTTGTCCTTCTGTCTTCAAAATACTGAGTTTGGTTAATTTCTGTTTTATGAAGAAATTTAATTTGTTTTGAGTATTGGTTTAAAATTATGACTAGGTTGAAAGGAGATTGAACTCTTTCCATTGGCCCCAACAGGACAGATATTAAATGACATATTCTGTACTGTAACGTATTTGGGTTCTGTTTCAGTGCAGAGAACTGATAAATTGTTATCTTACTGGTCTTATTTTTTAGTTATTGATTTCAAATGGGTAAATGATTTATTTAAGTCATACACAATTCAGTTTTGGAGGTAAGGTTTACCCCTGGTGTGGTAAATAATATTAGAATTTAGCAAAAAAAAAACCCAAACAGTTAATGTCATTCCTGACTAAGTGAATGGGAATCTTTCTTTCCCTGAGTCTGGAGAATGAAGAGAGAGTGAGTACTGGGCAAGACCCAGGAAAGGCTAACCAAGCAAAGTTTGTCCAACCATTCATCCACAGAAACAGAAACAGGCATCGAGTGTTAGCAACTGGAGAGTCCTTGCTGAGAAATACACAACAAGAAAAGGCCATTTGTCACCCTGACAGTGTCTCTAGAGGTTTGCTGTCTGCCAAAAGGTTGCATCCATGGTATAATCAAAAGGCTGCTGAGTCTGCTGACTCATTCCTTTCTTTCTATGTGGGACTGAAAATTACTGAACGAAGTGACCCAGAGGTATCAAGAGATAAGTCCCTTGGAACAGTGCCTTATCTACTGTCCTCCTCTACCCTCCCAGCCAGAGAAGGGGATTTGAGAAAAAGGAGATGGATTAAACAGGTGAAAGGCTGTCTTTATAGCTCGTGTCATGCTCAAAGTCTTAACCTCTGTGATCTTTGCACCTTTGAGAAGTTGGACCTGTTTACATCTGATAGAGCTCAAGCGTCCAAGTGTGAGCAAGAATGTCCCGGGCAATAAACTGTCTGCATGGAGAATTATACTAGATTTAATATGGAAAAATAATGATTTTCTAAGAACTCAAGAAGAGCCAAAGACTGCTGAAACATTAGGAAGCAACAGGGAAGCCAGGGTGAACTCCCTTGAGAGAATTAGGGTAAGTTCCTCTAGAGAGGGCATGGGGCCAATAGTCCAGTCAAATGCTTCTGTACCAGGGCATGCAGCGTGCAGCACGCAGCAAGGGAAACAAACAGGAGGAGCTGGGAGATTCTGCTCAGGGGAAAAACTATGATCTGATTACTACCAAGGAACTCAGTGGGATGAATTCTATGATTGAAGTGCTGTGGTAGATGGCAATAAAGTATTCAGAAGTGACAGGCAAAGGAGAGGGGAGTGGCTGGTTCTCCATGCTCAAACTGGATTGCTTGAATCCACCTCCTCCTGAGGAGGAGAAATGCACAGGTCAAGAGTTTATGGGTGACCAAAGTAAACAAAGAAAACTTTTTTTCCTATAAACAGATATAAAAATGCAGTCAATTATGCCATTATATTGTAATTGTTTTGCTTCCTATTTTATAGTTTATTTATCATAAATGTGAGATATACTCTTTTTTTTTTAAATTTGTTTTCCCATTTTTTCCTCCTCAAATTATCATTAATAGTTCTATGCCAAGATATGTTATGGCAATCATGAAGCTCTTCTCATTTAGCTAGGAAGAACAAAAACGGCATTGTGGCAGTAGCTTCTCTAGCTGCACATTTCCTGCTTGACAGGAGCATCTGATATTCATTGGATCACTGCACTGCTTTGCACAGCAGTACTATTGTCTGGTTTCAGCATCTATTTCAGGACTGCATTCAATTTTAGAATAAAGACTAAAAAAAGGAAAAATGTGCAAGAAATCAAAGTATAGCAGTCTTACACATCTGATTCTTCAGGCGTTGTATCCTATTTCAGCACAATTTGCAACTCAGAGTTGTATTTTCCTCCATGCTATATATCCTAATGGTCTTTGAAAAAGCTGTGTGGTATCAATCTCCAGTTTTTCTCCTTAAACATAACAATAAAAAGGTTATGTTATGCTACTATGGACTATTCTTGATAGATACATGTTTGATTGTGAACGTTGAGTTTATTTTGTTCCTTTATTGAATCTTTGCCTAAACTAAGTGAAACAGATTCTGTACTCCCCAATTTTATGTCAATGTGATTCAACTCTGTCAATAATCAGCAGTCTGCACAGTGGCTATTTTTAGTGATTTTCCATACACACTGACACCGTTGGTGGTTGAGCCACATTTGGTAATTTCAACATCTAGTGATTTTCTTCCATGATATTATTAGTATTTGATAGTGTTTTTAGACTAGAAAGCTTCAAAAACATACAAACCTTAATAAGCAAAAATATTCATAATACAATTAACCACTATTTACATATTCTGCACTTAATCTGACATGTGCACTATTTGTGTAGCAGAACAACCGTAAACAGGCAACCACTTTTTTAGAGAGTTTGTAATTTAGCATAACACAATGAATAGCAGCAATAAATAAGGACGAGAAAAGGGTACACAATGAGTACAAGAATTATGGTTTTTATGATTAGGTTCCAGAGTTTGAGGACCCCTTTCATAGAATCAAACAGAATCATTTATGTTGGAAAAGACCTTTAAGATCATCAAGTCCAACCTTTGGCCAATCACCACCTTGTCAACTAGACTGCAGCACTAGTCTAAGTGCCACATTTACCCTGAGATTGCTTAAGTGATAAATCAAGAAATGCAAAGCCACATAAAAGCAATCAACCCCCTTTACAAACAGATACTGTAGTGAAATTTTAAATTCTATGGACTGTAGTCTAAAATTCATGTTTGATGAATATGTAGGTTTTATTTCTTAAAACATTAGTTTTATTCGGACCTGAATATAATTGCTCTTTGGATTTGTTTTTCAAAGATACTTTCATAGTTCTTTATTTATATGCTCTTCTTTCACTTTTTATTTAATATCTAACTGATAGCTAATCCTCTTTTTCATATTTTCATCATATCTGTGTCCATTTATATAGGGCATAGACATTGGTTTCTTTAAGCACAGATAGAAAGAAATGAATAGCGCTAAAATCACTACACCATTGTTTGCCCATTGCAATTCAATGCTACTGCCCAGGATAATGTAATACTTTGAGCTTAGGTTTAATACTATATAATAAGTCAAGGTCACTACAATTTGGTTTCTTATATCTATTACTGAGATTGGAGTACTTCAGTGCTAGTAGCCGCTGCTGCAACTTTTGCTAATTTGCTACTCTAAAAAAAGCTGCTTTAACATTGTGACAATGTGTTTCATTGGGACATTTGAATAAATGTATGGTAAGAATAGGAAATTATGTTCAAGAATATAAATTCTGAATTTATTATGGATCCAGCTTTAAGCATACCCTGTGCAAGAGGAATAAAGACAAAATAGGGTCCAGCAGAGGAAAAGCCACTGGTGTGGCCAGGAACTGGAGCTAATGGCATTCAAAGGGGAGGCTGAGGTGGGTGGGTTGGTTTGGCATAGAGAAGAGGAGGCTCAGGCAAGGGGCAAACACACATCAGATGACCACAGTCTAGAGGGTGATTGTAGAGGGGCAATCACCCGGAGGGGTGCTTAGTGAAACATCAAAAAGCAGCAATAATAGATTGCACCAAGGGATAACTTGTTGAGCAAAAGAGAGAAATCCTTCCTATAGCAGTGGTCTATCACTTGCAAGAGGTGTGCATAGAGTCTGGAGCATATCCAAAAAGGGAGTGCGCCCCAATTCCACCTGAACAACCAGTATTGAAGCCAGCCATGATGGAATAAGGACATCGTAATAGATAGCCTGTATGTGCGCTTTTCCCGTGTGCCCCCCACCTGTGGCCCCGGGCGCCGGCCAGCAGTCACCTGCTGCGGGGGCCGGTGGGAGAGCAACAAACGCCGCTGCCCCTGAGTCTCCACAGAGATCACCAGGCAGCAGATAGCTTGCTGGGACACGGCAGAACCCCCCCTGAAAATGCCACTAGGACCCAGGACAAAGAGACAGAGAGACCATTTGAATGCAGTCCAGAGACAGATGTATTTCTCGAACTCCGCAGGGACAAATGGCAGCGCACAGAGGTCTGGACACAGTTTTTATAGGGGGTGTAGGTCAAGAGGTTAAACCAATACAGACAGGGTCCAGCCTAAACACACCACAGGCTAAATCCAATGGGAAGTGTTCAGGGGGTGGTGACAGCTCAGGAGAATACAGTAAAGAAACTTTCTAGGTTCATGCTCACAAAGCCTTCTGCACAGCTGTGTACAACACCTGTAGACATGCTCTCTAACTTTTCTTTTTTTCATAAGGATCACAAGTGTGACTTTAACTATTAATTTATTTTAGGAAACAGTGCTTTGCAGACTGTGAGTAGGAGGATATGGTGTGTGCATGTATCTCATCTCTTAGTCCCCTTCAGATGGTCTGAAGTCACCAAGCAGAATTTTGTATCGGAGGCTGTACTAGAGTGTCTTTCTTTTCTCTTAAGGCTTGTGATAATTCCTATCCTGCCCCACCCTGTAAGTTGTAGGCAGGTACTGCTTGGGACAGCACTTGAAAGGTGAAGTGTCACTGGGCAAAAAGAGGAGGTGAGCAGAGCATGGTAAATTCCTAAATTATCTCAGCTGCTGTTTTAGGTCACACTGCCTCAGCACTGGGTAGGGAGAAAATGCAGCGAGGTTTTAGTATGTGGGATAGTACCTGGGAAGCCGGGCTGAATGGACTTTAGATAGAAGTGCATATAATGAAAACATAGTTTAGTTCTGGGAAGGTTACCACTGTGTTCTTGAAGACAAAGAAGAAAACCAACCCCATATTAGAAGAGAACGACACATAGTCATTAGAAGAGAATGACATATTATTTCAAAAATGTTTTGACCTATTAGCATGTTAGAAGGTGGATGCACTGAGCTTGTCACAGCAAAGCATAAGAAGGGAAAGGCAGACAGCCAGTTTGTGGTCCCAAAAATATCCCAGGATAGGTTCTCCCAGTGCAGCCAAATTCTTCTTGTGGAGGTCCCATCTGTGACACAACCTGATTCCTCAGTTGTTGCATAACTTATATATAGGGTTGAATCTACCTTGAAAAATGTAACTACTTGTCCTAGGAGATTTTGATAGGAATAGCAGAAAGATAATTACAGCATTTAATGGATTGTGAGGTGTATGTGTATTATTTATGTATTCTGAATTCTCAAGGACAAGATAAGAAATTAATGTTGATGTATGCCATTAGAAAGAGTACAATAAATTTTCAATCTTATGAAATTAAATTATAGCATCAATTTTCTTTAAATAAAGAAGCATTTCAACAATTTTTAGCTCCCAAACTATTTGTAAATAGAATTTTGTAGAGATTTCAAGATTATGGTATATTACTCAGTGGCACAAAATGATAAGGCCTGTGCTAGAATGCAGTTTTCATGCTTGATGAAGCATGAAGAACTTAAACTTTTCTGTCAAGTTCTGAAAGCCAGTTCAATGTAGCCCTTAATACCTGGAACAGAGTGAGGAGATGAGGGAACAAAGTTTCTCTTCCTTATCACCACTAGAAAAGATAGTTTTCACAGGTAAGTTTGGCACATTCTATGTGGCTACAAATTGTTACGACAAGTCTAGTAACACTTGATATTCTTGGAAGATTATTGGGTACAGAGATTTTCAGCTCCAGTTAACTAGCATGGATCCATCAAGGCGGAGCTTCAGCGTTGCCTTCAAATGAACATAAGGGTCTAAACTGAGCTGAACTGACTGTTGTGGACTAAGTGTCTATAGTAAATTTTGTATGTCGGAACTCATAACTATGATGAGAAGATGATGCGGCCTCAACTTTGCAAACAAATAAACAGACCCATAGTTTTTTTAGAAGTATGGCTGCCATCTAGGAAGATGATTCCAAGTCCCGTTTGGAATATATGCTACCCACTTCAATTTTCCTTCCTTGAACATAGTAACCCTGAATCTGTATAAACAATAACAAGTTTTTACAAGTTCCTCTTAGCAACTGCTAAAATATGCTACTTTTTTCTCCAGAGCAAAAAGTAATAATGGGAAACTCGAATGTTTTTTTTTTGTTTTGTGTTTCCTTTGTTTCCTTGCAAATTGAAAGCATATTTATTTGGATCAAGTATAATGAAAAAAAAAAAGTAGGAAGAGCAGAGTTATCAAATGCTGAATGGTATCACAGTGTTCTTGAACAGCAGGTGTCCATAAAAAGGCAAATAATAAATTAAGGACAATACATGTGCTGTGATAATGGAATTTTACTTGTGGCAGCTAACATATTTGTAAAACTAATTTTTATGTTTTTTCATTTATCTTTTTCATAGATGTGTGTATGCAAGTAGCCTCATCAATAACACTTAGATGCCCACGCTGGAGGAAAGCACACACTATACAACACACTAGGCATCAGAATATACTTACTGAATATTGCCAATGTGCCTATTGTGTCTTTCCCTGGATTAGTTACCATATAAGTATAGAAATGAAAAATTGCTACATTTGTTATTAGTCAAGGAATAAAAGTAGGATAATGCCATTCATATTGTGTAGATGAAGTTGAAATAACCTATGCAGTACTGTTAGAGAAATCCTGCTGCTATCCAGAGTCTGATTAGTCGCTCCTGGTTACTACCTGAATTTAAGTGTGATGACTTTTTTATCAGAACAAAAATATTTGTTTTGTTGAAAGGGTACTAATAGTGATGGAGGGGATATTGAACTTCTGTACTTTCTGCAAAATCTGCCTTTCTTGCATATGTATAATGTCAATAAAACACTAGTATAGCTGATTTGATTTATGTAGTTTCTTCTAGTTTAGCATGAAATGATGCTGGAGATTTCTCTTAGTTCAGCAAAGAAAAATAAACTACCAGAAATGTTCAGAAGTATTCCTTTTATTTTTGGTCCTTTTGTCAGCTTCTGCAGCATCCACAGAGAGTGAAGGCATCACTACTTACTTTACTGATACTAAGTGATCTGGAGGACTGCTAATTCTTCTGTTGCTTCCTTTATGTGAGAATTCAAGAGGGAAAAGCATGAAAAAAAACTTTGAAAAGCCTTAAGAAGTTATGAATTTTTTCACTTTCTTTTTAAGTATTGCAATGCAAACCCAAACATTTCAGAAACATATGAAAAATATAATTTTAAAACAATTTATTTTCTGTTCTTCAGTTAAGCAACAATAGAAATATCAATTGGTGGTTTACAAATGTATTTTAAATATTTCACTGGATTATTTTTTTGTTACTGAACAGTCCTGTGTAAGATTTCCTTTTTATGACTGTTTTAACCTCCTGTTTTAACTCTAGCTGACAACTAAGTGTTACAGAGCTGTTGGCTCACTTCTTGCCATACTGCAGTACTGTGGGGAGGAGAATCAGAAAAATGTAAGACCTGTGGGTTGAGAAAAGAACAGGTTAGTATTTGAAATAAACTATATATATGCCATAAATGAATATATACTACTAGCAGTAATGAAAAGAGAAAGGAATATGACCCCAGACAAACAAATGATAAGCAAAACAATATGCTGACTTATGTTCAGCCTATCCCCCAGCACTGATTGGCTCCTCCTGTCCTATGGTATGGAATATCTCTTTGTCCTGTTCAGGTCAGCTTCCTTGGCTGCACTACTAGCCAGATTCTTGTGCATCCGCTCACAGGCAGAGCACAGAATACTGAAAAGTCCTTGATTTAGAGTAAGCACTAATTAGCAACAAATAAAAGATCGGTGTACTACCACTATTCTCAGTCTAATGATAAACACTAAAAATACTGTTCTCATATTAATCCCAAAACACAGTAGTTGTACCAGCTGCTACAAAGAGTATGCACTCTGTAAGTCTAGGATCAGCCTTGAAAAATGTACATTTGAGTTCCTTCCATTGAGAGATTTTGGGCTCCAACTGTTTTAGCAATCTTTCAATAAAAATTGTGTACTGTGCTAGAATATTGCTTGAAGAAGCCAGTTCTGAATCCATTAATTAATTTTCCACCACTGTGCTGGTCCAGTTTCACCAAAGTTCATCCTTCATTAATCTGGATGATTTTACTGTAATACTCTTGATATGTTGGCCAAAAGTGAGGTGATCTCAGGTCCCCACATCTGTAGTGGTGGAAAAGGATGCTTGTAGCTCCAAGAGAAGTGATAATATATATTTTATTATAATACAATGTAATCAGTTTGTTATTCTCATCCAAAATCAGATCCCTTTGGGATACATAGTAGATTTCCTCATCCTTCTGCATTATCCATGAAGTCCATCAGTGTCCTTGAGTAGAAGCAGTTCCACAAATGGATTTGCCTCTGCATGAGTCAGGAATAACCCAGACTGGCTTTCTCGGAGTATTTTCTAAGAGCACTATGGGAACTTTGTCCCTTACTACAGTCTATAAAATTTTGATTGGGCAGGGCCAGCTTTCTGACCAGTCCCCACGAGTTGACCAGCCAGAAGATTTTACTCAATGAGCATCACAGCATTTGAAGATCCTATCCCCCACTGCTCTCAATGTAGATTAATTAATGTGATTAATTAATCTGTAGTCCATTGCATTGTTTGATTTTGCTGGATGGATGCTGCAAGGCATACCCATATTTACATTTCAGCCATCATTCTCCATACAAGAGGAGCTTTAACTGCCTGACTTAATTGCAGCATGTGTGTTGCATTCATGAGTACCCTGTGCAATAGTGTCCATGGCTAAGTTCACCTCCCAGCCATGAGCACACGTGCAGGCTCCATCTCTTCCCTGATGCACAAAGTATCATGGGCTCACCAACCTAAAAATAATTCAGTGTTATGTTATCAATCTAGATCCACCCAAGATGCTTTAATCCTGGTAGTCTGATTCACCTTTTGGTTATTTCAATATTTTTCTGTTGTCCAGCTCTTGGGTACATGAGCATCCATGTCATATACATTCAAATAGGCTTTCCACAGTGGCAGGAATAACTTGGCACTGTGAAGTCCTTTAAAAATTTATCTTTCTTACCCTCACTACTTTAACTGCTAGAAAACTTCTCTACTGAAGCATACCTCAATTTATTTGGTATTCTTTCCAGTTCACAGACTATGTCACCATTTTGAAAGGATGATTGGTTAATACCTTTTTTCTTTAGTCGTCCACTATGAGCAAATCCTATACAATATAATTATACTCCTTATAATACTACTAAAAATGTTCTTGATTAATTTATCTGTAGTCCAAATATTTTGTAATGTCATGTTTAAAAAAGGAAGTAAAATTGATCTGAGTTGCAAACCAGCAGAACACTGGAAATGACAAATGAAAACATAGGAAAAAAAGTTTCAACATGGGAGAAAAGTTTTTACCTTTTTAAACTATCACTGTTACACAAAAAAATTGAGTAAACACACAAAAATATAACTCTATTATCACAAACATGAGTTTGCAAGTTTCAGTCATTATCTTTGATGTTGTCCCTTGGCTTTCTAGCCAATAATATTCTGATCATAATACAGAGTTATTAATGTTGTGCCACAGAAGACCTGACATTTGTTAACAAAACAGAGGGAAATTTGACACAATCTAGTTGGCATTTAGTTGTCTTATGAACACTTCTAGCAGCTTTGTTAGCAAATACCTGTATTCAAGTTATTAAAAACAATGATAGTGAAGAAGGGCAATATGAAGTGAATTGCAAACAATTAGAGCAAAAACTCCTGACAGAGTCAGTAAGTGAAGCATCTAGTAACAGATAAAGTGATTCTAGACAATAAAATTCCAGGACAAAATTTCAATATTCTATTGCCATGCATCTGATTTTCTGATAATAAGGAACATAGGAGAGTGTCTGAAAAAATACTAAATGGGGGAGGGAAAATGGCAATGAGATAGTTAACATTACACGTAACAGAGACCTATTAAAGCAGTAATGTTTTAATGTGAAGCATGTGGACACAATGTTACCCCTTTTCTGTAACACTGAAAATGTCACTAATGATTGCCAGATGGACTTCAGTCCATCTGAATAACTGCTGTTTCAAAGAGATGTGATAGATACAGATTAGCTGCCACAGCGTGCTATTTACATTATTTTTCATCAGTCTAGTAAAGGGTCATAAGTAGCTGATAGCTGTGATAATACTGGGATAATACCAGAACCTTAGCGAAAAGGTCTAATGTTCAATTTAATGATCTTGACTCTTGCACTATTCAGTGAGATGAAAGAAATGGTAACTACCAGTTCAGTAGTTAATCATAAATGTACTGTTCTAGAATAATAATATGTAATTCTCTTCTAAAGGTAATTGCTTATTACAGAAAACTTCACAGAAACTTTTCAGTCTAAAATAGCTCAAAAAGAAAATATCTCAAGAATAACACTAAATAATGAAAATGATCCACAGTGTTCACATCCATAGCTGATAATTTTTTTTCTAATAATTCAGGTCATTGATCTCTGGGTTTTCTATCTACATTGGGAAAAATCAAGCAGAGCTTTAAGGCTAGGAAATCAAATGTGAAACCCTTACAGTCAAAGCTTCAGACTAGGCTTGTCTTTTAAAACATGATTTAGAGGCGTAGTCTCTGCAGTCCATTGATAAAAAATAATGAGTGATTTGAAGATGTAATCAGAAATTATAAGCATTTCTAGCCTTGCTGGATTTCCCAATGAGTTCTCAAATTCAAAATTCCTTTTGCTTAACAAGTCATCCCTTGGTGAAATTTATTACTGCTGCCTTATGACCTTTCACTGGGCACTTCTGGGAAGAAACAGTCTACCACTTCTTCTCTCAATCGCTCTCAAGATTGTGAAAGTCTGAAGTGAGTCTTCCCCATGCCTGAGCCTTCTCTTCTCCAGATCAAACCAGCCCACTTACCTCAGTCTCCCCTTTGAATGCCATTTGCTTCAGTTCCTGGCCACACCAGTGGCCTTTCTTCTGCTGGAGTCTCTCCATTTTGTCCTTATTCCTCTTACACCGGGTAGGCTTAGAGCTGGACACAGCATATTTCATATCCAGGCCCATGGATATGAAGAAGAAAAGGAAAGAAGAGTAAAATAGTCACTTCCTTTCCTTGTGTTCTTGTAGCCTAGTATTTGTTTGAAGTTCATTCCAAGAAACATCAATATCGCATTAATACATAAGTTTTTTAAATAAGATAATGTGCATTAAAAATTCACTATGTGGAGCAAATATGGAATATATTCACTAATGCTTATAAAAACACTGTCTTATGTATGTTGTGATATTCAGTGTTTACTTTAGAGCTGTCAGGAAGGGGGAGTTCCTTGTATTATTGTAACAAGAATACAGAAGAATAGACCAGGAAGGAAAAACAGTATCTTTGTCCTGATACATAATATCATGAGGATAAACTAAGTATATCTTCCAATAATAGTGACCATTTTTGCAAGTATGACAAATATTTGTCCCATATTACATTAATTATCATAGTAATGTGCAAAATTTGCCAAAGAAGATAATCAAGCTAGGCAATCCAGAATTTTTCTGATTTTCCAGTATTTCTAGGATAGAAATAAGAGTTAAGCAAAGTTGCTCAAATACTTTAAATTAATTTCTTTCATTTAATTAATATCCTCTGGCATTATGCCTATTTGAGTAAATGTAAAAACCTATTTCTAGCTTTTGAAACACACTCCCAGTTTTTCTTATTTTATAAACAGTTCCTAATTTGATACTGCAATATTATTTTTACTGGAAGTTAAATCCTCTACTTTTTTTTTTTTTTTTGGAAAGAATAAACAAATAATTAACATTAATATTAACATAGTTGAAAAGAATAAACAATTAATTACAAATAACATTCTATATATATACTCTGTTAAAAGTATACCAAAAAGCGAATATATTAAATTCTTACCTACTTGCTTTATAGGAGGGACCTGCGATTTTAGTTAGTTTTTTTTTATGCTGTACCCCCATGCCAAGATTTTTTTTTGTGTGATTTTTAGAAATTTTGTTGTAGAAATGGAGAACGAAGGATAACACGTTAATTAAACCCAAAATTTTCATTTTTGGACTCTTTAATGTCAGTGATCTAGAACTTAAGATTATTGTTTATAGTTTTTCTGGCTAATATTTACTGTACACAGTAATATTGATACTGAGATTCTTCCAGTGTGCAGCTGCTTCGATGATTAGAAAAAAACCCTCAGTTGCCTAAAGTTGATTAAAAAAGAAGTTTGCATCCTGGCTTCCAATCAACATCATTGCCAGAAAATTAAAAGCCATCTGCTCTGCAAGGCCTGACTGGAATCTTACATTTGAATAGCCTTATCACACCGTATGAATTAATTTTTCATTTCTTTCAAACCTTTCATGGAGAAAATTAAAATTATAGAAAAACAATATTTGCCTCCTTTTCAGAGATCTTATTTCAGTAGAGAATGAGACAACTTATCCTCTATTAGAAGGGATTCATTCTGTGCTCTTAAAGAACATAGAACTTACATGCCTATGTAAAAATGAGACAGATCTCCCTGTCTGTGTTAGTAGGAAACAACTGATAGCATCTTTAGGCTATTAAAATTTTAACATTTCTGAAAGGGAATTTAATGCACTTTGTAGTCACTATACCCACAGATCAGGTTACAAATACAAATGCTGTCTCTGAATCACATCTGCATTGAACATTGATCCAATATATCTTCACAATTACTCAGTATGTAATTTTGTTCACTGAGCAAAAATGGAATCTATTCTGAGGAAATTTGTAAGCATGGAATTTCATGAAAGTCTTGTTCCTGTTTTCTCTCTGTTTTCTCTCCCTGCTCTTTTTGCCCAAACTTATTTCTACTAGGCCACTTGCCAACATACTCCTAGTGATAGCATTTTACTGCACCCATTAATGAAATCCCTCCGTCTCCTGTATAGAGCGAAGGATGTTGGGGGAGTCTGTGTCCAAGACTTTACATAAGTCCAGGTAAATGACATTTGTAATCCTTCCCTTATCCACTGATTTGGTCAGTCTATCATAGAAGGCCACTGGATTGGTCAGGCAGGACTTTCCCTTGGTGAAGCTGTGCTGGCTGTCTCAAATCAAGTCCCTGCCCTCCTTAGCCCAGCTTCTAGGAGGATCTGTTCCATGACCTTCCCAAGCAGAGAGGGGAGGCTGACAGGTCAGTAGTTCCCAGGGTACTCCTTTCACTCTTTTTAAAGATGGGTGAAATGTTTCCCTTTTTCTAGTCATCTGGGAGTTCTCCCGACTGCCATGATTTCCCAGATATCATGGAGAATGGCTTGGCAGCTATATCACACATTTCCCTAAGGACTCTGTTGCATCTCATTAGGCCCTAAAAACTTATGTACATTCAGGTTCCCCAAGTGTTCATGAACCTGATCTTTACTTACAGTGGGAGAGACTTTGGTCCCCTCATCCCCACCTTGAGGTTCACCCACTCAAAGGTGTGGGCAGAGATATTGTCAGTACCTCAGCTTCCTCATCCTTTTTTTTTTACCATTTTGCCAGCCACATCCATCAGAAGTGTACACTTTTTTGACCTGCATTTTCTAGCTGTCCCTTCTCAAGCTCAGCACCAGTTGTGCCTTTTTCTTGCTGACTCCATCCCTACACAACCAGGCAGCATTCCTATACACTTCCCAGGTTACCTGTCCTGTTTTGTGAGTTCTTGCCCCTTAGTTTAACCAGCAGATCCTGACTTATCAATGGCAGTTTCTTCCCTTCATTTCCTGATTTTTTAGTGTGAGTCAAGAGCTGCTGTGGTTTTTGGAAAATGTCTTGAAAGATCTTTATGCTCCCTTGTCTGTGAGGCAGTTTCCCTTGTCATCCTACTGATTAATTCTTTGAGCAGCTGGAGTTTGCTTTTCTAAAATTCAGGGTCCTCACTGTGTTCTTCACCTGTCCCATATTCCTCAGGACAGCAGATCCACCAGTGATGTTCACTGCAGCCCTGGCTGCCTCCATCCTTTTCATCAGCCATAAGCTCACTTGCACTGGAGACCATCAGGTCCAGTAACAGATCCCCTCTGTCAGGGCTGTCCATTACCTGGCTTAGGAAGTGATCCCCTGTGCATCCCAGCAGTGCCCTGGATTGCCTGCAGCTCACTGTGCTTCTTTTCCAGCAGATGTTGGGGGTTGAAGTGTTCAGCTCATCCCAGCAGGATGAGATCTGGTGAGTTCAGTGCCTCCTGTGCTGGAGCAAGAAGACTCCCCCTGATCAGGCAGCCTCTAACAGACACCATCCACAAGGTTCCTTTTGTTACCCCAGTCTGATTCTCACCCGTGAAGCTTTGATCTGTTTGTGGCTGTTCTTCAGAGAGACCCCTTCACATTCCATTCATTTCTTATGTAGAGGGCAACCCACGGAGAGCCCTTCCTGTCCCTTCTGAACAGCCTGTAGCCATTGGTAGCCACACTCCGCATGAGATTCATCTCACCATCTTTCAGAGATGGCAACTGGTTCATATCCTTTTAGCAGCACAGTGACTTCCAGCTCCTCCTCTTTGTTGTCCAGCTGTATCCACTGATGTAGAGTACTTCAGCTGTGCTGTTGGCCATGTCATCTTTTCAAAAGAACATTCTTTAACTCCCTGGAAATATTTCAGTTGCATTCACCTATTGGCTCCTATCACCTCTGGAGCCCTTGGCACACCTCTGTAAGAAAAGCTTTCTGCCCAGCACCAGGATTAATTTTATAAAAGTTAAATTATTAATTCTAAATACCATCAGTTTATAATGAACCATGTCTTAAACCCTAAATTCTGCTTTGAAGCAACTTGTGTGCCAGCACAAATTCCCTTCTGCTGATATGTCAGTGGTCTGAGTAGCAACCTCAGCAAATAGGATGTAAAGAGAAATAATACTTTTAGCTGCTGGCAGCTATTTCTTCTTTGGATACATGTCCAAGTGTTTTTTAAATTTCTAAGATATGTAGCCAGCTCTGTCATCCTTGTTACTACACTGCCTGCCTGAACCTTAAAGGCAAGTACCATAAACTCAGCACATTCTGCAACTGAACAAATGCAAATATTCTTTCACAGCATTTCTCTAGGAAGGAGTTAATTTCATAATTTCAGATTTTGGGATGCCTTTTTTCCCCCTTTTCTGTTTCAGGTATTTGTGAATTTTGCTATCTGAAAAGAGAAGCTTTTCAGTGAATCTTGTTGATTCGAACCAACAATGCTAAAGCTTTAGTGGTGTTAATTTTATATGAATATGACTATATAAAGATTATATTTAAAATCTTTACATACATATATAAAGACTATATGACATAGACAATTGTGGATGGTTTTTAATTGATACTTTTTCATTAATTAATGTGGGGAAGTGATGAGAGGGCTTTTGAAATACACCAGTGGATGAATCTTTGTGTTGTGCATACACCAGTGGATGAATCTTTGTGTTGTGTATTGTGTTTGTCTTCAAAATTTATTATTAAGTATTTTTGGTAATCTTTATTTTTTCATGTTATCAGACATCAAGGCACCAATTTTTTTCTCTTTTGCTAAACATGAAAATATCTTTCTTCAAAGTTAATTGTAAATGTATAATAAAATCATATTAAATATCTTTTAAGACATCACAAAATAATTTTAAAGTAGTTCATATTGGATAAGAAGAAATTTTTCCGTGTGGGATATTTTTAACACATCAAATATATGTTAAACACATGGGAACACTTATTGAAATATTGTTATCTCTACTGGTTAGAGTACTTTCAATGGCCTAAATTGTCTGGGTTGCATAAGGGAACTTAGGAAGGTTATACTAATTTTAGGGTGGCTATATTATTTTTCATGTTTAGGTTTTTTTTTGGTCAGATAGTTGTGCAGAAGGAAAGGGTATGTTGTGAGTCTCGATGTGTTGCCAATTAGATTAATGATTTGCAGACTGTTGACTGCTTTCTGTGTCTGCAAGTGTGGTGTAAATCCTGGTCTCAATGACCTGCTCTAAAGATACACTAATTGGTGTGATAGAATTATGTTTATTTCCTATAAAAAGTAATTTGTGAGTAAAAAAAACAAAGTAGACATCTCATTTACTTGATAAACATGAACCAGTCTATTTTGAAGAAATTTCTTTCTGCAAATCAGGTAATAAAATACACTGAAGTGTTTAATTTTGAAGGGAAATAATAAAACATAAGTTTTATGAGATTCATAGGCATAAACGCTGTGGGATTTTTGATGATCTTTGATGTTATTATATCTGTAGAAAACTATTTTATTCTATTATTTTTGCTATATTGTTTGTATACAGACGTGCTGCTATTCTGAAATAAATATGTTCAGAGTAAGGAATTCATCTATATTCAAGAATTCCAGAACAGGGGACCACAAGTGGGTCATCTAGGACAATCTCCCTGATAAAGCAGGCACAGGATTGCATCTAGGTAGTTCTTGAGTGACTCCAGTGGGGAAGACTCCCAGCCTCTCTGGAAAATCTGTCCCACTGCCTAGTCATCTGCACAGTAAAGAAATTCTTCCTCACATTCAGGTGGAACTTCTGTTTTTTCAGTTTCTGCCCATTGTTTCTTCTCCTATTGCTCAGCACCACCTGGTCCATCCTTTAACATCCTCCCATCACACACTGACAGGCATTGATCAGGTCCTCTCTTGGGCTCTTCTTGAGGCAGAACAGGCCCAGCTCTCTCAGCCTTTCCCCACAAGAGAGATCCTTAGGTTCCCTAATCATTTTTGTTGTCCTTTCCTGCATCTGCTCCAGCAGCTCCATGCCTATGTTGCCCTGAGGAGCCCAGAACTGGACACAGCACTCCAGGTGAAGCCTCACCAGGGCTGAGCAGAGGGGCACGATCACCTCCCTCCACCTGCTGGCAATGCTCCTCCCAATGCCCCCCACCAGGACACGCTGCTGGCTCATGGACAGCTTGTTGTCCACCAGGACCCCCAGAGCTGCCTCCCAGCAGGTCAGCCCAGCCTGTGCTGGTGCCTGGGGTTGTTCTTCCCCACATGCAGGACCCTGCATTTGCCTTTGCTGGATTTCAGAAGGCTCCTCTCTGCCCATGCCTCCAGCCTGTTAAGGTCCTCTGAAGGGCTGCACGACCCTCTGGGGTATCAGCCATTGCTCCCAGCTCTGCATCCTCGGCAAACTCGCTCAGGAGGCATCTGTCCCTTCACCCAGGTCACTGGTGAGTTAAACAGTCCTGGGCCCTGTGCTGAACCCCAGAGAGCAACACCAGTGACAGACCTCCAGCCAGACCCTGGGCCAGTGATTACATCCAGTCAGACCCTGGGCCAGTGATTACATCCAGCCAGACCCTGGGCCAGTGA
>QUSF01000011.1:17215420-17339904 GCA_003676055.1 Chloebia gouldiae
ATCCAGCCAGACCCTGGGCCAGTGATTACATCCAGCCAGACCCTGGGAAAGTGATTACATCCAGCCAGACCCTGGGACAGTGATTACAAGCCTCTGGGTTCTGCCATTCAGCCAGCTCTCAATCCACCTCACTGTCCACTCATCCATCAAGAGTCCAAAGTTCTTGAGTTTTCCTACAAGGATGCTGTGAGAGACAGTGTCAAAAGCCTTGCTGAAGTGAAGCCTCCATTTCTCTCTCTTCCTCCATCCAGTTAGTTGTTTCATCGTAAAAGTCAATCGGATTTGTTGGGCATGATTTATCTGCAGTGAATCCTTGCTGGCTATTCCTGATCACCTTCTCATCCACAGGAACTTCCAGGGACTGAGGTGAGGCTGATTAAAATTAGGTCTCTCTGTCCTCCTTCTTGTTGTATTGCTTTCTTCCAGGCCTCAGGAATCTCTCTTGATCTCCACAACATTTCAAAGGTGATATAATGACTAGCTTTGCTAATGGTGTGCACCAACTCTCTCAGCCCTTGTGGATGCATCCTGTCAGGGCCCATGGATCTGGCAATCTCAAGTTTGCCCAGGTATTCTCAGAATCCATCCTTCTTGACCAAGGGAAAGCCTTCCTTCCAACATTCGTTTATCCTGGATTTGTGAGTCAGAGAGACACAGGGCAACATCTTAGGCCTGGTATGGACAGTGAAGACCAGTGAAGACATTCAGTAACTCTGCTTTCTCTGTCTCCTCTGTCCAGGGTTCTTCTCCCCTCATTTAGTAATAGGTCCACATTATTCTTTGTTCTCCTTTTGCTAGTATTGTATTTGAAAAAGCCCTCATTGTCATTGACAACTTTGGCCCCTAATGGTGGTTCTGCAATTTTAACTGAATTAGCCTTCAGATTTCCATAAATTTACAAATGGATTTTTAGGAATAGCTAAATTCTTGATAAGAGAGTTAATTGTGAAACAGAGTTCATTTGCATCAATCTAAGGTTCCATGAAAGGAAAAATGTTGCTTGATTTTGAGTTCTTACTTTGGCTGTTACAGGAATTGATCTATTAGGCAAGATCCATTTAGCATTGAAAATGTTTGATATTAGAAATAAAATATTTTCAGTACTTGAAAATATTATTTCTATCATTACTATGATTTTATATTTCATGTTTCTAAATATTTTTTACAACACAGGCAAGAAGAATAATTTGCATATTGAAGTGGTTCATAAATACATACTTCTACTCCACTAAATCTCTCAACAAATTCCAGAAGTTTTTGCCACACATATGCTCTTTTAAGAGCATAGTTGCAATTTTTGCTTCTTTGTTCCTAATTTCTACCATGATGATAGACAGAGATCCATACAACATAATGGGATTTTGAATATTATTATATTCAAGTATGAAATTGAAACACAACAGTAACAGAAAAATATATAAATCATTTATGTGGGTTATACAGGTTAAGAAGGGAAAAGGGAATATAGAAATTAAAGGTTACATCAAATAGGACATAAATTGATTAGAGCATGAATGAAAAGCTAATATATAATAAGTGTTACAAATTAGATTGTCTAATTTAATAAGATATCAAAGAGATGAAATATGCACATGTTGTTCACGTATGTTGATCTGCAATCTTTCCAACATGAATTTCATGTTTATAAAATTTTATGAACATGAAATGTTTTATAAAGTCACAGGCTTATGATTCATCAACTAAACAGGTTGTTTTTGGCTGGTCACCAGAGACAGGAGATCAGAACTCATCACATAAAAACTGAATGTTCTGCTAGGAATTTCCTGTACAGAAGCTGGTTCAATGATAGAAATTGTTATGAACTACATTCTAAATTCCACATTCAAGTACCATTATGCCCAGATACTATTCCCACTAGAATTCTTGTATACCCACGTATACATATATATATATGTAATTACAACATAAACTTGATTGCATTACTTAGCATGGATGTTGCTAAAGAAAATTTGCTAGCTGTGATTCAAAGAGAATGCCTTTCACAGCCTTAGGATGAAGACAAGATATTATAACTGACGATTTTCAGCAGGAGGAGTGGATGTAGGGGGAAGAGCTATAACTTTGGTTAGATACATTTTTCCAGTTCTACAAACTGGTGGTCCAATTTCCCCTCTGCATCCTAAGAAATATGAAAAGCATCTTCTGCAGCTTGTTACCCGACAGTATGATCTTGCATCAGTGCATATTATTTGAGGGCCAGTGGCAAGCTCATACCACACAGTAATTCTAAAACTCAGATGAACAATATCCTCCCCAGCATCCCATTCCCCAACCAACCTCCCCCTTTTTCTGTAGTAATTAAAATATAAGCAAATTTATATAATAAAACTGTATTAGATGGATTGGAATTTAAATGGCATCCATTTCTAAACAGAAACCAAATGACATTCTTTTCATAGCCATGAGAATGTGCAAAATATGTATTGTGGATGCTCCTGCCAGAACAGAGAATGTTTTTTGAAGAAGCAGAAGTTATGTCTTTGGATGTATTTTCACAGGGGAAGGAATAAAAAAAAAAAAAGAGTCCCCCTAGTCTAAAGAATTGATATGGATATTAGGGAATGTGAAGTGTTTCTGCCTTTTCCATCAATTGGGAATTGGGAATGAGTGACCATTTTGAAGAGACGTCTTTCTACATGGACATGATTTGGAAAGAGAGCATTAGTTGATTGATTTTATAATGTGTACTACAGAGTAGCAGACAGAGTTCCAGAATATTCTGAGTTAGAAGGGACCTACAAGGATCATGAATTCGGCTTTAAAGCAAATGGCCCACATGGGGAATAAACATACAACCATGGCATCGTTGCCACCATTCTCTAACAAGCTGAGAGCTCTTGGGCAGCTTCAGCTGGTATTGATTATCTTGGAAATAACAGAATAAATATAATATAATAAATAATAAATATATATATAATATATAATAAATGTAATATGTAATAAATATAAATAAATATAATAAGATTTTTCTTAGCTAATTTTATTTCAGGGGAATAATTCTAGAGGTTAATTTGTCCCTCTAACTTAATTACTTTATCTTTCTATGGAATTTTTCTTCATCTGAATTAATAGCTTATCTGGCCTACCTAAAATTACATTGAAGCAATTTTGTTTCCACCTGATTCTCTTACACTGAGAGTCCAGCTGCCTTGGACTGCTCTTAGCTCATTCAGGATTTGATGCCATAGAGTGGAACTCCACTTTTCAACTGCTCTGTGCAACTTTGTTCATAGTGCTTTATTTAGTATTTTGGTCTATCCTTGATTATATGCACATTCCTACATATACTGGTCTAAAAGCTAGTCTAGAACAAAGGATAAGTTCTGTAAATATTGTTTTTGAAGTTTTTTAGTTTGATGAGTGTATTTTCTTCTGGTATAGCTATGCACTTTTCATCCTGTAAAAGCATGGAATTATTTTTTTTTAAAGTGTTGTGTTTTGTTGTTGGTTTTTGATTTTTTTTCTTAAAGACCTAAGAATAGCTTAATTTAAAGCAATTGTCTTTCTAGCTTCTCTAGTTGAAGAGAAGGAAATTTCTATGTTGTATCCTTTTATACTTGGGAAGCATTGGAAAGTAAAGGGCAGTAAATACACTTTCGTAACATCAAGCTACAGCAAGAGGAGCAATTAAAAGAAATCTTCAAACAAGTGTGAATTCAGCTTTATGTGTGCAGCAAGTAAATATGTATGCTCAGATGTGTTATTTTGTGGGTGGTACTATTTTTTGGGAGGGTAGAGTAAATGACCTTTGAATACAGAGTCTGGGGGCATCCTGATAAGCATTACATTCACATTGTTTTATCCCCCTGGGTTGCCTGCATAAGGAACAATGGTCTTTGCTTCAAGTATTTACCATTCATTATTAGTGTGTGGAGTTGAAACGAAACAAGGATCAGAAAAACATACTTAGAAAATGAACTGGCAGAAACGTCTGCTAACTTGGCAGAGCAGCCAAAAAGAGGGAGGCATTTATTGTGAAGTAACAAAACATTGCTTTTCAGTTCATGCTTTATAGAAGCCAAGGACTTACACTTTGCATTATATTTTACTAGCGTTTGGCAAAGAAAATCTGTACTCAGTGGAAATGAAAATAGGTAATCTCTCTACCTTAGTCTTCAATCAGTGCTTTGTTGCAACTATCTGTTGTTTCTTTTTAATGCATGCAGAGCATGATAGAAATTTGAGAAGCAACTTGTCTTAAACTTGTGAGTGGGGGCATTGATGGGTGTCTTTAAAACTCATTTGCAGGTATTCAAGTGACTTCCCCTGGCCTTCAGACAGACCACCAGGCCTTTAGCTGTTGACCTGGAAGGTGAAGGTCCTGATAGAATGAAAAATTCTGAACAATTCCTGACCAAAGCACTCCATTAATCCCTTATAAGCAAATTGCCGTCTAATAGGTTACTTGACACACTGGTTCAACAAGATTTATTTTTTTCTGGGATAGATACTAAATACATACTTTGCTATTACTAGGTGGAAGTATTAAAAACAGGTCTCTATTTTGCCATATCATAAAACCAATTTGGGGATTTTTTAAATTGCTGAACTTTGTATATTGTTAAATTTTTAAACAGATACAAATCCTTCTCTGTGATATATTATTTTAATTGATGCCATTGTTTTTGTTAGAAAAATAATCATGGCCTTTAACTTTCTAATTCTTCATCAAATGACTATTTGTAATGTTTTAGTCAGAATAGTAATACTTTTAATTGAAAATCTGATCACATTTTTAATTATTTAAGGAATGAATAAATTAATTAAAATTGTATGTGTAGGGGTTAATTTCTCTGTGTTTGACAGTAATTGTGGAGGATATTCTAAACAAAAATTGAATCAATCTGTCACTGCACCTGCTCAAACATTTTATTAAGAAGTTGAAGCTCAGTACCATTTTATGAATGACCTTGAAAATAATATTTTGAAGAAACATGCATTATGAAAGCTATGCCAAATATTCTACACTTGAGTTCTCTTTGCACTTTTAATATTGCCTGCAAGAAATAAAATAGAGCTTTGGGATGGGAAAATATGAATGCATCTAGCTTGCATGTACATACTTGCTGCTAGTGTTAACACTTTAAGATAAAAATCCGACATTATAGAAGTGATAATTAGTAAAAACTTAGGCAGAAAAAGGTAGATGAAAGACAGAAGGTTTTTAAAGATACGTAGAAGTGCTGTAAAGATTGATTGACAAAAATTACTGAGTGTCAGTGGTTAGTTAAGGTATTTTGATTGCTCCAGTCTTAAGACATATATTGCCTTTTTACTGGCATTCTGAAAAATTTTTGCTAGCATTCTGAAAAATTCTGAAATTCCAAGTTAGCCAGTGGAATCCATGTCAAGCCTAACTGAAATCTTGTTTCCAAGGTTTCTTCGCACTCAGATCTTAGTAATCCTAAAGCTGTACAAAGTCTGGCTAATAGACTTAGCTACAGCGTCTACTTCTTTTTATAACTTGGGTAGTTAAGATGTACAGAGAGAGGGGTTAAAATAGCCCAGTGCTCAAATTTTAGATGGAGAAGTGAGCAGTTGCTTACCATGTCTACAAGATTTAATTGGGATTGGGTGTGGATTGAAATGTTCCCTAAAGGAATATGAGGCCAGGTGGAGATTTGTGTTTTAAACAGCTACTAATTATTCATTTGTGGTTGCTAAATTATGTTATTACCCAGTAGGATGTATCTTGTATTTCATAATCTTGTCACAACATTCAGTAGCAATGTGGTAGTACAGCAAAGTGAATTCATACAAGGTATAGCTCATATAAAGAAGAGGGCTCAAATGACTCTTGTTTGTATGAAGCTAAAGGGTAAATGCTGAGACATGCCCCTGGTATAGGGGAACCGTGGATGTACAGAGTGGGCACTGAGAGGCTGCACAGCAGTGCCATGGAAAGGGCCCTGGGGTTCTGGTCCATGGCAAGTTGAACATGAGCCAGCAGTGCCCTGGCAGCCAGGAGGGCCAAGGGTGTCCTGGGGGCATCAGGGACAGCACTGACAGCTGGGCAAGGGAGGGGATTGATTGTCCTGCTCTGCTCTGCTCTGGGGCAGCCTCACCTTGAGTTCTGGGGCACTTTTGGGTACCACAGCCTAATCTCACCTGCAAACATATACTTAAAATAAGTATTTTACTTCATGGTGACACAGTGTCCTGTAAAGGTGATAAAATAGTTTCAATCTGTGAAGTAGTATGTAGATTATTTCTGGTTTATATATTATATCTGAGTAGAAGTATTTAGAAAACAGGGGTCTAGTTTTGTCAATACTGATAAAACAGCAGTAACTAAAATTTAGTTTCTTTACTGCTGCTTATTTGTACAAACACACTTTTGTATCGCACAGAATTTAAGCATAACTCTTTCATTATAAACTACTTTCATTATAAACTACTTGAGTTTTTTGCATCAACTTTATAATTAAATCAATTTATTTTCTGAACTTTTAGTATGTCCCAGACAGAGATAGAACCACTTTCTTTCATCAGTAGCCACTTCATGTTTAACAGTCCTTTTTGAGGAAATAAATGTAAAGAAAAGCTATGCCAGTAGAAATTAGTGGTTTCTTTTTTCCACAGTTTTTTTGTTCATCTAAACAGAAAAGGACTTGGCTTTATATCCAGACATTGCAGAACCCTACTCTGAGCTTTGGACTTCTGTCCCCTCATCCTTAGGCTTTTCATTCAATTTTTTTTCCCCAGAAGGTAATTAATCGAAAAACTACATGTCCTGTTGATTAATAAAAGATTTATTCTTTCCCATTTCAAAAAAACACCACTCACTCAAAAAATTTTTTTTTTCCTCTGGCAATATAAGCTTATCTTTGGCACAAGTCCCTGTGGTACATAGACTTCAATAGCAAAGGCAGAACCTTAGATCTGCTCCCTGAATTAGAATACAATAGAATAGGAATAGTTCAATTGAAAGAGACCTACAATGATCATCCTGTCCACCTGCCTGACCACTTCAGGGCTGACCAAAAGCTATAGTATGTTGCTAAGGCCAGCATGCCCTTAGCATTTATTGTCCAAATGTTTCTTAAACACTGACAGACTGGAGGCACTGGCCTTCTCTCTAAGAAACCTGTTCCTGGGTTATAAAACCCTCTCGGTGAATAAATGCTTTCTAATGTTTAGGCTAAATCTCCCCTGCCTCAGCCTTGAACCATTCCTATGTGTCCCTCCACTGGATACCAGGGAAAGGAGATCAGCACCTCTCTCTCCATCTCTCCTCCTTGGGAAGCTGCAGAAGGTCATGAGGTCAAACAGGCAAACTCCAAATCCTGAACTGCTCCTCATGGGACATACCTTCTAGCCCTTTCACCAGCTTCAGTTCACAAGAGTTGAAGAGGTGCTTTCAGGACCAATTTTTGTTTAAGAGTACAAATACTGATATACTACCATATTGTTTTATCTGGATCTAAGACATTTTTAATAATTCCTTTTTTTGTTGGATTGCAGTATTTGGACAGCATCATATGACTACAAGATTATACAGTACACTTTGAGGTAGTCCAGTGCTGCTTTGAGCAACTTGATGGGTAATTGGGTGATTGAGAGCATATAAGAAACTTATTATTCCATGCAGAAATGGAGGAAAAAGAAATTACTGTGTAAATGTATCTATGTGTTGTGACCTACCCTGCAGCACCAATCCAATTCATCCCATGATACATGAAAAGTGCTACATATACTATGTAGGTAAAATTGGGGTGAATTCTGATTCCTTCTTGATGCCATAATGTTCTTTGCCTGAGGGAACATTAAGGGAAAATATGCACAAAGCAGAAATTAGGGTCTGTAGTTTATTTGTATGCACCCATTAATTTGGCCAAAATGATATGTTTTCTCTAACGCAGACGTTGTTTTCTTATGGAGCTAAGGCATATGTTTTCTATCATGATGTTTTTTCACCCAAAAGCCCTTTTATTTGCAGAGGTTAGCTTCTATGAATTGTTGTAAATTATACATTTTCACTGAAAATCTTATACTTTTTGACATAAAAGTAGCAAGTAATAAAATTGCTGATCATTCATTTAGAAATAGTTTAATATTGAGAATGTACAGGAAGCTAACTATCCCATACATGAGGAAAAATAGATTACATAGTGTACCTATCTCAAGCCTCAGTCTTCAAGATTTTGAGATTGAAAATGAAAACATAGATGTTAACTTTTTGCAGTGTTAGCTTTCCTAATGATATAGTTCTTTATTGGGGGCCTCACAGCAGAGAATTATTTGATATGCCAGATAAACTTTAATGTTCTGATGCAAAGTAAATGTTCAGCACCCAAGGAGTCTTTTATTATTTTAGAATGGTTATCATTTTCTGTGTGAATTTCTATTATTTCTTCTTGAACTTCATGGGAATTTGTAGGAAACCTGTGATGTATCAGTAGACTGACACAATTATTCAGTAAAAAGACATTTTTTCCATTTCATTAATGTTGAATACCTACTAAATTATGTAGTTAGTATTATGGGATTTTTTACAGAGTTATTAACTCCTGTGGTCCTATCTTCACAACAAGAGACTCCTTAGGTGAAAGTATCTGATTTTTTCCTAAGTCATTTTACTTCCTCTGAAGTGATGCTTAATATTAAGATTTATTTTCCTCATCTTAAGTTTACTGAAGTACTTAGAGAGCTTAGAGGGCTCATATAATTACATGAACATCTAGGAATAGCAATTGGGGCATTACTGATTAACATTTTTCTCTCTTATTGTGGATGATGCCAGGAATTGAGTGCTAATTCATGAATGAGCTTTCCCAAAAACACTACATGGTGGGTTACACTCAGAATGGAATGAGGGAATTTTTTCTAGTTAAATAGAATCACAGAATCATTAAAACTAAAGTATGTCCCTATGTGGTGGCGTCCAGGACCTGTGTCCCGCCGTGGATGCCACGGAGGGTACGGTCTGCCGGAGCCGGACAGCTAAAGGGAGGCTTCCACCGAGACGGGAGGACGCTCACTCAGGCTGCTGTTTCCCAGAGGGTTTTATTGAGGGAAGAGAGAAGTCGGAGGTGCAGGGAGACACCCTCCTGGGAAGGGAGCGGGCTCTGAGCGCCCCGAGCATGGATGGGGCAAGGAATATAACAGGGACAGGATCGGAGTGTCGGGGTACAAACCAGCCAATAATGGACCGACACAGGGGAGGAGTAGGGGTGACCGACAGGGTGAGGACCGATGGGGACAGGGGAGAAGGGACAGCTCATATTGGGGAACCAATGGAGGCATAAAAAGCAAGGAACATTCCAGAGCAAAGGGAAAGCTCAAACGATGATGGACATGAACAGGGATAAATGACTGGCATTGAGGGAGGCGGGAAAATTATACAGAAGTGGTCTCCCAGGGCATCCCAGGTGGACTAACCCCGGGACCCCCTCCCACACCTATACACTACATCTACATGTTTTTTGAAGGCTTCCAGGGACAATGATTCCCTCATTTGCCTACTCAGTTTGTTCCATCACTCCAATGCAGAAATTTTTTCTAATATCTAATCTTCCCTAGGTGCCACTTCAGGCCATTTACTCTTGTCCTGTCACTTGTTACTGAGGATAAAATACAGACTAACACCATATTAAGCCCTCCTCCCTTCAGGTAGTTGTAGAGACCAATTAGATCTCCTCTGAGCTTTCTTTCCTCCAGGCTAAACAACCCCATCTTCTTCAGACACTCCTCATAGAACTTGTTCTCCAAATCGTTTGGCAAAGTGTCAAGAGTACAGAAAAAACAGGTGAAGGGCATGGTAACTGTCAAAACTACTCCTGGAAATTTGGCAGGCAAGCAGACTCTTCAGTCGTGTTTCTAGCTTGGGTTCTGTGGCAGGGCAACCCAGTGAGTCAGTCTACAACTTTAACATTGCTCATGATTCCTGTAAAAATAAAATGCTTTAAAAATTAATTAGTAGCTTTTAAAAATCAGTCTAAATTAAAAAGTACTTAGAAACACAGAATTTATCTTGGGTTAGTAATTCTTGTCACTATACAGACCTGTTTAAAAATATTAATACTATGTGAAATCAGTGATGCAAATTGGTGAGATTTGCTGAGATCTTACCACGACCTATCATTTGAACTGTTGATCACCTCATGTCCTAAAAGTTATTGGAGAATTCAGACTTGCATTACAAAAGGAAAATGAGCACAGCCTGGATCAAAAAAACCTGAAAAACCAACCAAACTACAAGAATTTTGTATTAAATACCTTAACATAATCCATAATTAACTGTTACAATATAGTGTTTTAACCCCAAATTCTGCATACTTGGATTACAAATAGATTATTTTTATATAGATCTGGAATAATATTGGAAATTGTGAAAATTAATGTTGAAGAAATAGAATGAAAGAAATCTTGAGAACGATAAAAATGTGATGTTTCTGTGTTTAAGAAATTTTTCAATAGTTAGGTAAGAATTAGGGATCAGATTTCCTTTTTTCTCAGTTTTACAAGGGTATTTTCTCTTATAGGTTTTGTTTGTTTGTTTGTTTGTTTGTTTTTTGGTTTGGTATTTTGGTTTTTTGACTTTTATTTTTTTGTTTTGTTTTTTTTGCTGACTACTAACCAAGTCTAAAATAGTTTGTTATAGGTTTAGTCTAATGTGGAAATTAAAATAATTCATTAATTTAATAAATGTAGTATAGATTTTTCTTTAAATATATGACATTTGCAACATTTTTTTTTGTTTGTTTCTCTGTGTGTGTATGTAGACTTAAGAATTATATAAAATTGATAATCACCAGTGAGGAAGAACTGAAAAATAAATGAGCAGTTACATCTGAACTCTAAGGATATGCAATAGGAAAATTGTATTTTTATGTCTCAGTGTTTTTCAATTAATCTTTAATTTAAATAACCCCCCTCACCAATTCTCACATTAAGCTGGAAAAAATACCTTGCTGTCATTTGAACGTAATCCTCATCTTGTTTTATTTCTCTTCTAACTGAAATGACTCTTAATGTACTGCTGTCATTGTGAGGAACAAAACTTGATAGAGATGCTGGAGTTATGCTTTAAAATATGATTAAAGGAGAGAGAAGTGTAAAATCATTGTGGTTGCAAAAGCGCTTTAAGATCATTAAGTCAAACTGTAAACACTTAACACTAACAAGTGCCGCATTTATATGTCTTTTAAATACCTCTGTTGTGACTCTACTACCTCCCTGAGCAGCTGGATCCAATGCTTGACAACCCTTTAAATGAAGAAATTTTTCCTAGTACCCAATCTAGAACTTCTCTGGCACAGCTTGACGCCATTTCCTCTTGTTCTATTGCTTATTACTTGAGAGAAAAGATTGACCTGGCCACAACCTCCTTCCAGGCAGTTGTAGAGAATGATAAGGTCACTTCTGAGCCTCCTTTTCTCCAGGATGAACACCCCCAGCTCCCTCAGCTGCTCCTCACAGGACTTGTGCTACAGACCCTTCCCCACCTCCATTGCCCTTCTCTGGGCTCACTCCAGCTCCTCAGTGTCTTTCCTGCAGTGAGGGCCCAGAGCTGGACACAGCACTCGAGGTGTGGCCTCAGCAGTGCCCAGCACAGGGGGACAATCCCTGCCCTGCTCCTGCTGGCCACACCATTGCTGATCCAGGCCAGGATGCCTTTGGCCTTCTTGGCCCCCTGGGCACACCCTGGCTCATGTCCAGCTGCTGGCACCAGGACCCCCAGCTCCTTTTCCTCTACGCAGGTTTCCGGTAATGCTGCTCCAAACCTATTGTGCTGTACATGGTATTTTTGTGATTCAGGAGGTCACAAAAATACCATATACATACCTCTTTGTGACCCAAGAAGTCCAGTATTTTGTCTTGTTGCAGATAAATGATCTTTTGCTAGTACATTTAAAACTTATTTTTTTTTCTTCTCTGAGTTACAGGTCTTATAATAAAGCCAATAACAGCAGTGTCAGGAATAAATTATTTAGTTTTAAAGATTTTTCTACCGTAAGTTATTACAGCTAGGGTTTTAAAGTACATCAAAAGTGATGAAAGCACAGTTAGACTAATGACAAGAACTGGAAGAATTTGGAACACATTTAAGGGATAAATTTTTTAAATTGAAAATCAGCAACCTTTCCTGTATCTTCTTCTCAAGAAAGACTTAAAATAAAAATTCACCAGTTTTCAACCTCTTCTTCATGAAAATGTCCACAGTAAGACAAAAATGCTGTTGAATCTAGTACAAGGAATTCTTATTTTAATGTGAAAGTATCAATTCAGCATTTGGAGATGCTTTTGGAAGTCCCATAGTGTCATCATTTGTATGGAAGCAGTCTGCCGCGTCCCTGCCCTGTACACAGACCGATGCACTTCAGCGCTCAGCCCCGGCCAGCTCTTCACGGGGCGAGGCGGGCAGTGGGGGAGGCCCTCACTGCTGGACCCCTGAGGGCTTTAGTGAGCGCCTTCGTGGGTTTGCAGACGCGACGGATTCCCTACGGCGATGATATAGGAGAGACTCTCTCTGGGGTCACAGCTCTGGTTTATTAGAGCCAATGTGGCTAAACAGCAACTCCAAAGAATCCAACAGCAACTCAGTGTGCTCACCAGAAAGAGCACTCGAGGGGTACTGACAATGTCTTAAATAGGGAAGGGGGAGGGGATACAACCAACCAATGGGGAAACAGAAGGGGATGGCTCTTGGTCTGATGGGCATGGAAAGGCATCCAATGGGAGGGAGTTATGGGAGGGGCCCCAGGCCCTCGTCCAATCACTCGGTGCCCTGGATGGAAGCTTCCAGAGATGTGGGAAGAAACACCGATTGACAGACAAGGCACCTGGGAGGGGCCAGGGGAATGACACAGCAATTCTGGGAAGGATTGACAGGCATGGGAAAGGCGGGAAGGTACAGGGCAAGGCGGGAAAGCTTGTGAGGAACCATTACAGTATAAGGAGAACTGGACAGAACCAAAGTACATTACAAACATAGTAAAATATAACAAACATAGTGAGATGAAACAAACACACCTCCACAGCAGTCCAGTGAGAAGAGGTTGCAGAACAAGTGAAGACCTAAAGGTACATTGAAATAGTTAAACAAAATTAATTTGACTACTTTAAACAAATTAAATAATTATTAGAAGTATTTTAGGAAAGATTGAGTCTATAATGAGTTAACATTATTACACAGAAAAAAAGAAATATTATGACATTTAGTTCTCTTACTAGAAACGATGTTGCAGTAGTCCATTTGAAACCAAGCAAAGAGCGAGCATAAAAATTCATAAATCATGAATTGCATAACCTTGAGGGAGGGCAATGGTGAAGAGAGAAACTTTTCACAAAAGGTAATCATGGAAAGAAATTATTTTCTGGAATGTCAGAAATTTCAAACATTGTCAATAAGCTGTACTTTTACTAATTTTAGGGATGCACTGATATGTGACAAAATAATTTTGGGTGTATAAGACTTACTCCCACAAGAATATTTACTATGCGAACTGGGAAGAAAAAGCTAGCATGTCTCTAAGGCTGTGCAGGTGGAGAAGGAATGTCATTGATTTTTACACAAGACAAGGGACAGAGGGATAAGGGCCTGAAAAATTATGTGTATTCTTTTATATACTGTTAAATCAAGATTGGGAAATTCATGTTTATGGGGGTTTAATTTGCATATAAAGAGCAAATATTCAGCAAATTGACAAAAAGATAGGTGCTTGTACAGTGCAAAAGTTTTAGAAGAAAACAGACAGTTATCCATAAGAAAAGCCAACAGATGAACATGAATAGAAAAGAAACAGCATGATCACCTAGGAGTATGGGTATTTTGTTAGTACTGAGTCCTGAGTGCATTTAAATGCAGGTGAATAATTTGGCATTTGTACATAAACAGTAATAACTTTCAACATCAGTGATTTTATGTGTTGCTTAACTATTGCAGTTTAATACTGAAAACAGAAAAAAATCAATTAGAAATAGTTCAAAATATGAATTAAGATTAAATGGGAGGTAAAGTGTGAACTTCTAATAAAGAATCTCAAAATTCAATAAGTGAATAGATGACAATGACTGATAGGTGATGGTGAGTCATCTGTTACACTGCTTTCAGAATTCAGAGCACCAGAACATGAAATAATGTGATGAAAGAGCTTTGTAGTAGAGAAAAATTGTACACATTTTCAGCAGGGACAGGTTGATTCATTTTGATTTTAAGGGTTCTCAGAAGAAAATATGAAGTTGAAACAAAAATAAGCATGATATATGCATGGGTGCCGAAGGAGATGAGCTAGTAGAATTTTTATGCAATCCCCAAAAAAATGAATGAGATTACTCAGAAAATAACTATAAATGATCTTTAAAAAGTGTAGTACTTTTGTCAGTGGATACTAAGGGATAAAAAAAGCATTTTTGTAGTCTAATATAAAATATTAAAGTATTATAAGCTAAAATGGTGATAAATTTTAGTACCTTGATATGACAGAGCAGAAGTATTACTTGGAGTCATATTGAACTGAATCACTGAGTCTAATTAATATGTAAAAGCTGAACCTTTTTTTCTCTTGAGGATTCCTGAAGTTCTGCTCTGATACATGATTACCTATCACATTGAGAAATTCTGTTTTTTTCCCTTTTACCCCATACCTTGAACAGCTAGGCAAGGTTTGAAGGCAGTGAAGAGGTGCTGGAAATGAAGGGTTCCCCACCATGAGTCAGACAGCTTTCATAAAATACTACCATCCCCAAACTGCACAAATCTCAATCAATTATATATCATACTTGCTACTGCTTCTTTATTTTCGTTCCCTGTTTTGGCCTCTAAAAACTGCATTTGTCAAGGCAGGGACAGGGCTTATTGGTGCCTGCAAATGGGTATGCTGGTTCAATTAATTCCATCCAATCTTGTCTAGATTGTAATGAAAGTTCAGTTTTGTGACCATGCTATGTTTTTTCTGCTGCCATGGCAGAAGGAACTGACTAGATTTGCCCACCATAATAATACTCAGTGAAGCATTTCCTGTATCACTGTGTTCCTCTACCACACCTACCACTTAACGTAAATTTTTGATGATCAGCTCCTACAGTGCATTCCAATATGAACCAAATTTTGTGGGTTTTTCATCACTGAAACTCAGTATGTCAGAACTTCAAAGCATTTTACATCAGTTTAAGACAAATTAAGCAGATTATCAGAGTTGCTTTTTTCTCTTAGAAAATTGATTCTTTAGAGCAGTATAGCTTTCTTCATCATGGAATTCTACTAAAAAAAGAAGTAATTTTTTCATTATAGAAATTACTGCTTCATGGAGCAGCTGCTGAAACATCACCTCTAGTCTGGCTGTAGTTGCTGTTGCTCTATTCAACTTTGAGAGATGATTCCTCTCTTTCTGGGTCATTGCAGACTAGTTAAAACTGCTTAACTCACTCTGCATCAGAGCATGTCCTGCATTATGACACCCTGTTCCATTATTGTAGACACTGACAGTATCAGCTTGCATTTTCGATATCCCATAATAAGCGTGTGCTGAGATATTAAATTTACTTTTATCATTAGAAAAGAAAACAATTTTTGGTGACTGAAATTTCCCATACAAATGTAGATGAGACCTGATGAGTCATTCACTGAAGATTACCCTGGATACACAACTGGATTTCTCATTAGAATAATTCAATTCCTTGCTTTTCTCTCCACATGCATTGTGCTATTCTGGTTTATATTTAATTTGGACAAGAACTAGTCTGTAACTTATCTATGTAGATGAAGTGTAAGTCTCTTCCTACCCATCTTAGAAGTAATTAGTTGTAGGTAATGATCTGTTTCAACAGGAGAAATTGAGAAATACCTACCCCAGTACAGCCAATACTCTAGTGAAATCCTTCTGAGAGGACAGTAGGGGAGCGAAGTCCTTGTGTTTTATGACTGGAGTGCTGGATGGATCGATAATGGTTCTTTAAGAAGGAAAATGAGGAGGAAAGATGCCTTTCATTTAGGAGAGCAGCAGAAATAAAGGAGAGGAGCTCTGCATATTGTTAGGTGATGAGCCAGCTGAAAACTTATTTATTTGGGTTAGTGGTCAGACTAACATCAATGGTGTTGTGGTAGGGGTCTTCTTCAGATGTCCTTGTGAAGAAGAGGTTGTAGATGAAAAATGAGAAGGAGGAAGCCTCACATTTACAGGTCTTAGTCCTATAATAAGGCACACACAACCTAGGAGACTCCTGAACTGCTTTGATGACAATTTCTGCTGCAGGTAATTGAGACACCAACAAAGAGAAGCTATCAAATGGACCTGATACTTAAACAAGGAGACTTGAAGAGGAGTTGAATGTGGGCAACAGCCTCAGCTGCAAAGGCATTGGGATGTGTGAAATTCAGGATCATGAGAGGAGGGAAAAGAGAAGTAACAAGACCACAGCTCCTATAGAGTAGGCTTTGGTCTGTTATGGTGTTTTCTAGAAATGGGATACAGCACTGGTGAGAAGAGTGGACTAAGAAACCTGGTAGATTTTTATGGATCACCTTCTCTAAGCTCAAGAACAGTACATGCCAACAAAGGGAAAGTCAAGTAGCTGTTGGAGGAGGCCTGCACGTAATAAAGAACTCCTGAATTCCTGATAAACTTCAGACATTAAAAGGAAGCATACAAGAAGGGAAGACAGGGGCATGTGACTCAGGTAAAATATAGAAATACTGTTTGAGCATACAAAGATGGGGTTGCAAAAGCCAAATTCATGTTCAGTTGAATCTGGAGAAAGATATAAAAAAGCAAGAGGAAAAGTTTCTGCAGGTACATCAGCAGTGAGAGGAAGACTAGGAAAAATGTGGGTCTGGTGCTGGATGGTCATGGGACCTGATAAAAAAAAGGAAAACACCGAACTACTCAAAGTACACACTAGAGATTGCCATCTGGAAAGAAATGGGCAGAAAAGTACCTGGGCACCCTAGTGAACAAGCTCAGCATGAGGCAGCAGTATGTCTTTGTATCAAAAAAGCCTAAGAGGATGCTGGACAGCATTAGTGAAAGCACTCCTAATTTGTCAAGCAGAGCTATTCTTTCCCTCTACTCAGCTCTATTGGAAGCATATCTGAAGTACTGTGTTATGTTCTGGGTGCCCCACTACAAGAAAGTCATGAATCATTAAATGAGTACAGCAAAGAATGAAGATGATTAAGGAAACTGACTGTGCGACATACAGGAGAAAGTTGAGGGCTGGAACTGTTTAGCCTGGAGAAGAGAAGGCTCTGGGGTGAGGTATCAATATGTATAAATGCCTCTTGTGGGAGTATTCGTAATGGAACCAGTTTCTGCTTAGTAGTGCTTAGTGACAAGGCAAAAAGCAATGGCATATATTAGCTATTGAAACAAATGACATTTTATCTGAACACAAGAAAACACCTTTTAAATGTTTTTAATTTGTTATTGTTATTGTTATTATTTTCTGATTGAGAGATGGTCAAACATTATTTGAAGTGCATGAAGGCCAAGTTGTCCAGAGAGACTGAGGAGTAGCCTATTGATAAGTCCAGAACCTGACTTGACACTGTCCTGACAAACTACTCTCTGAGCTTTCTTGAACAGAGCTTGAACTAGACAAACTCCACAGAATTCTTCCAAACTCAGTGATTAAGCAATTCACTCTTGATTGATTTGGTTTCCAGGACATTGTGGTGTCCTGGACTATTTGACTCTGAGGAGAAAGGCTGAAGAACACAAACATTTTGAACATTTGTTTTTATGAAATTTTGAATGAACTTTTCATATGTCACAGAATATGAAGATTTCTGACATGGAACAGTGAGGCGGTATACAAAACCAATTTCCTATTCAACTCCTATGGCATAAGTGTTCTTGGAAAAGAGTGTACTTGTGCAACATTATATAAAATGTCAGCATGATGTCCTTGTTATGGAACTGGTTTATATTCAAGTTTTTACCTTGAGCTATGATTGAATTAACTCAAGCAATAGCGGTGACCTGGTGAAACATGAACACAGAGAAGTAGTAGCCCTATCTGACCCCTCTATAAGATTACAATCTTGAATGCCATTATCATTTGAATTTCTACCCCTACTTTGGCAGAGAGATCAAGAGATCTGAGTTCAAATAATTCTTCTACTGAGGTTTTTATGTGTAGATGGAAGTACCAAAATTTAACTGTATTTAAACTGTACTTTGATTTTCAAAATTATAAGTCTTGTGGAGAGGACATGGTTATAGTAATACTTTTATTAATTTTCCTTCTTTCCTTTTTAATTTTCCTGTCTTCTTTGAGTATTTATATATTAATTCAGCGCCTTGTTAACTATCAAATATATCTTTAGCAGAACTTTCCATATATTTTTATTAACATAGTAGTTTGTGTAGGCCTTTTTTTAATGAAAGAATGATGTACAAACACAGGAGAACCATCCTGAAATAATGGCTTTTGCTGCGTGCCCTTTGTTTTATTTGCTATTGTCAAGTTATATTTTTACAATTATATGCAATAAGTTTTTGATTATTATTGCTTAATAGAATATGAGCATCTAACTTGAGCAGGTTGGTCTTACTAGTTCATGTTTCAACAAATTGACAGCTATTGATGGCAAGAAATTGCAATATTTTTATTTATTTATATAGTGATTTATTATATAAATCACTATATATTGCAATTTATTTCCCTGTCTTCCTGAAACAACATTATTCAAAGTATTCCCTATATAAAATTATAGGAATTCTATTTCCTTTTTGACCCGAGGGACCTGAGGATATAAAATAGAACGTCTTCCTCCCTTGTAGTTTTCTACCTTTTAAAAATTAGTCTGAACTAAGGCACATATAAAGATTCTTTGTCATGGACTGTTCTCAATTACCTTTACTTGGACACTTTATAGATACCTGTTTGCAAGGTAATGCATTGAAAAATCAAAGCTAGTTTCTGAAAAAAAGAAAATTAAATTCCTGAAGTTATTAATTCCACTGATTTTGAATCTTAAGATCAGGCTGGATGGGGCTCTGAGTAATCTGGACTAATGGTGATTTCCCTGCCCATGGCAGGCGGATTGGAATGAGATGGTCTTTAAATTTCCTTCTAACACAAATCATTCTGTAGTTCTATGATTCTAAGATACTTCAGAAAATTCTATGCTTGACTTACTTTGTTGTAACAAAATATGTACATGGGAATTATAAAACTTCTATAAGTATGTGGTAAAGGTTTTTTTAAAAAATTACAGCTCAGAATAGAGCTGGACATTGTGAATGTTCATCTGCAAAAATCACCTCAATAGCCAGCAGTGAAAAGTCAAATAGAATATTACGTATTATCCAGAAAGACATAGAGAATAAAATAATAACTGGCATGCATTAAAAAGCCAGGAAGAGTATTTTTTTCAGAAAATGTAGAAATAAAAATTGCAAAGCATAAGAGGAAATTTTATAAATACTTCGAAAAAACCACATAAATTAATAGAATTAACTTTGAGTTTCTAATCCTAATCCTAAATGTAACAGCCCAAATGAAGCCTTTATGTTAGAATATCTTAAACTTGATTTTAATGAAGGAATTAGCAAAGTGGAGGTGGATCACTTTTAGGCTTGGTCTTTTTCTAACACAGTTTCCCTAACCATTCTCTTTCAAAATGACATCAGATAGGATACTGGGGTAGGTGTAGAACTAAAATGGAATGTATGGCCATCTCTCCCTGTGTCAAACAAGGTAAGAAACTGTGGTGCTCACATTTTTTTTTTAATTACAGAATTAAAACTGTATATGTTTATTTATTCTGAATAGAGAGTCAAATATTTATTTGCTCTGAATAAAATTTTCTGGTGTGGACTGCTTACTATTGGGCAAATAGAACACACTAGTAAAATCTAAGCTAACAATAGGAAACTAATGATAACTAAAAGCCTTGTTCAAGCAGTAGTTTAATCTTGGTGAACTAAAAGGATATGAGCTCTGTACCTTGGGTTGCAATTTAAAGTGCATTATGAAAATTTCAGAAGCTTCTATGATGTATTTCTTTTTAGTGTAAAATACAAGCATATTTATATTGTACTGTTTCCTGATAAAGTGAACTGCATATTAACATTCTCTTAAAGGAACAGTCATGCCTCCAAATATGTATATACTCAAGTTCAGTATTGCCCTGCTTATGAAGTTGCTTAGAAACAACTTCAAATGCAAGAAGTATTCTTCAACAAGAAGGATGGAATTGTTTTCCAATTTAAACCATATCTGGACTGCTTTAAGAAAGGTCTGATCCTTGACTATAAAAAGATCATAATAAAATAATAACTTGAAAAACCTGAAAAATAAAATTTTGATATATAGAAGCTTTTGGTTCTAATTTCTCTACTAAACCAGTAGTTTAGTGTTTGTCATGGTGTAACCTCAGCCAGCAAACAAGTATGATGCAGCTGCTTATTCACTCCCTCACCAGCAGGATGGAAAAAGGGAATTGGAAGGGTAAAAGCTGGAAAACTTATGGATTGAAATAAAAGACAGCTTAATAGGTAACACCAAAGCCTCACACACAAGCAAAGAAAAGCAACGAATTCGCTGCTTCCTCTGGGCAGGTTCCGCCGTCTCCGGGAGAGAAGGGCCCAAACACACATAGTGGTGATTTGGGAATCCAAACTCCTCACTCCAAATGTCTCCCTCCTACCTCCTTCTTCCCCCACTTCATGTACTTAGTAGGATGCCACATGGTCTGGAATCTCCCTTTGCTCAGCCGGGCTCACCTGTCCTGGCTGTGTCTCCTCCCAGTCCCCTCACCACCATGGCAGTAGGAGAAGCAGAAAAGGCCTTGGCTCTGTGTGAGCCCTGCTCAGCCATAACAAAAACATCTCTGTGTTGTCAGCCCCGTGTTCAGCAGAAATCCAAAACACAGCCCCATGCCAGCCTCTGGGAGGAAAATAAACTCTACCCCACCCAAGAGCAGTTGGCTTTCAGGAATACTTATTTAAGTACAATAATTGCATTATTACAGACAATTATACTCTGTTATTTTGTTTTGCCTTATTTTATTTAATTCAACTAACACTGATAGGTTTTTCTTAAAGAAAATTAAAACTTTCAAGTGATTTAATGCTAGGTATTTGCCTAAAATGCTAGGTGTTTGCTTAAAATTTGTTGTTCCTTGGTTTTTAAAGTCTGGTAAATTTTATAAAATGCTAAAACTTTATGGAAGTGTATTTAAATTTGCAAGCTTCTTGAACACCATAAGCACAAGAGTAGACATGGCTTAGCTAGATTACATTTAGATCAGAAATTATTGTTTTTTTCACTTTGTGCTGCTAGACGTCTCTATTGAAACTGATAATTTATTCTAAATTATTAGAGCAGATGCTCTAATAAATTTTAAATATTACTCTTTTCTATAGCTTATTTTTAAAAGGATGGAGTATTTTAATATCACTCCTATTTCTTTGAAATTTATATTCCTTACAAGTTAGGAAGATTAGTGTGTTATTCAGCTCCACTTGCACAGAGAGGATAAGGAAACAGGTTAATCTAGATCTCAGCCTTTGAAAAACCTGTAGTCTCAGAACATTAAAAAAAGAGCATTTTGGAGTCATGATCCTGGTGGGTTATATGTTGTTTTTCTTCATCTTGACAAAGATTTTCCCAAGTAAGTCACAAAACATATTCTGGTAAAACTCACTTACAGAAATGAGTCTGTATCTTTTCTTCGTGTAATGTTTCTTTTGTCCCAGCAGCTAGGTTTCCTAAGCTTGTCTTGCATGTAATCAATAATGATGGAACTAGCCTCAGGTATCCATTCTTGCTAGAAGGAACATTTTTTACATATTTTTGATTCATGCAGTCTTCCCTAGAACATGCTAATTTCTTATGATGGTATTGGAAATTTTTTGCAAAAAATTATTCATTAGTTGTGGCAACGGAAATTGTAATGCTTTCAGATATATGAATATCCTGAAAAACTGAGTAATCCAATGGTCAAAAGATGATAAAAATAAAGAAGGGTAGTTTGTGTAGTAAAAAAGACAAAACTTACTTCAGTAATACTGAGGTTAATGTGGTTTAATTTGCATTTCTGAGGACATAAGAGTATACATAAAATTTGGCCCAGTCTCAAATATTTGACATAACTGGCATAAAGGAAACCTGGTGGAGTGAGTCCCCTGAGTGGAGTGACCTGCTGGATAGCTACAGGCTGTTCAGGAGGGCTAGGCAGGGCAGAAGAGGCGGAGGGGTGTATTAACAGACAAGTTAAAATGGATGGAGCTCACATTTGGCAGCATCAGTTGAGGCAATATCTAATCTGAAAAATTGCAAAATATGTACTGGAAAGAGAGGCCAAATCTGTATTTTAGTCTGTATGCCTAAGTAATCATGTAACCTGCTAGATAACTAATTCTTAGAGTGGAAAAATAGGAGGTAAAGACATGTGGGTAGATCTTTATACTCAGAGTTGCAACTGGACTCTCATTAATTCCCTTTTGGGAATTAATGGGGGAAAAAAGACCTCTGTAAACTACTTTGCTGTAGCTATGTCTTAAAATAAAACTACATTACCAGGGGGTCCCAACATTTTGCAATGTGCTTGTAATGTTATGACCCTGTTAGCATATTTATTGGAAAAAAATTACAAATAAATAGTTTTATTTCCAGAAATTGGATGCGATCAGTGAAAGGACTTCATCCCAGTACTTCTGACAATAAAGTCACTTGTTTTAGGATTTGAAAGAAAAATCTTAATAAATTAAAAACAAACAAACAAACAAACAAAAACTTAATTAATATTCTGTCAGCTTTCTCTTGTATGTCCCTGTCATAAAGGTGCATTTAGAACAATAAGTAAGTAATTGTTTCTAAGCTTTCACCTATCCTGAAAGATTCAATATATGTGATGCCACATAACTCTTTCCTTTAGGTAATGGGATGGAAGAAGCTTTTTTTCCATGTTAGGAACTTTACTTTTTTGCACATGTACATTTCAGCTTCCTTCCCATGCAGAGCTGAGTATACCTTGAGTACACTTCACAGAACTCCAGATGATAGGAAACAAACTCATCTTTTAATAACAACAGCTAATATACAATTAATGCAAATGTGGGTGAGCCTTTATTTCTTGATTATTCAAGTACCATTAATGGGCTAAATCTTGTACTAACATTTTTGGAACATTCTGACAAGTATATAGCTTAGTTATGAATTCTACAGGATTTGAGATTATTACTGAATGAGGTCCTCTTACGCAACTGACAATGCATCATGAAGCTGAAGTAAGAGTAGTTCTGCTTTTCTGAAGCCCACAAAACCTAGGTCTGTACACCTCCAGGTTTTTCATTATATGTACAGCAGAGGATGCAGTACAGGTGTAATCTCCTATATGAACAAATCTGAAATTCAAAACTATATCATCAGCGTTATTTTAAGTAACTTGCTTCAGTTATTTTTTTCCTTATTTTGGCATGATATTTTCATTGATGAGTATATGCTTATATGCAGACAATTTTCAAAAAATATGCTGTCAGAAGAATAGTTGCTAGAGATAAAAAAGAAGATCTTGTTGGAAATTTTCTGATTGAAGTAGTATAAGACTAAGAAAACTGTCTAATATATCAGCACCTGTGCTGAACGTGTTGAATGTGTACAAAAAGTCCTGAGGCTGGAGCCTTGGATTTTATACCTTTAAGATAGGTAGACCTACTTAACCTCTGGGACAGACCTACCCTATTTCTTTCCAGGAAACAAATGACAGGACAGAATGAAACAACCTCATACCACAGGAGGTTTGGATTGGACATTAGGAAAAATTTCTTCACTGATGGTGTTGTGAAGCATTGTATCAGACTGCCCAGGAAAGTGGTTGAGTCATAATCCCTGGAGGTGTTCAGAAGATGTAGATGTGCAGATGGGGTGCTTAGATATGTGGCTTGCTGTTGGACCTGGTAGCATTAGTTTTACGATTGGACTCAATGATCTGAAAAATCTTTCCCAAACAAAATGATTCCATAATTCTTAAGAATGCAGCTCAGGATCAAGAAGTGTTTATATCAGTTAGACCTCATTTTTCTGCTAAGTTGATAATAACCTCATGCAGATGAGTTTGGGAACCAGAAAGTCGGGTAGGAAATTCCCATGGTCTGTGCCTCAGAGACAGACATACTTGAACAGCATTATTTTGGTCATCAGTTTCATGTTAGTATGTTACAAAACTTTGTCATATATACCCCCAAAATGCCAATAGTTCATTTGAGGAGGTTTTTTATAAAGTCAACCTCACTGTATTCTTCTTACATCTGTATAGTAATATGATTTATTTCTTTGTGTGATATTGGTAGGTTGACTCTTCTACTGGAATTTGAGGTCCTGTAATTTGTTCTCTTAGAACAGGAGTTCTTCCAGTTCTTTCTGGCTTCCTGTGCTTCCAGGATTTGTCTTTCTCAAAGGAGACAAAGGACCTTTTACTGTATTTTTTAGACCTTTTCTGTGAAAATAATTTGTTCTGTTGAATTAAAACATTTTTTTTTCTGGAGAAAACTCTACATATTTTTGATCTGCAAAGTATTTCTTTTCCATTTGCCTCAAGTATATAATTTTCATCCTTCTAAATACATAACAGGAATAAACATAGGTATTCCTTGTGCTATTAACAATTCCACTATTTCAATCTGGTTAACCATATTATTAATAAAAATTTTTAATTTTTTTAGTGTAAATGAGTACTTAATTTATTCTGATGCATAATCACATTTTAAATGGTATAATTACTTTAAACCACTTGAAGAAAAATATAGCAAAAAATTATTCTAAACACATGTAGAATCTTTTTTCACTAAAAATATTTGCATCATAAAAAAAAAAAAAAAGGAGAAGAATTTCCTGACAGAATAAAAGTTAATTTTATTAAAGTATGGTTTTAGGATTATGAATCATCATTGTTTTCTCCTTTTCCATACTGCAAGTAATGAATAGCAATAAATCTAGTCACAGTGAAATGCATCATTGAAATGGTCTGTGAATAATATATTCTCATTTACTTTTTAATAAAAATTAGAGAATCCAAGAGCAAGCATATTTACTGGTTTGATAGTTTCCTTGAGTTATATTTTCGAAGTATTTAAATAGTTATTAGTGAGGAAGACGTGAAGCGACTGTAGGAATGGAAAGTAGAGTATTGCTTGAAAGAAGAGTAGTGTATTCAGTCTAGATCTAAAATAGCTATGCTAATAAATAGTGTTGTGGATCTCAAAAACACTCATACCTTGATGGAAATTGTGTCAGTTCTCCAGTATAGAAACTAAGGCATGGTGATGGTGAAAGAATTGTCAGTGCCATTAACATTCAGAGTAAAGCAGGAAATAGAGCCCAGATAATAATACTATCAAGCCAGCACCTATTCTTTGTAAATATATTACTGGTTTGTAAAATGCTAGGTTTAGTGTAAGACACTAGCCACTGTCTTTTTAGAAGAACTGCTTGAACACTTATGGTAATAGTAAATACTGCTATGTCATCTTTTAATAATGCATAAAGTCACTATTTCTTATTCTGAGTAAAAGCATAGAAGTATTTTTAGGTGTTTTCATCTAAATATTCTATTGTAAATGAGAGAATTATTTTTTACAGATGTAGGTAGAATTATTAGAGTATATTATTTTCTGATTGAATCCAGTCTTGAGTCACAAAGCTGAGTCAAGGAGTTGTTTTGTAGGTGGGATAGTAACAACCCCTATTATTCATTAGGAGAAAGAGAGTTAAACTTTCAAAATGAGCCTCTGGCACTTTGGTACTCAGTGTGCCTCTGGGCTGCAGGTAAACAAACTGAGGTGATTACTTTAACCTATTTTTCAGATAACTTATGATTCAATTCTGCTATTGGACATGACATTGAAGTGCAAGAACACAAGGCACTGTACCGTTTTTCCCTCTGACTAGTATTCTTTTAAAGAGCACTGTGCTGACATGTCAAAGCTGTTAGAAGAATGACTGCAGCACAGAGTTTTATAAGTACTTTCACATTTGCCTATTTGTTCTTGGTAGAGAAAGGAAAAACTTCAGGATACAATACAGTCGTTTGATCCATGTCACAGGACTGATCTTCCACTGGAAAAAATGGGAAGACGTGCTAGGGTGAGTTGGTTAGGGATGATTCAAGAATTGACACTACACACTTTGGAGAGATGTGTAAAAAATATTTTTAACAAAATGCTAAGAAAGGTGAGAAATAGACAATCAATAGACAATTGTTCAGTGTGTCAAGTGGTCTGCAGAGAAGTGGCAAAAAACCTAGTCTGAATTTCAGTGTCAGGACTCTGCTTTTTGACATCTCTCAGGCTGTTTATATTTTCTGGCCATCTTATGATAGGTGGCTGACTTTTGTTCATTAGGTTACAATGGCTTATTTTTGCACAAAAATCTATGCCTACTAATGAGCAATTACTGATAAGAACTAAGAAACATGCCTGCTAATTAGAAGGGTAGCAAATGATCCCTTGAGCATTAAGTTAACCAACCAGGAAAAAATGAAAAAAGGAAACAGACACTTTAAATGTCCCAGCCCAGAGTCTGCTCTGGACAAAAAGTGTTGAAGTAAGTTAATTGGTATCTGAAAGGTTGCCATGTTCTAGAATTCAGTTAATTGGTTACAGGGCAGGGATTAACAGAGAGTCTTCCAGACCTTTAAGGTAAAAAAGAAAGCCTAATATGTTCCATTTAACTGATTTCATGAACAGACACTTTATGGGAACATTTTTTTCATTTCTACATTCTCAGAGATAAGAAAATGTCAGGAGCAGAACTGTTTCTTGTTTTCTTTTTTATCAGCAATCATGAGCTTTGGTCATTTTATGTAGCTAATGACACACCTGCCATTCCAAAGCTTGGTTTTGGTTTTTAGTGAGTGGTTTTGTGATAATGACAGCAATGGCTTTTGCTATGCTTGCTCAATAATTTCATGATGGGATACCAGTATAAATTTCCTAAAATTCTCTTGATACATATAATGCTTCTTAAAACCATGCTGAAAAATTAGGCAAATCTATCAAAGCATGTTTCTTTTCTGTTTCCCAAGATAGATAAAATCATTATGACAAACATTTCCTGGTTTAGATGCCTGAACATTTGTACTTGAAGAGGTGGCAAGTTTTCCAACAAATTTATTTAATTTTCATTGTAATTGAAATAAGCATTAGGTGTCTATTATTTAATTTCTGCAAGGCTTGGCCTTAATATTTGTGTTGGAACTTTTCCATTTCTTTCTGGCTTTATTCAGATCATATTCCTCTAACTCTCTAATTTTTGAATGGGACTTGAAGAAACTTCCCAGTGAGTTCACTTTCTCAATTCAGCTATCTAGTTATGACTGTGTGTGGCTCCAATTCAAGGATTTGTATGGTGTTTCAAGTTGGCCCAAAAAAACCCAGCTGGCAAAATGTATCAAAAATCCTCATGTGAGACACTATTTTTAGCTTTGATATCAGCATTTTTCATTTTTTGCAGGGCTATAATTAATTTAATTATTGTTTTTAATTTATTCAGCTGTCTTAAATATGCACTATGCACACACTGAAAATACAAGCATGAAGTTAAACTTCTGTCTGGATGACTATAACATATTAATTCCTGTCATATTTTTACAGTGATTGATTTTGCTGTTGATTTCCTTCAGAGTATTTGCATTAATGCATACTGTTTTATAATATTTGTTTTCTTAAATTATATTGCAGATGAATTAAGAAAAATAGCTAAAGTATTAATTAAGATTTTATTATTAAAAATTGGAAGCCTCTTGCTTACAGCCCCTCCTCAAGCTCCAAGTACAAATGGAGCTCTCATTAATGCTACTGTGGTGGGTTAACCTTGGGAGGATGCCAAGTGCACACCAAAGCCACTCCATCACTCCCCTTCTTAGATAGACAGGGCATAGAAAGTATGATGAGAGGCTTAAGGGTTGAGAAAAGGCTAGGAAGAAGCCACTTACCATTATCATCACAAGAAAAACTGACTTGATCGGAGGAAGTTCAATATATTACCAATCAAATCAGAACAGGTTAGTGAGAAAAATAAATTTAAATCTTAAAACACCTTCCAACCTCCTCTCCCTTCTTCCTGCCCTCAACTTTACTCCAGAATTCTCTACCTCATCCTCTCCATGTGGAGCAGGAGCGTGGGGAATGGGGGTTGCAGGCAGTTCATCATGCTGTTTCCACTGCTCTCTCCTCCACCAGGGGAGTACTTCTCACAATTTTCACCTGCTCCACCTTGTGGTGCCTCTCATTGGAGGAAGTCTTCCACAACCTGAGTGCTTCCCATAGGCTGCAGTTCTGCTCCAGCATGGGTCCTTTCCACAAGGCATAGTCCTTCAGCAAGACGCTGCTCCAGCAGAGGTTCTCCATGGGGGTCACAATTCCTGACAGCACACCTGCTCCAGCAAGGCCTTCCAATGGAGCTACAGCTTCCCTTCAGGCACACACCTGCTCCAGTGTGGGTCTCCTCCAGGGGCTGCAGGTGGATCCCTGCATCCCCTGGGACCTCCATGGGCTGCAGGGCCGCAGCTGCCTCACCCTGGTGTCACCATGGGCTGCAGGGGAACCTCAGCTCTGGTTCACATGGAGCTCCTCCTGTCCCTTCTTCTCCTCTGACCTGGGCATCTGTAGAACTGTTGCTCTCACATGTTCTCATTCCCCTCTCTGGCTGCAATTGCTCGAGGGTTTTTTCCCTTTCTGGAATAAGTTATCTCAGAGGTGCTGCCACTACTACAGATAGGCTAGGCAATGTGTCCATCTTCCAGCTGGTTGGTATTGGCTCTATCAGGCATGGCAATAACTTCTGTTCTCACTGGAGCCACCACCAAACTCCAAAGCCCTGTCCAAACAGTAAACTTTTTGAGAATTTTCTCTCATAATGGTGAGAGAAACAGCTGTTTATTAAAAATTTCAGAAACTTTCAGAGCAAATTTTTTCCCCTTTAAATCATTACCAATTGGAATTTTCTTTAGTGAATTATCTATCATTCTTCTTTGACCCAGAGAATATTGCCATCTCTTTAGATTATTCAATTGAGAACAATGTTTAAACAAAAGATTTAATTAGGGCCTCAGCTTCAGAGGTTCTAAGATCTATGGTTGTTGCTTTAAATGTTCAGCTTTTACTATTAGCATGAAATTATTATAAGCAAGAAAGATGGGAGTTGGCACACCTGAGAAAATATAAGATGAAGTTTCTCATGTTTTTAGTCAAGAGGTGTATAGTTTTAAATCTCGGATAACTACTTTTTTCTTTTTTTTTTTTTTTTTTTAATTATCAGTCATAGACTCTCAGTTCTTTCAAAAAGTAGATAACTTTAGATGACTTAGGGAAGCATATATGTTGTGGGAAAGAAATATGTCTAATGCAGAGCCTTTGTTCTCTATAGAGGTATGAATAAGTATTTTAGATAGCAGTGTGCTAATCCCATGATAAATATACTTTCTCTTTGCTTTTAAAACCACAGATTCTTTAAATCCTTGAATTTTTTACTATATTTTGTCATTCCTTTTATTAAAGTTCAAATAGTTATTATTAGAAACTAAGTTACAGAAAGGAAATAAAAGAGTTATCAAATTAAACTTATGAGTATTTTCTTATATGGTGGATATTTTTTTCCTTCCTCATAGGTTTCAGAAGAATCTCTGCATCACAGCACTGAGGATGAAGAGCCCTCCCAAGGAATGGAGCCCTATCTTGTGCGGAGATTATCGTGCCGTAACATTCAGCTTCCCCCACTGGCTTTCAGGCAGTTAGAACAGGCAGACTGGGATAAAAAGAATGATAACGAGACTATCCCAAGGCCCATGACTCTTCCACTGAGGATACCTCCTCTGATTGCCATTACAGCTGCTGAGTCCAGCAGGTAAGACCCAGGAATTTCTTTATTCAAAATTTCCTATGGCAGGTGATGCTGATGCTGCTTCTAGGAGAAAAGTTTATTTATTTTCTAAAGCCACTGAATGGAAAAGTTGAATATAATGTCTGTAAATTTGAGTCTGACACTTGGTAAATCTGTTTGTAAAGCTTTTGGTCATATCTAGTAGAACAAACTCTAAAAAAAGTTTTTTCTGAACATTATTTATACTTCATATTATGAATGAAGGTTTTTGAGGGCTTGATTAACCATTTGTGATGATGAAGGGAAGGAGGAAGTAGAGGATGAAAGGAACTTTTTATACACAGAATTTAAAATATTATACAGTTTCAAAACTAGTTTCAAGAAATCTGGAGGGGATTTTGTCTGTTCTTGTATGTCTACATTATTTGTAACATAAATGGTTTGAAATTATTTGGTTATAGTGATTTCTATTGTAGTTTCTTCATATTACATTTGTGAATTTTTATAGAATATGTGAAAGTGAACTTTCCCGTTCTTAAATTTTCTGATAACATACTATTTTCTGTCTTTATTTTTCAAAATATAAAGTGTTTAGTATGAAAGTTTTGCTTACAATGGTGAAGGCAGTATAACTGTTTGGTGACATGATAATATATATGGAAAAGTTAACATGAATACACTGAGAGCTAAAATGAAATACTTAAGAATTTTAGAACATATGTTCTGAGAGAATATTCTAAACAATGTAGTTATGAAAATAATGTAGGACTTGCAGTACATGAGTAAATCCATAAGTATTTATTATTGTGCTTAGCCAAAAAGACAACTAATATTAACATTGAATTTAATACCACTTCCTATATCTTATTTCCTCCTAAATACCTTTATTTTTTGAAGAAGTTAGACCATTCTTGAAATATGCTCATGGAAATACTGACTACATCCACAAAAACATGTAAACATTTAGATTGTTTACAAATGAAAATATTATTTGGTGAGTTAAATGTAATGAAATTTAGCGTTGTTTTGTAGATAGGTTGGTGTCTTTATTTTTTGTGTTTATCCATGGAGTCTGTAGAGAAGATTATCTGAGATATGGAAGCAAAATAAGTGCAATGCTTCTAGTAACACCGACTGGGAAAAAAAAAGGTGTGATTCTGATGTGATACATCAGAAAGATTAGAAAGGAGAATGAAAAATATTGTCTGATGAAAGCAGCTAAGTGATTATAAATTTCTGGAAACTGTGTTATTTTCTAGGCTGGATTTAAATATACCAGAGAAAGACAGTTCTGAGGTTACTCAAATAACAAATCTAAAACATTGTGGTTACTGTGCGTAGCTATCAACTGTACTCGGAGAATGATTACTTCTTTGAGAGGCTTCTCTGTGGGTATGAATCTCTCCTCAGCAGTAAGAGATAGCTTTGTACCCTGTCTGTGCAATTTATTCCTGTGGTTGGTCAGAATATATTTTGAAGCTGGACAAAACAGGATTTATTCTGAGAGTGACAGGGAAACAACACACAGATTGTCGAATGGAGCTGCTAGGCTTTTTAAACAAATAAACTAAATCTAAACACAACAGCCAAAACAATTGTAATTTTGATCTTACTTTGTAATATAAAATCTTTAGCTTTTATGATTCTTTCTTAGCTAAAGAGCAATTACAGTGATACAGGAAGAATATTGTTCAGGAAATTAAATTTCTCTAGATGTTTAATGCTGTTTTTCGGTTGTTAGCTCTCTCTCAAGCAGCTATGAATTTCCTATTTACATGCTTATTATGCCAGCCAAACAGCTGGAGAAAGCTATTCTTTTATCTGTCTTCTCATCTGCATGAAAGTGCATCAACTTAGGAGTCTCATTATGTCTGTAGAAATGCAGCTTACCTCCCTTGCTTCTGAAATGTGCAGTTGAGGAAAGGGAATCAAAGTGTGGGTGTGACGATTCTCTGTTTTCAGTAGGTAAATGAAGGTAGAAGAGCATTTGGGTCATAGAAACTCATTCTAAAGCAGGAGAATTTCACCATAGAAAACACCCTAAATTAGAAATGTATGGTTTTGGGAGAATATGCTAAAAGAATAAAAAAATAGCATTATAAAGCCCTTATGCTTTGATTTATATGACTGGAACATGCAAAATTAAAAATAATTACAGTGGATTTGTTTTTAAAATAAAATATGTGTTCTATTCCTGGACATGCACATATGCATGTTTGTAAACACAGGCTCCCATTTTCATTCTCCATTTCTCTCCCTTTTTCTCTCTATTTATGCTGTCACAGGATTATTTCTAGTTGTGCGCTAGATTTGTAGAACAGTTTAAACAAAATTTATATTAAAAGAACTCCAAATAAATAAAATCCAAACAGCAGCATATGTTGAAAGTTGGAAAGCAAACTTTCAGTAATGTTTTTCTTAATCTTTCAAACTTTATAAGCGCTTATCCTTCTGACTCTGAGACATCACAATACCTTGCCATTTCTTTCTAATTTCATTCCATGCATACATGGATCCAGATTCTTATCTTTTTCATACAGGTTAGACTGAGACTCTAATGAAGATCATTGTTAATATAAAAAATTTATATCTCCTACAGAAGTATGATATGCAAAAATGCTTATTGCTCTATAAGAACAAGTGCTTGAAAATTGGTAGGCTGATCCGGCAGCTGGCATCATCCTTGCAATTATGAAATATAATAATTGCCAGATCTTCTATGGGAAAGATTAGAAACAGGCAGACAATTGCTTTTAATTTGTCAGTTCTTCTTTAATTTTAATTTTAATAATTTTAATTTTAATTTTAATTTTAATTTTAATTTTAATTTTAGTTATATTTTAATTTTAATTTTATTTATTTATGTTTATTTTATAAACAATAACCTTTAAATATATAGAATATGTAATGTGATATTTTACTGTAAACTGGGATAGCTTGGCCACTTGGGGTGTGGTGTATGCTTTGGCCAGTTTTCCTCAAATAATTGTAACTAAATTTACCAATGGCTTTGGTGTAAGCAACAGCTAAAATAACATTTAATATGGAATGTACAGATAAGAAATTATTGATGGTAGAATGGTTTTGCTTTCTCCAAAGTAGCTGGTATTAAAATGATGGGGGACTGTTATGTATGGAAAGTTATTTATTTGACAATATTTAAGGTTTTTATCTTACCTACTTTAAAATAACTACTTAAAAATTTCCTTACCTCTGTATTTGACCAATAGCTAGAGGTCCCACCCTGATTCAATACTCTAGCAAATATTTATATTATGTAGCATGTGTGATACTATATATGTGATTTTTTTTTTTTAACACTTCTACTGGTGATTTAGGGCAATTGATCAAATCTCTCTATAATGGTGGTATTGATTTGTCCAAAGCTCCATGAAATATGATTGAAGTCTATTCAGTCACTTTTGTTCTGGAAACAATTTCTGCATTGTCTTACTCCAAAGAAGAAATGGTTATGAGACGATGGGACAAGACATGGCCTCTATTGAACATTGTGAATTACCATGGCACATATACCTTCTCTTTCCATGGTACAGATCCAAGGTGTCAGGGACTGAAGTATTTCTTTGATTTGCCTTTTAAGAATAGCTTTTTCAGTGAAAAAGGACTATCCCAGTTGTTGCAGTGATTGTTGTGTCCTTGTAACCCGTGACTGACAAAATTAGATGGAAAATATCATGTTCATTGCATGTAAACTCCAGAAATAAGAGAATACCAAACACTTGAAGATTTCATTAAAAACATTATTTGAAAGCAAAAGTTGTTTTGTAATCAATAAATACTTAGAAAGGCTTTCATAACAAAAATACCTAAAACAATCTGTTATTTCATTTAGTTATCTCTGATTTGGTATGGATACTGTCTCTTCCTACTATTTATCCTAGTCTTTGCTGAAACATCATTGGAGAGAGATTATTATAATTGCACAACATAAAATCTATTTTAAATTGCTTTCGTATTGCTTATGTACAACTCAGAGTGGGCATATTATTGTGTTTATGAAACTCTAGGGAGCTACAAGAACAATTTACATGACAGCTAATTTCTGAAGTATCTTTTTTGCAATGTTCTTTCTGTCTTAATTTATGCTTTTCCTTCATTTAAGTTCTGTGGATTAGAAAGTTACTATACTGCTTAAAACTTCTGTGTTTTATTATCCACTAAAGAGGCAATCAACACTCTCTATACTGGAAATCAGATAAAAACTCGATTTAAAATTATCCCCAGGCCCTTTCAAGATGAACTTAAAATTTTTAATATTCTTTTTGAAAATAAATATTAGGAAATTGTTATTAACATCATCACTGAAAGTTTGATACTCTGATACAGAATCAGAGTCTAGTTTCAAGCTAAATATGTCTTAAAGGCCTATCACTTGTTTGCACATTGTCTTTTTTGTGTCCAAGGAGTACCTCAAAGACAGATTTTGTTCTCTGTATTCAGAACAAGAAAAGCTTTTTCAACTGTTAGAAACTGAAATATAGGAATTCTGAGCTATAATTTTGCTGTTATTCATTTACTATAACAGCAAACTGTTTTTAAAAGAAAAGCTAGGATGCTAGATTTTTATCATTGTTTTAAAGAAATAAATGGTAGTAAGATATCATGAAAGCAATAAGATTTGACCGTAGCTGAGTAACACACAATAAAAATAAAATCTGAGAAAATCTGCTCTTCAGGTTTATTTATTTGCAACTCAGTAGAATAGTGTATGTAGTGAAAATAAGCCAGAATTATGATTTAGATATTTCAAATATTTAGATATTTGAAGAGAAAGACAGAGAAAAAATGGAAAATTTGTTATTTCATGTATTTTTTATTTATGACCTTGTCCCTACCAGGTAGTAACTTTACTCAGAAAGCTTTTCATGAGTCTGGGCTCTCTTCAACAGCATCTGTGTTCCCTGAGTCACCTGCTAGTAAAGAATAATGAAGAGCAACACAATAATTCTTAGTTCTTCTTTTTATTGCTTATTTCTTTATTTTAAAAGCATTATAAACATGAGAAAGTCTTCATGACACCCTTGGACAACCTTTCGAGTTAGTGAAAACATTGTGTTATTTTCCTTTTGTGCACAGGAAAGTTTGCACACAAATGGGAAATGTAACTGTCCAAGGCTAAGGAACAAGCCAGAAATGAAACTATGAAGAGAATCTGAAGATTTTTGACTCCTGTTTCTGTGTCTGCTTTATTCTATCTGCTAGTTGAGGATAGACCTTGGGGAAAAAATATGCTTTACATTTATCTCAACCTTTAAACTAAACCTGCTATGTCAAGGAGAATTTTATTGATCAGGTCTTGGAAAGTTTTAAATTGTTAGTAGTAGGAGTTAGGTACATTACTGTTGTTATGCGTCCAGACTCACATTGAACCTGTATCATACTGACTCAGTGACATCAAATTTCGACTGCAGTATCTGTTGTGAAGAAAAACATATTTGATTATCGTGGAAACCAAAACTGAGTCAGCATTTAAATGAGCATTTCTCAGTGGGAAAAATTAGTGGGAATTGTGGAGGTTAAGTGGGTGCTAGAAGCTTCAATGTTTGTGGAATCTAAGCTTTGGCTTTTAAGAGACTCTTCTATTCTGGTGACCAGTGTTGATAATTTCTATAGTGCTATATGGATTCTGGAATAATTTTGGAGAACAATATAAAAATAGTTCTGTTATTCAAGAGCTGCATTTTCTTGGTGTTAAAGAGACGTAAGGAAGCTGTGAAGATGGCAGATCTTGTATCAGAACACTTACTTGCATAATAGTAACTGAGGATAGTAGTTGAGGATAACTTCAAATGACACAATTAGCTCCAGCCCCTCATCTCCCAAATAAAAGGATTTTTGTAAACTTATGTCTAGCATTAGTTGAATTAGTTAAATTTGATGCCCAGGTGGAGGATATGGAGGACTGCAGGTACTGTGTAAATTCCAGTCCATTAACTATTCTGAAATCCTTTTGAAAACTTGGAATTTTGATTAAATCTTGCTCTTTTAATCAATAATGGTAAAATTTCTAATTTTGCAATTTAATTACTTAATTATCTATATAGCATAAACTGGAAACAGATGTTACTAAATTGTGTATGAATAGTCTATGTGTGCATGTATTTTTTAGTTTAGGAAAGTATAATTATTGTTTAAAATGTGTATTTTGAAACAGTTCCTTTCAAACAATGGATAATCTGAAAAAATCTTAATACTGTGTGGCTCCAGGAACTTAAACTTGATCTTTCCCCACAGGGGATGGTATCTTCTCCTTCTCAAAACTTTGCTTTAGGTCAAGTTAAGGCCTGAGAACAGGCCTTGCCATGAGAATAAGGAAATGAAGGATTGGAATACTTCAGTGCTTTACACATCCTTTGTCACTTGGTTTGCTACTCCATTCAGCAGCAAGTCCATGCTTACCTTTTTCTTATTTTTTCCTTTGATGCTCCTTTTTGTTACCCTTCATCTCAGTTGCTAGGTTCATCCTGAGTTGAGCTTTGGCTTTACTGTGCCATGCCTGAAAAGCCAGGGGATATCTCAGTATTCTTCCCTCGAAATGTTTCTTCTTCTACCACCTACGCTTCTTTTTCATCTCTATCAGATGTTCACTATTCAGTCAATTTAGTGTCCTTCTATTGTTTCTAAGCCCTTAATAACAGTTTATCCATTATACTAGAAGAAAGTGAGTCAATGGCTGATTATGTAGTATTTTTATGATTAAAGTATTTTTTTAATATTCAATTGTTGTTAAAGTCCTGTATGAAATCCATAAAAGGGGGAAGGGCGATTTTTAATGTGACAATACTCTGTTCTTTGTTTTTGCATTTACATAATTTTGTCTCTATTGAACAGAGTAGGAAAGACTGCTTTCTTGTTCCATAGCTGATTCAATTTTTTAAAGAGACATATTGTTTGCTAAATGATCCCTTTAAATGATTTCTCTTGATGATTGATAGTCTATTGAACAGTCATCTGCTTAGACGGTTATTGGTGTCAAGGTCTACAGATACAATGGCTCACTTTCTTGGGGATATTTCAGAAGACTGCTTCTAATGGGCTAAAGTTTCAGTGAGGTGGAGGAAGGCTGGGCATTCATTAACACAGCTTTACTTTCTGTACCATAAGTGGTCAATGTATTCTATTAATATTTCTTAAAATATTTCTAATATTCAGGTATTGTCTGTGTTTTTTTGGGTAGTTAATTAGCAAAGTAGTTATTTTGTTAAAATACTTCTTTGGACAATCAGTCAAACTCCCAACTCACACACTATTCAAAATTTTGCGAAACTGAACATAGTGAATTACCAACGATAGTGCAATGTGAAAAGTAATGCATAACACTATAATATCTTAACATATACTTCTTCACTATGTCATATTTACATAAATTTAGAGATGACAAAAGAAATCAGAAAGCCTATCCAGATAGAGGAATACATTGCACAAGAATTTTTTCATGTTGGAAATTATTCTTTCACATTAGCTTTACTAGTGAAGATGTGTTGGGCTCTCTCTGATTGTTATTTCAATCCCTTTCACAGCAGCAGCATATAAATACAAGCAAGCAACTGGACTGCCAAAGGCACATAAAGCTAAGGGAAAAAAAAAAACCAAAACCAAAACTCTTCAAAAGAGTGATCCAGCCAGCACTTGTAGGTGAATCCAGCTTTTGGGACAATTTCATCCAAGCTGCCTTGGCCCACAAGGATATGGTTGATTGTTGAGGGAAAGCACATAAGCAGTTCAGAGGCAATTGGTGTGGTTGTATGAAGAATAATGCCTGGTCTCTGAGCAGCCAAAGCACAGGAGAGAGAAAATCAAATCAGAAACATATTAATTCTGAGCATTTACATCTTTCTATTGGTCTGTATGCAGAGTTGTATGATCGCTGTTAAAACTGATTTACAGGTTTTATTGCCAATTATGATTCTTTCTCTAAATTTGCAAGTGACAAGGAGTTGCACAGGCAAAGAAAGGGTCTGGGCTGTGTAGGAAATCAAGAAGTTGTAAGCATTTCTTACATCACTTCAGTACAATTGTGTGGAAAGGGGCATCTGATCACATAACCTAGTCATTAGTAAACACAGTTCATAGTAAAACTGGATGCTATTTTATGTCCTTATTTGCTATATAACTTAAGCTATCCTTGGCTAAAAAATTCTCTGAGAGGGAAGTGGGTTGATTTTTAGGAGGTTACTTGCCTTTGTAAGTAAATAAATTATGGCTGTCCAGTTCTTTCTTTTGTCAGATATCTACCTATGACCAGTGCAGGTTACATGATGCTGTCTAGAAGAACTCTTGGTCTGGCTAAGTGTAGTCATTCCTCATGAAATGCATTGTAATAGTTTTTCTTTTTCTGGACCATGATCATCTGTTAATAGCATGCATTCCTTCAGCTTGATTCTGCAGAAATTTCATCGATGTTCAGACTATTGGTAATCATAGTTTAACTAATACACAAGCATGCACATAGCAAGGCTTTAATTTGTTTTATAATTTCATCTTTTTAATATATTTTCAGTAACAATTCACATTATTATCAAATTATGCAGTTACAGTAGATTCCAAATGACACTTTGGAACTTGAACATCCAACAGCTTTCAAGATTGATGTTTAAATAGCGTAAAATATAACACCCAAGTATATATATATAATAATTTTAGATAGTGATGATAAGGAGTTTCACTTGCAGGATTATATGTTGTTGCAATGGAAAAAGAATTTGCATTAACGTGAAAATTTTACTAAAATGTTATTTCATTAAATGACATAATATTTTTGAAACTTTATTTAGAGAAAAAGATAATTCTTACTGATGAAACTTAATTTTCTTTTCACTATGGAGCAATTTTTCAATTTCAATTATATAATCTTATATATACAACTAAGTATAAAGCTTAAATTGAGAAAGTCAGATTTTAATGTATTGAATTTATTTATCAATTTTTTTATTCCCATTTAAAAAAATAAAATAAAAAATCATAGAGCAGAAAATGAATAATATTCCAATTTAGAACACAGGGGAATAAATAGGATCTTCTGAAATCAGGAAGTTGTTTTCCTTGCATTTGTAACCAAAATGATACATTGAAATGATCCAGCATAGAAAGTGATTTCCACATATATATTTTACACTAGGTGTACTCTCTGAGAACAGATTTTTAAGTAAATTCAATCAACTACTAACTTTATTTTTCTGTTTCTAGTTTAAGGCTTCTCTGTCACATCAGATAAAGACTGGACATTAGGTCTCTGAAAAGAAAATTAATCAGATCCTCTTCAGAAAAATCATCATAGTTTATCTTTCCATAAAATCATCTTCTTTAAAAGACTTGAAATCTATAAAGTGGAGATTAAAAGAAAAAATTTCAAAACTATTTTGAAAAAAATGTATGGATAGATAGTTTTTTGGTATTGTTATAGGAAAGAAAATAGAGGTGCTAAGCCATGAAAGGCTGTGACTCTTGTTTTACCTCTTCCCAAGCAGTAAATAAATTTTATATGATGTTGTTCTTAGGTCTGTTGCTTTAACTTCTGGGTACCTACCTACTCCATGTGATAGAGTAAGATCTGGTTGGCTGGTATTACTTTCAACAAAATAAGTTTCTGTGCAGTCTAGATAATGGCTAGATAATAGTTTTATTCTGTTCTCTCTTGCCCCATCCCTTTTCAATTATAATTTTCTTTAATTCAAAGGTAACTCTTTTCTTTTTTCTGATAGAGGGGACACGTTGATTAATTACAACAGCTTGATGATGAGAAAAGTGTGATTAGATGGATACAGAACCTCACAGCCCTTACAATTAAATGTTTCATTATGACACTCTATGGCCATATCAGATCAAACATATCAGATATGTCTGCATATTCTTAACACAAAATAATTTTTGATAGCTATATAAGACAATAATTTTTTAAGCTGTGTGAGAAATCCATTGAACAGTAGAATTTGAGACATTGCAATTGAGATAAATCAGCACTGTGGATTTTCAGCAGCTTTTATCTAGTTTTATATACAAACAATTGGATTTTATGACAACTTCAAAAAGTTTGAGGGAGTTGTGTCTTTCTGACTGCAATCATACTGCAGCATTTCCTCCCTTAGCTTTCTTCTCCTAATCTGCTTCTGCTCATATCTCCTTTCTCCTCCAGGTGTTTCCATTCCTATGGATGTTTATTATATTCCCCATAAACTATTAAAACATCTATTAATCACACATATTCTGCTTTTCTTAGCCTACCACAATGTAAGATAGTTCTTTTTCATATTCTGTGCCAGTTTTGAAACTGTTTCTTATCTTTGACAGAAGACCTGAGTTCAATATGTTTCAAAGTGATTACCACTAGACCCAGGCATGATTGATGGAGTACCTTGAGTAGACTGCATATAGTAACTTACAAAATGTGTATCAGTGACTTATGCTATACTGAGCACTATAGTTTCTAAGATATTTTATGTTAAAAAATTATTTAATTCTTTCTACTATTGTGGGAAATGAATTGTCAGGTTTTTCTTAGGTAACATAAATTCAAATGGGAATAGCATCACTTGATATATACGTAGAGAGAAAACTATTGCAAGATATTCAATAAACAGAAGTAAAGCTTCATGCTAGTTATTTTCCACAGTCAAAGGCCTAATCATATTTCACATTTGCAAAAGTAAAACATATGAAAAAATTCTTAGCCTCAAATATTGCTGTTGATATGCTTCATTTTTTATGTATGCATGAATCAGTAGCAATTGCTCTTCTGCTTCAAATGTGAGTATATAATTGTGCTTTTTGATTCACAGATTAACTGGTGTAAATTCTAGCAATATCTATGCTTTGGACACATTTATGTTTGATGCTAAAATTTCTTGATTTAGAATATTTAGAAGATTTAGAATAATCTTGCAAAGGCTGATTCTTCTGCATGAAGAGATGGTGGCAAAATCCTTTCTAATTAAGTGGTGACAGGATGTGGACTACACAGAGGTGCTAAAAGCTGTGTGGGAGATTAATATAAAGACATCAGTAATCTGGGGTTTTCTCTGGAGATAGTTCCATAAATTTAGGCTTAATTGAAAATAGTGGAAAAAAGAATCTTAAGATTTTCTCAGTTAAATAAAAATTGCATGCTAGATAGCAATTATTTTAAAATGCAATAGAGTTATGATATTTTTAATGTAATAGAGGAGGAAATCACACACAAAAAGAAGGAAATATTTTAAAAGTCTTTAAACCTCTAATATAAAGATAACAACATCAGGCAAGAAATATTTGGTTTTCTGTAGTTTAAAAATCTTTACACTCTTCATTAACATGTTTATATTTCAAGTGATTATTACTGATTTCCTGGATAAAGCAAAGGTTACATGTACATTAGAGAAGATTTACAAAATAAAGTAGAAGTTGCCAACCTGAAAAGTTGCTTCATCCCTTCAGATGAATATCCTTGAGAGTTATATTTCTTTCAATATTAGTTAATACTGAATTTGTATTAGAAAGTTTTCTATAGTTCTGATGAGCTGGCCTCAGAGGATTTTTCTTCTTGCGAAATGCTTTAGTACGTAATTGTGTCTGTTGTGCTTTTTGGGATCTACATTACTGTCAACAGTACCTGAGCATCCCGAATCCTAAGTCAAATGTAAGTAGCATTTCAATTACAGGCTGAATTTAAGAGCCATTATTCCTTTGATATGTGCTTGCCCTTACATAACACCTGTTGGCAGATGTGAAATCTGCACTTTACAAGAAAGGTGAGAAATTCCTAGGAGTCTATATATATATAAAAGTTTCCCCTTTATTTGAGGACAGTATGTTCAATATTGTGTTGTTTTGCCTAGAGTTGATACACTTTGAATTTTGAAAATAAAACCTCTGCTAAAAAAGCTCCAGCAATAAAAAAAATTTTAAAAATTGCTGAGAGCAGTCTATCAAAGCCCAGGTAAAGACGAGAAACATACCTTGAAGTGTGTTGAAAAAATGCAGGAATAAATTTTTCAAGTTATTTTAAATATTGAGCAGAAGTAGCCTGTGATGACCAGGATAGTAATATCAGAGAACAAGTATTAAAGAAAACTGAAATATAATTGTAGTTGCAATTTTCAAAAAGCATTTGAGGTTTCTGCTTCTCAGCTTAAATATCATTGGCAGCAGTGTAGCTAAAAGTAATTGAAATCAGAGAACAGACATCTAAGCCTCAAACTTTTTAATTTTAATTTAGACCTTTGAACAGCTGCACTTCAAATGACAATAAATCTTTGCACTTCAGTCTCTGTCAGCATAGTCAATTAAATAAAAAATTTGCAAAGCCTCTGTAGAATGCTTTCCAACAAACCTTGATGATAGTGCAGAATAATAGAAGTAATATAGTCCTCTAGCAGTAGTAATTGTTACTTTCTTTTGCACCAATTCATTAGACGCTATTAGCATTACAATGAGAAAAAAAATTGTGTGGTCTCTTTTGACTTTAAGCTTATTTAGAAATACAATAAAAACCAAAACAAAACAACTTTTTATTGATCATTCATTTGATTCCAGGTGGTAGAACTAGGACCTTTAGCACAGGGAATTCAGTAATTGTTACATGCTTTATTTAATTAAAAATTAAAATTAGTTTAAATAATATCAATAACTTAGGAAGGTTATGAGATAAATAGCCTGCACTCCAGAAAAAAATTTTGAAGATGTCTGGAGAAAACTTCTCCCTGTACAAAACACAGAAAGTCAAATTTGTAAGCCAAGCTTGAGTGTGGTAAGGCATTTGCCAAGAAGCAAGGTGAAGACAAGCAAAGAAATCTCTTGGAAAAGTTATATTACCATTTTCATACATTTTGTCAAGGCTAATTAAAGGTGCATGAAGTGTGACTGAAGTAACTTGGAGTACCAGGGAACTGTGATGAAAATTAGTAAATTATATTGTTGAAATTGTTTAAATGAATATAATTTTTCCTTTTATAGCACTTTCCATATGAAAGATCAAAACCTGTATGATACCTAATAGCTACATAGTTACATGATACAAATGTATCTGTTATTCAGTGTACTTAACTAAGAATTAGGATGGTATGCCACAACACATTGAAGAGTTCAAAATGCTTTGGAAAACAGCAGGAATATTTTTAATACCAGTAGTGTGGTGAAAGAGAATGAACTAAGAATATAAAATTCACTTAGAAGTTATAGTGGATTTTTTTTCTTTCAATCATTTCAAGTGAAATTTCCCAACACTACCAGCTTTATGACAGCATTTACTGTCAGCAATTATTTCTGTAATAAAAGCAGTAAGTGGATTACAATTTCTTACTGAGCACTATCTCTCAGTCAAATCATGAGTGTTGAGCTACTGGTGGTGGCTTTTACTTCAACATTAAATTAATATTAGCTATCCATCATGAATAAGATCAAAAGTGATGATTTCATCACGTGAATGATCAGTGGTTCTCAAAATCCTAATTCTCAAATGTTTGAGGGGTTTGATTGTATCTAAAACTCATGTTTTAATGAAACCACTTTTTCTTGTTTCACATTGCAAGAAAATAAACCAGTACCTAATTTATTCTGTAAGTACATATTGCAGTATTTGTTGCTTCCTACAAGGATATAGATAACACACAGTTTTGGGAAAGTATTCATTAGCAACATTTAATGTGCATGGAAAGGTGCTATTTTGCCCATGAATACCCTCATGATACTGAATATTGAAGTCTTTCTTTAAAGAGTTCCCTATTAAAGAAACATTGAGATGTATAATCTCCAAACCACCTGTAACAAAATTGGAAATATAAATTTTTAAAAGACTGCCCCATTAACTGTGAGGTGTTGATCACATCCTAACAATAGAAGCTGGGCATAGATATTTTCCAGTATCCTTGACCCCATCTCAATCCCTTTTTTAGTACAAAATGAACACATTTTGATTGCATTGGTCCATGTTAGTACAAGCAGCATGTAGTCACAGTGCTCTAACAGACATAATAATTTCTAAGTCTAGTATTGCCTCTGTAAAGCTGATGATGAGTTAGAGGAGAAGCAGGGCAACTGTGCTTCAGTTAACACTGACCCAGGAGAGACACAGCTGGGAGTGGTTTCAGAGTTTCTCTCTTTGTCATTGCTGCCTTGGATAGTGACAAACTGGCTAGCATCCCTATAGGGTTTATAAATTCTGCAAATATCAAGCAGAAGCTCTAATTTCTGTTTTACTTTTTTAGAGGACAGAAAAGTATGTTTTAATAATTCAATCTTTTTTTCTCTCCATTTGAAAACACTGGTGAGAAGAAAGAAGGAGGTGAAGAGAATGTGTGGGTGCTAGCTGAAGTGGTAAGACCAGATAAAAGTATTCCAACACCTCTGTAAAAGAAGTAATTTGAAAAACGTGACATTTTACTGTGCAGTTACCTGAGATCTTTCACATTTTTCTCTGGAGGGCAGTACTTTTCTTATGCAAGTGATTAATTCAACAAATGTGACAGAATTTTAAGCCAATGAAGTTTCATATTTTCAGAGTATAACTAAACCTGATATATTATAGAGGCTTCAGGCAAGTACTGCAATTTAAATAATATTCATTTGTGGCTCAAATATGAGCTGAACAATCCAAGTTTCAATGAAGACAGCAGAAAAACCTCCTGGTGATTTTAGCTGGAGAACTGTCAAACCAATACGACCTAAGCTCAGAAAATAAAGCCATTAATAGCACCAGGGTATTTTAGCAAGTATAACATGACAAATGACAATTTTGATGAATAATGCTTTAAACCCTTTTTTAGTTTTGCACTTAACATTCTTACATATAGATCTTTACTTTGAAAAAATTACAGAAGGGAAATTGCCAATATTTACCCTCACACACATTAATAGGTGCTGCTTTCTCCTTTCTCCTTCATTTAAATAACAAGTAATCCATTGATGTGCAAAATTATATTTTATTGTTCAAATTCCTAACATTTTTGATTCACAAAAACAAGTAACAAAAAATGTTTTAACTGGAAATGTAATTTGTTAAGAAAAATTACATCTATATGACTTGCTTGCTGAAGAATGATTTATTTTTAAAAAATGACCAATCATTATTCTTGAGTATATAATTAAAAATACAAAGTTTCTCCTCTGTTACAGATTTTTACACTTTAATTAGTTCCAATACATTATATTTTAAAATTTTGGTCTGTATCTGAAAAAGGTAAGATTAGGTACATATTAAGTAAGTCTAGTAACAGAAATATATGATACAGATGAATGTAATTTTATTCTCCATGCTGTTTCCAAGAAGAAAATAAAATCTATTATTCATTCTAATGATGGTTATAGAATCTATTGCTTTATTGAGAAGTACAAATAAAATAAGATAACATATATTTTCAGGAGTACTTGAGTGTAATTAACTAGAATCTATTGGCATGAACTTTTCCACTCATTTGCCTTCTTACCACCTGAGAATAGTCAGCCAAAATACATTTCTATTCCTGCAAAGTGACTATTTTAAAGCTAATTTAAAAACATTTTTACTGTTTCCTTGTGTCTTGCTTGATAAAGTTGAAGACTGTTAAACTGTTAAAGCTGAGTGAGAGATTAAAGAAATTAAAAAGGTGAAGAGAGAAAATTACCTAATTAAATGAGTTGTTTTAACTTTAACCCAATCAGAAATATTGGTTCAGTTGAACTGATGAAATATATAGTAGAGTCTATTTTTTTTTGTTTGATTTTGTATCTTTAGAGAATTTAAATAGCAGATATAAGGGAGGGTTCAGTAACCCAAACTCTGAGCAGAAATCGTGAAACACATTAAAACAATGAGTAGTAAGTTTCACATATAGCTTAGTTAATAGAAAGGACCCCTAGAACTATACTGCCTAGCTCTAAATAAATAGCGTATCTATCTTTATTCAAAAGCTCAGTTTTTACCAGTTAGAATTTAAATTTTATAGCAGCTTTAAAAAGAGACTGATGAAAATTTTAAATCATGCAAAACTCACCTGCCTGGGATTTTTCCTGGAATGCTCTAGGTTTTGTGGGGTTTTTTTGTAAGTTTTTGTCCTAATGTTTGTTATTTCAGTACAGTTTCATGTGCTTTTGTTGTTGTTGTTGTTGTTTTGTTGTTGTTGTTGTTGTTGTATTTTTGGGGTATTTTTGTTTGGTTTTTTTTTTGCCAAGAATTTTGTGCAACTATGTTTAAGAGATTTTTTTTTAACTGGTGGGCTTTTGTGTTTGTCAGAAGTCAAAGTAAAATCAAGAGGATTTCAAGCTGTGCAATAATGTCTTACAGAAATGAAATGCTCATAAACATCTAAAACCTGAAGTCACTGTTTTCCATACACATGTAAACCTAAAAACCTAAAAAATGGATGCCACCCATGGTCCTCTGTCTGAAGTGTGCTGTAACTCAACTGATAAAATGCAACAGAAACTGCAGAAGTATCTTTATCCTTCAAACCTTGTTCAGAGTGTCTTAAGTGCTCATTAGTGATGTTTTTTGTGATCAATGGATGATGAAGAGTAGCTACATTATCTAGGAACTACTTTGGAAAAAAGTTTCAGTCAATGTAGCACCATCTCCTATTGATACATAAAAAAGAAACGCCACAGAGGCTGTCCTAGGGTTTGTGCTTCATTTACTCTGCTGCCGTGGTGCAGTGGAGAAGAGGCAATGGGAAGAGCACTAACTGTGCTAAATGCCTCCTCTCATTCTTGTGCTATCCAACTGGTAAAATAATAACTGCTGCTGTTGTTTCCTACTCCAGCTGCAAATCAAGGCAGTCAAGTAAATGTTAAGATATGTCCCCTTTTACGTTCAGTAATTATACAGTGCTAGGGAGAATTGAGTGTTTTCAGCATGCTTTTGAAATAGAGGGAGCCTTTGCTCACTGCTACAAGTGGGAGGTTACATGAAATTGTGAACTTAGTGGGTGCAAAATAACTTTCATCTCAGTCAGCTCAGCTTTTCATCAGTAGAGCCCTGCACCAGCATGGGGGTGTCAAAGCCCTAGTTTTAGCTTTGTTGTCCATGTAGTTGCACTATCAAATACTTGGTTCTTACATACTTGACATATTTTAAACTACCTGGGTAAAAGGAGAGAGCTGGCTTTGTATGTCAATATATTTCTCTGCGTATGGGTTGTGATGAATGCATTGCGCTGGACTAAACTCAGTGCATTAATGCATAAAGCAAGAATACAATCTATACAGAAAAGCTATGCTTTTACAATTGAAATGTCAATAAATGCAAAGAAACATCCTCCTGGTATGTATAAACTCCATAAGAAATAGAAATTGTGTGCTTACATGAAATTGTAAACTTTGGGTTTATATGCAGATTTTGAAAGATATGTAATACTTTGTATTGTAGCAAATACTTACATGGATATGATTTCTCTTATGCTTTATATTATAAATTAATTTTGTATCTGTATCACTGATTCTAAGTAGATTTTGAATTCATTGTGACTGAACACAGGAAAAGTTAAAAAACACTCCAAAATATCATCTATAGGGTAATAAATTAAGCACTTTAATTATTCTTATGTATAGAAGACAGCAAATAGCTAATCAGATTGCAATGTTGGAGTTGTTTTTTCAAAAATGAAAAGTATTATTACTCACTTAAAAATACATCAAATATAAATCCCCATGGAACTACCTGCAGGAATATCTTTCACAAACTGGAAAAACAGCCTTCTAAATACGTGATAAGAATCTAATAGTTCTAGATTAATCCCCTCTTTATCACGTTAATAGTAATTTCAGTAGAATTAGATTATGGAGTCATTCCATTATTTACAAAAGGCATTCAACAAAGAAAGACTATTGGTTGTTAATTTCTTTCTGCAGTAGTATTTCAGAATACATATTGAAAGTCTTAGTCATAGTTTTACTGCCCCTTATTTGCAATGGCAAAGAAGTTTGTGTAATGTAAAAAACATTCTACAAACAGATTGTGAGATACCTATATGGGTATATTATTGTAATATTTTCTTTTTCTAGCATTTGAAGTCACTCAACTAGTAAAATATTCTATATTTATTCAGTCCTCTACTTTTTAAAGCACTCATTTTTTCCTTTTTAATAATTCATACTTTCTGTTGAAAGATCATCATTCTGTTACAGAATGATCTGCTGAATTCCTTTTACATTGCTAGCAGCAGGAATGTGTTTCTGTCTTATGAGTCAGATATGATACAAAAATTTATATTAACAACTAGTGACTCTGCACTGTATCTGAAATTCAATCTTATTGGACTTAAAAGACCTCAGTGAACATGTAAAATATGGTACAGTTTCTTAAGTGCAATTGCACTGAATTACAACAGGACTAATATCAATGCTGAAGTCAGTGGTGAATTCTACCAAACAAAATGTACTGTCATCTATGTTCAGGTTGTAGAGATGATGCAAGTTATTTCCTCTTACCTTACCACTGTCGACAAGGTCTGTAAACTATTAAAAAAGCATCTTCTCTGACATGAAGTGGGGGGATACTGTTAGCTTCTTAATTAAATATCTGAATTATTTCTTTCTAAAAAATTCTAAACTTATACTGGTTATCTCCTTAATATACTGTTGTATCCTTCAATGATATGTTTTTATCTCAATTTTGATTTTTTTTTCTATTGCACTTAGGTAATATATTTCCCTTATATTTTTGGCCAAAAGTACAAGACAGTGGTTTTTAAGAACTGTGTGTCATTATTACGCCAGGAAATGAAGGTAAAAAATAAGAGGATCCCCATTATTTTTCTGAATGTTAGAACTACTTATTTTTAGTGCAGTACTGTCACAATTGTCTGTTAAGAATTGTAGTGCTGTTCTGAAGGAGTTAGTGATACTGCAGTTTATCTAGTACACTGTGAATACTAGCACCATCAGCTAAAGAGAGCCTTGAAAATATTATCAAAACCTTTGTAAACAAATCTACAAAAGCAAAAGGAATTGTTATTTTTTGAGAGCAATTCTTTCTATTATTCTAAGGACTTCTTGAAAGCAAGGACATGCTTTTAAAAAAGTATTTGAAAGGTTAAGAATAGCATAAAATGGCATTCTCTTACAAGGTAAAAATGTTACATTTTATTTTATGAATCTTTGTGCATTTTTGTATCATGTACACAGAAAGCTCTGGTAAGGCCAGGCTCTCAAGCTGGGTGTGGCTGGAGAAGTAGTTATATTTGAGCCTCAACGCACCAAGGAGTTCCTCGTTTCTTGTGAGGAGACTCAGGCACGTTCTAGGAAAATTGAAAGGAAGGCATTCTTTTAAATAATTTTCAGTTGCAATTCTCAGATGTAGACTGTTCTATTGCTATTGAGTCATCACCATACTTAGTGCTTCTGAGGATTCTGTGTGAAATAAGCTAGGCAAGTAAGAAAAAACTTCTGTTGACTTCATATATAAAATATTGACACAAAAGTATTATACAGTTCTCTTTTTATTTGTCTGTTTGATTTTTAGATAACACTACTGTCTCCCGTTTATATATTGTATTTTACAGGGAAGTATAAATATTTTGTATAAATGTTGTTTCTGCCTGGTCTTAGCACGCTGGTGCAATAAAAAGCTGGTCATATAAATTTTCTTTTTAAAAGTTAAATACAAAGATTGGTAGGTGAAATCAAATTCAGATATTTAAGAGTATCTGAACATATTTATACTTTTTTATATAGTTTATACATGGCCTTTTTACTGTGCCACACCTTGTGCCGTATGGTGCAGATTCTATTTGTGTGAAATAGAATGTTGCTAATATTCGATTTATGTTTTTTGATGAAGTTTTTGAAAAACACTTTATAAATGCAGAACCATATTATCTTTAATACTGTAAAATGGGCATTAAAATGAAATACACCTATGCTGTTATAAAAAAAAAGGAATACTTTTATGAAGTCTCATTGGCATGAAAGTACAGTAAGGTTCCTGCACATGAAAAAGCCACACAAATACAATCTACTAGAAATAGAAAAATTAAAAAAAGGAACCAAAAACCAGTCAACCAACAACAAAAACCAAATAAAAAAAAAGAATTAAGAATTCATGTAGATTTCACAATTAATTCTAATGCAGTTTACTTGTTAAATTACACAGCTTCTACTTGTGCAAGTATTGACATTTTATTGTATATGACTTGCACTTCTGCTGTACTTTTTGTGTATCTCAGAGACAATTTTTAAATTTAAAATGCTAATATGCTTTGATTATCTGTCTGATTGAATTTGGTGTCTAAAACATTAGGCAAACTCTGAAAATATGAGATTGAATGGGGAATACCAAAAGTGCCTTATGAGCTCAAATATAAGTTCATTGCCAGAATGCAATGCCAGTGTCAAACCAAAGGGCATCCATGAAGCTGCCTGTTGTTATCTGTGGAAAGTGATGGTGATTAAGGGAAATCCCTGTCAGCTGGGAAAAGGTCACTGTTACACCCACTCTTAAGAAAGGCAAGAAAAATAATGGAACTACTACAGATTTACTGGTCTCACATGTGTTGCTGGGAAGCTCCAAGTGCACTTCTAAATCTATTTTCTAAAAGCAGGAAGATGGATAGGGCTACTCAAATTTTTACCAAAGATGTATAAAATAATGTGTGTTTGACCTGATTGTGTTCCATTATGAAAAGACTGTTTGGGATACAGAACAGTGGGTGTAACACACCTTCAGTTTAGTAAGGATTTTGAAATAATCCCTCAAAATATTGCAATTTTGAAACTGAGGAAGTCTCAGCTGGATGAATATCAGGTAGAGAATGGTCCAGAATCTGGCTGGCAGGTGGTAAATCATACATCACCAGAAGGGGCTGACACCAGACCCCATGTTGAACTGTAGAGTTTGGCACCCAGACAGGACAACCTGAAGCACAGGCTGGCAAGTGAATGTCTAGATTATGGCCCACTGGAAAGGATCTGGGAGATTTAGTGGACTTTAGGGTGGGTAACAGCTGAACAGTCCCCTTTTCATTATAAATAAAGCAAACTATATGCCAAAGTAACTGCAGGCAGTGGATGAATGGGAATGCTGGGAACCCAGAAGAGGCTACCAGGATGGCCAAGGGCACATGACCAGTGATGAGTACTTGAGGGGACAGGGCTTGCTGGGTCTGGTGTGGAAGAGGTAAGAGGTAATCTAAAGGCAGCCTGCAGCTATGGGAAGATTAGTTGAAAAAGACAGCAAATTTAAGGTGGCATGCTGTTTAATGAGAGGCAATGGCCCCAGATTGGAAGGTTCAGATTGAACATCAGGAAAATTGTCTTCATTAGGGATGTGGTGAAGCATCAGAGCAGGTCATCCACAAAGGCTGGTGAATTTCTTTTGAAGAGTTTTGAGATTCAGAGAAAGCTGTAGCTGATGTGATCTAGTATTCATGATAACCCCATTATGAACTTGAGGTTAGATTGGACAATCTTATGAAGGCCCTTTCAAATGGCAGTTCTGTGATTCTGTGCAATTATAGCACAACTGATCACAGAAGTTTTGTCTAATTGTAAGGTAGAGGCAACTAGCAATTCTGAAATACAGTCCCATTGCAATATTCGTCTAGAGGTTAACAAGGATTTCTCTTCCCAAGTTATTTCTCTGCTCTGAGTTTTTCACAGAATTGCATCCTATATGCCTATATTCCATGATGCAATTATCCCCTGTGTTACCTTTTGGGTATAATTCTCTCCTGTTATCTGACTTGAGTTTTTCTCTTTTCATTGCCCCATTTTTGTCTCCTGTACATGCTGTCAAAACTGACACAGCCTTACACAACTGGGAAAATTGTAGCATCTAAGATGTCTGGCTTGGAAATAGTCTTAGATGTCTGGATAAAAAGCAGGAGAACTTGACAAATGTGAGCTCAAGTTCAAGTTTCCTTCAATGGAAGTGCTACTTTGGCTCTTTTCCAGTACTTATAATATTTATTTAAATCTATTATTTTCTGAGGTATTTTTGCTGAAGCTAACAGTTTTTAGGGCAGGGGAGAAGACCTGAAGGGATGGTGTATGATTACCAGGATTATCTATGAACTCTTGGCTCAAAGAAACATAGGCTGGGAGTTTTGCCCAACAAAATCTTGTATGTACATGTTTGGAGGGTGAGTCTTAATTTCAGGAGCTCTGTATGTTTAGAAAGGAAGGCTGACTTTTAAGATGGAGAACAGAAAAAAAGTGCATCAATACATTAAAGAGTTGTTGTAAGTGTACTTTTGCATTAATAAAAAATTAAGTTCAGAGAAAAATTTATGAGGATCAAAATGATTGTAGACCTGTCATGGAAAGGGAAAAGGATTGGCAAGACCAATTTTCTGATTGAGGGAGTAGAAGTTGTGCATGAAGTTAATCAGAACAGTCTAACAAGTAGGTGAACACTGATTGGAAGAAAATGTATGTTTTTGTAAAGATACTGTAGGAGAGATATTTTTGCAAAGCTTTCTTAGCACTGATTAGTACTGCTTAGTACTGATGCTCTGGCAAACAGAAGGACCAAACAAATTCATATTTACAGTTTTCAAATGAACACTTGTATGTGTCCTTTTCATATTTTATCAGGAAGGTGGAGATTATAATTCTGACCTGAATAACAACTGCTAGGTTTTGGAATATTACCACGCAGAACAAATATCAATGTTAAAAAAAGAAATGGTAACTTAATAAAATGCAATTCCCTTCCAGTGTGAATTATTGCTTGTACATGAGCACAAAAGAATTTGAAATGTAAAACCAATTAAAAAGATCTCTTTAGTATGAAGTTCCTGTTCTGCAGATTTTAACCTTAAATCATTTTTTCCCGCGGCAGTTACAAAGTCCTGAAGCTAGTGGTATGTCATATAAAAGCTTCTCTGTAGCAGAAGACTCAGCATCGCTATAATTAAACCTTCCTCGCCTTGATTTGCAGCCAGTCTTACTCCTCGCGGGGAGGGAGCTTACTCATCGGTGAAGACAAGACCAGGGGAAGGTTTCAAGTTGGGAAACACGATTTCTGAACCTGATCTGGACTGGAAGCACGATATAGGGAATAAGGGGTGGCGGGAGGGGGCTGTTTAAGTAATGAGGACCCATTTTTAACCCACCTCAAAGCTCTCGGTGAACAGGGGCGTGAGCAACTTTGCCACCTGCCGTCGTCCGGCAGTGAGTCCCTCTGGAGGGAGTCCTGTCCGGCCAGCAGCCACGGCCTCAGGAAGACAGGCGCGCCTCAGAAGAGGCGGGCTGCAGCATCAGCGGCTCTGAACCCCTCCGCTTTCACTCCCGGTCCCATTCCCACCCCCGCGCCCTGTCGGCATCCTCGCCGCGCCCTCTCCCACCTCCCGCACACCGCAGCGCTCCCAACCCACCGCCCCCTGTCGGGTCTGCTCTCCCCCTGGCTTTAAATATTTCCGAGCGGGATGCCGGCCCCTCCTCTCCTCCTCCTCCTCCCCCTCTCCCCGCCTCCCCTCCCGCGGAGCAGTCAAGACCCGGCGGCGCGGCTGCCCCAGCCGCTCCCGCAGTCGGGCGAGGGGTGGCGCGGCAGGAGCTGTCCAACTTTTCAGCACAGTTTCTCGCCGCTGCCCGCAGGAAGGCGGCAGCCGCCGCCCCTGCCCGCCCGCCCGGCGCGGCCCGACCGCCGGCAGCATGGAGGCAGAGAGCAGCAGCGGCTTGACCGCGATGCCCAGCGGCAGCGACGGCGGCAGCGACGGTAGCGGGGGTCTCAAAGCCCCGAAGCATCTATGGCGGCAAGATCAGCACTACCCGCCGCAGCTGCGACAGCACCAGTTCCTCCAGCACCAGCAGCACCCCGGGCAGCCGCCGCCGTCTCCCGTCTCGCGGGGCCGCTGCCTGGCCGGGGCTCGCGTCAGGCACCGCGGCTACTCCGACACGGAGCGGTACCTCTACTGCCAAGCCATGGACCGCGCCTCCTACGCCGTGGAGACCGGCCACCGGCCCGGCTTGAAAAAATCGCGGATGTCCTGGCCCTCCTCCTTCCAGGGACTCAGACGGTAGGAGCGGGCTTGGCCCAGCGCCCCGGCCGCGCGTGTGGGGGTGCGGCGGAGGAGCGCCGCTCCCGGCCGCGGGGACGGGATTCAGCGGCGGCCGCTGAGGGGTGGGCACCACGGGACCCCCGTCCTGCTGGCCTCGCTTCCCCCCCTGGCAAGGATAAGGAAGGTTGCGGAGGCTGCGAGAGGGAGGTGGGCTCGGGCTGCGCTGCCGTGCCGGGGCCCCGGACCCCAGGCTGGGACGCTGCAAGGAACCCCCGGTCAGAGCTCGCCTGAGGCGGGCGTGACGGGGCCACGGGCGGCGCCGCGTCGTCCCGTACACGCCTGTCTGTGGGTGCAAAAGCGGCCACCAAACACGTGGGTGGGAGCGGGACGGAGCCGAGAGCGGGCGGGCAGCGGGGCCGCGCTTCCCCTGCGCCCGGCGCCGCTACGCCGCCTCCCCGCCTGCCCCTCCTCGCCCGAGCTGCCCGCGCTCCCCGGGAACGCTCTGCGCTGCTGCCGAGCGGGAAGGACGCAATTTCTGTGATGTTTTCACAAAGTTAAAATAATGAGAGCTCTGGGGGAGTGGGAGACGGTCTGGCAAATCCAGGTTTAGGGTCTTGTTAGTTTGAATGGGCTTAGTTGAGAAAATAGGCTAATGGTTTCTTAGCCAGAGGGAGGACTCCGTCATCTACTAGTCTATTGTTCCCTTTTAAATGAGCTGTGGATTTATTTTTCAGTGTGTAGCTTACCATTGCCTATTTTACCCTTGATGACTGTAACAGACATCTGTTTGAAAATCATATTCTCTGTCAAAATCAGAAAGATATTGAATCTGAAGAATCAATTCATTATTCGGACTTCATGTTTCCTAGCTGGAACCACTTCCTTTTAGTAGAAAGACACATGCTTGCACTTGAATTTTAAGCAGACATTGTGAATAAAGGATTTATGGAGAGAATGGTGGGCAGAGGGACAATACTTGATACTGAGGGACTCTGTAGATTTTTGATTTCCTGGATAATCAGATTTTTATAGTGTGATATGCTTGATGAATAAATAATAGAATCCTTTCTGAATGAAGACTGCTTTGTGTGTTTCTGTGGTGCACACTGCATTCTTTATTATGGAGCCTTGGCCATAAATCTGAAAAAGACATACTCGAATATCCTCTGGCAGTGTTATCTCTATTTCTACCTAACAGTAACTTCATTTCCACTTCATATATAATTAAGAAATAAAAAGAGATTCAGCAATTGTAAATTAGACGTGTATTTTCAAATATGTAATCTTTAAATATGTCTTTTAATATATTTGGTTTTCACATGGCTGTTCTATTGCTACACATTTGTATCCCATCTGTGAACCCATTCTTGCCTGAAGTTAATGATGTTAAATTTTTCACTATGTAAGATTTGAAAGAAAAAATAATTAGCTTCAAAAATTAACAAATGTTAAATTTAAAGCTTTTCCCAATACATTCCTGTTTCTTTTATATAAAAAACCCTCTAGTGGTCTAGTATTTTTTTTGGCCTTTAAGACTGAGTGGTGAATTTCTGTTTTCTAATTGCAAAAAAGTTTAATTTTTATAAATTATAATGATTGGCTTGAATATATTCAGCATTAAGTGATTAGTGATAAGTGATTCGTTACTGAGGGGATGCTAAGTCAAGGTAGAAAAGGAGAGTACACGTACTATTTATTTTATTAAGATTTCAGGGCCATTTTAAATTACAATTAATATGACGCCTCTTTAAATAGGAATTTAAACTTCAATATGAGAAGTATTTTTGTTTTTTAAGCCTTCATTCTTAGAATTAAAATGTTGTTTTGACAGGACATGCTGCTTAACTGAAGTTGCTGGATTTTATTTTAATTTTATAGGATTAGTAAAAATGCTTAAGATGTGCTTCCCTTTTGGAAGTAGTAAAGCAAAGCACAGTAAAGAAGTTCAATATAATTCACCATCAAATGACTGTCTTAGAATAAAGTCTCACAGTAAAACATGTTGAATGAAGCTAGCAACTATAGTATGGAAATGCAAAGCAAACTGTAACAAATTGCTTTACAAATATATTCAAGAAATATCAGAAAAAGGATGGTCTTACAAGGACTTTCATGTCAAGGTTTCAGTCAATTACTACTTTTTCACTCCCTTTTTTTTTTGTATAAAAAGCAAAGAAAAATATCTTATTATTCTTGTAAAAGCAGTGACTTGCAAAAAACCCCACAATTTTTGTGAAAGACACCTGTACATTTAGAAGAATTGCAGTTCCCTTTTCAAATTTAGATATTTTTATATTTCTCCCGTATTTAAACTGTTTTCAAAAGAACATTTATGAATGGATTCCTTTGGATTTATTGTGGTATAAGTAAATACCAACTTGTATTTCTGAAGACCTCAAATTACTCTGAATATGGTGGATAAAACTGTCTAGAACTGGGAAAAATTGTGTATAAAAGTATTGAAAATGCATCACAAGACAGGGGTAGTATGTCTCGGAGGTAAAAAAAGTAAATCTATGTAATTGTTCTTCTAGAATTTATTTTGTTTCACTCTACACATATCACAGTTCTGAAAACCTCAATGAAAACCGTAAAGGACATTTAAAAAGCCAAATATACAATTTTGAAGTATTTTCTCTTTTAAGTTTGGTAGAGAACTTAAAAACATGTAACAGCTATGCTTTTCAAAATAAATGAGAAGGAGAAATTACATATGCTAAAATTTGAGTTAGAACTGACTAGTACAACTTTATTCAAACTGAAGAGACTTAAAATTTAAAAGGCAAAATCAGCTAGCAAAGGTTCTAAACTGAATTAGTTGAAAAACACTATGTGCTTTTAGTTTGTGATATTAAATACTGCTTATAATAATTTCAATGCTGTCTCTGTTTCTTCATGACCATCAATAACTTTGCGCTCAACTTATTTAGAACAGTGCTGTAGTTCCTTCCAGGAATACAGTAGCATTTCATTACACAGAAGGATCTATCAGGATCATCGACTAATGAATTTTGCTTAAAAGTCGAGATTATTCCTGCATTTTTAAATGAGAAGGTAAGTGCTTTGAATACACAAGAGCTGTACAAAACCCAGGATAGTCAAGAAGATGACTGTGATTATCTGTGATCCAGGGAGTTTAGCCAGTTGTTTCCTGTGTGGTCTTGTGCAAGTAATTTAATTTCTCTCTGACAATATTTTCTCTTATGTAAAAGAAAAACAGAAACAAGTTAATTACATGTTCATGTGAATTTTTAGATAATTTTAGATTCTTAGAATAAAAAGAACTATGAATAAGAAATAGTAGTTGTGATATTGGGAAATAAATACTTCAAATAATTTTCTAGTCAATAATACAAAATATTCCATGTAATAAATGAAGCTATTCTGGTTATATTCATAAATTTCAGGTACCTCTTTGCAGATAACTAACACTGTTGCATGGTCTATATACACAGGTAGTTGTTTAAATAAAACCCCATCTTAGCATTTTTAAAGGCCATAAGTCATATGTTAATCAAATCATCTTGCCATTTCATCTTTCTATGTTCAATTTTTCACTACTGAGATTTCAGACTGGAAAAATTAGAGACCAAACATCATCAGTCCTAATTTCACTAGTTGTGGAATTTCCCAAGATGCTGTATACTTAAAATAAATCTTAGTCTCTTAGTTTCTTTTTGTCAGGTTTCCCAGGCAATTATTATTTTATATGTCCTCTGAAAATTATATCTCCAGTGTTGTTATGGCCTAATATTTCACAAAAAGAACTTTTCATCAGTATTTAAACATAAACATCCATGCGATCATGAGGCAACACTAGGTTTTACTTGTGTTTGTCCCCTCTTGCTGTTTGTTAAAAAACCTACTTTCATAAGTGAAAAAAAGTTTAAAAAACTACTTTCATTAAAATTAGTTGCTGTCAAAAAATATCTACTTCCTATCTTTTCATTTAATGCATGGGACCTGGTCTGACCAAGTAGCATTCATTACTGCATTGTTTACATATGGAGATTGCTCTATTATACTATTATTTTTCTTGATGTGTCAATCTTGTCCTTATACCACTTAATAATAACTAATAAACCAGAATAACACTCAAAATTGAATGCAGCATAACATTTCTGTTGTCCAGAAGCTTTATTCTGTATTAGAAGAATGGAGGTTTTTCCATTAGTTTCTCAACTTTCGGAAGTCTGGGATATTGTATACCACTCTAATAATTTAGATAGATAAACTCTTGGGCTTTATCTACATATAGAGCTATAAAAATAATAGCTGCTTTGCAAATCTGTCTGGTTCTCCAATAAAATGCATACCTCTTTCCATCCTAAGCTTCCTTCCTTCCTTCTGCTTGGTTTGGAAAGCTCCTCTTGATATGTCTTAGATAATGTCTTAGCTACTTCCACACAAACAAAGAAAAAGGAAGAAGAGTGTTTTCCAACTTACAGGCCCATAAATAGCACTCTCAGAATTTAGTAGCAGCTTCTAATTTAGAATTTTGTTGTTTACTTGTCTGGCAGTGTATTATTGCTTTGTTTACTACTACATAGTACTGGCACCCAAGATGTTAAGATAATTGGCATATGGTATCCCTACCTCAAAAACACAAATAAATTTTACAACTTAGTAAACATTGGATTACTGTTCTTTATAATTGTCTATAGAGATAAATTAAATAAGGAACTTACGTTGTCAGTATTTTAAGTAAGTGACTATTAAGGGTGTTATTTTCATGTTTTGAAAGGCTTACATTTTCTGATTGTTGGAGTTATGTGACCTGAACTATATGAGTAGCATTAATTTTCATGCTGTTGGAACTTGTTAAAATATGAGCTAATAAAATTCACATATTTAAATACATTTTAATATGAATGTTGCTGAGAATGAATGGTTCAGATTTCTTAATATAATAGGTATACACCTGATAATTTAACAGGACAGTTTCTTCATAATCAAACAGAGAGTAATCAGGATTTAAACACTTTTTAAAAAATATGTAGCCATGTGAAGTTCTACCTTAAAATTATTAGCATAACTGTTTAATGTGTTCATATGTTTAAAATTTGCTTTAATATAGCAATATTATTTGAGCATTAGTGAAGATATCTGTTGAACACACAAGCTCATGGTGTCAGGTCAGTGGTGCTCAGCTGATGCTATAAACATCATGTTTATATACGGAGACATCAGGTACAGAGCTGAAGAGTAATTTAGATGGAACTTTTGTGTAAAATGCTGAAACAACCTTAATAAGTTTATTTAAAAGTCATCTTAAACAGAGTTAAAGAATTTTAACTACATTTTATCTTCCTATAGAGAAGGTTTTGGAGCTAGCAGGAAAACCTGTGATATTTGTGTTAAAACTATGAATGTGAGAGGAAGCTGGGAACATACAGGAAAGCAAGGCAATACCATTTGACTTCTAAATGGTTTTCCTCAATAGACAAGTTCCAAGAATGAATTTTTTGCCACTGGAAGGCAAAGGTTTTATGAAAAAGGTGTTGGACAAACATCACTCTGTCAGTTGATAGGGTGATTTGAATGTAGCTTGGTCTTTGCCAATGTGAAGAATGTCAATGTTCCTTTCCCATAGTTAGTATAAGGTATTCAGCAGATCTAGAAGAGATGAGCTTTGAGTTTATTTTCATTAACAAGAATACAGGTTATTATTTCTTAGAACAAAAGGATTTTTTTGGTAATAGAGTGGATCTACCACCATTTCAGGATCAAATCCAAAGCTCCTCCAATAATCTAAAGAAACTAGATTCAGTAATTAGAAATTTGATTTAATAATGCATGTTTAGACTACATATTTAAAGGTGACAAGGTGACAATAACATTTGACAATAGGAATGAAAATGTATAGATAGGATTTTGAATTCTGTTAATACTTGTTTTGATCCTATTACCTGCATCTCTTCCTTGATGCTTTAAGACCTTAAGTAACATACAGCAAGGGTTACAGGAGGGAAGCAATAGCTTCTACTAATAGCAATTACTAATAACAATTAGTAGCTAGGGTATGTCACGCATTTTTCACTACTCAAATTCTTTTCAGAGATATCTGTGTGTTCCTAATGGCTTAACATCTCCTGCTTTGGAGATGTCAAACTATACCTTTAGCTTAGTAATGTAGCTGCCATTGTGCATATGTGCCTGGCTACTTTCAGTTACTTTAAAAAGGTCTGTATTACAGTATTACATGACAGTATTTGTGCCAAAGTTGCACAGTATGTTTTAGTAAAAGTATGTTCCACTAAAGAAAAACAACCACACACTGACGATAAATAAGACAAATCTCCCTGCTCAGTTAACTTAGTACATGCAAACAAATATGAAAGGGCCAAGGAGAAATTATGGGTATGTAGCACTATACAATCATGGAATCATGGAATGATTTATGTTGGAAAGGACCTCTGTAAATCACTTGGTCCAACCATTGCTCAAAGAAGATCTATTGAGAACAGATTGCTCAGTTCAGTGGTCAGTTCAGTCTTGAATACTCCCAGGAAAGAGGTTCTACAGTCTCTCTGGACAGACTGTTTCAGGATTTGACTATTCCATGGTAAAACACTTTCCCAATATCTAGTCTGAATTTGCTATGTTCTGAATTGGGTCCTTTGCTTCACATCATATCACTGTGCACTTCCAAGAAACTCACTCCATCTTCTTGAAATCCATTCTCTGATCAGGGAGGTAGCATAGTTCCCTTGGTGCACAAATGTGTAATAGCAATTTCACAGGTCTACTGGGAAGTCTAGTGCTCTTAGTGTTTTTTTTCAAGTGCCATTTATTACATACACAATTAGAGGAATGACTGATTCCTTTGGTAGATTAGTTTGCATAGACTATCCCCTCACTCTCTCCTTGTCTGGGATCTGTAACATCTTTTCTCTCTGCTTTCAGGGAGAGAGTTCACCTGCAAGAATACTCAAGAGGAATAAAGACAGGAAAATACCACCATGATTTGGAAACAAATAGTTTGTTGAGGACTTTAGTGTCTCTCGGAGATGTTATAAATATTTCCACTCTTGCCCCTCCTGCCTTGGCCAAGATGATCTAAGGCCTATATAGTTCTAGACAGGAAAAGTAAGCATGATGGGAATGGTTTTCTCTAGGCCATCTATACACCCTTCTAATTCCAGAAATTAAAACAATGAAAACCAAACCTCATTCAAAAATCTCTGGTCCAATACTTAAACTTATGGTCTGACTGCTGAGCTTGACTTTCTGTTACTTCCAGTATTCTAAGGTTTCAGTTATGCCATTCTAATATTTTGGTTTTCATGACACAATGCCATGAAGATTGGAGATTACAAATTGGATTTCGAAACCCCAATTACATTTTTCCTTTTTGCCATTGCCATTATAAGCTCTTCCAAAAGATGTTTCAAAATTTTACCTCCCTGGAAAAAAAATTGTTCTGGACTGTGCAGTGCAGAAAACTTCTCATAAGACCATCTCACATTACAAGGGAAGCTTAGAGGGGAAAAAAGGCACAAAAAGATACCATCTTTGAGGACTTGAAAGTCACTAGAAAATTCAAATGTGGTAAGAGCTTAGCTTTGTTTAGTTATTCTTTCTGAACCAAAGTCTTCGAGCATTATTCACATGAAGAAGTAGTAGTGTAAAATAAGTACTTGGTCATATATGGGGGAGGGTAATAAAAACCTCAAAACATCAAAAATATTTGGATGTATATTTGAATACCCACATGCAAAGACTACTTAAACACATTTAGTCACAGAGAATTAAGTCCAACTCTGTAGATTTAGAGAGGTTCAATTCATAATAAGTTTATAATAAATACAGAGCTCATGAGGCAAAGGTTTATTTTCCACTCTTCTAGGATATGTTATAACAGAGGGATGAAAATCTCATGTCTGATTCTGGAACTGAGAAACCATTGGATGATCATCCCTCAGTTAGCACTACAGTTTTTCAGACCTGTATTTTGACATGTGGTCACATTTGTGCTTGTTTACATCAGAGGATCATAAAAAGTAATAAGAGACAAAGCAGTTGCTATTCAAATAACCTTTACTGTTTTGGAAAGGTAATTAGTTGTTTATATTTGTTTGCAATTATTGCCTCTACACTCATAATTTTATGTTAAACTCATAAACTTCCTCTGTTTTTTTACTTATTTTTTTCTCTCCACTTAGGAAATGAAATAGCATCAAGTATTTCAAGGCAAAGTTAGGTTCTCAAGAAAGACATTTTATAGAAGTGAAAAGACATGCTACGAGCGTGAAAGTATATGGAAGGAGGATAAACATTCTGTTGAACAGTTTGCTCACTGTTATAATATAAAATAAAAAATACCACAGATTTGAGGTGCTTTTTTGTGAATGCACTTGTGGGTGCTCTTTCTGTCTCTCTCTGTCTCTCTCAAACACTTGAGAGAACATAAAATAAAACATTAGTAATGTCCTATCCAATGATAGGATAATGATATAAAGGGTGCCTGGATTCACAGATGTGCTCGAGGAACTAATGTTCATTTAATTTCCCTCTTTCGACTTACAAACCTTAGATTAAAAACAAATCCATTTCTCTATGCAGCAATGTTCTAGGAATTTTTAGGCATAATCTGTGCTTCGCTGAGAATAAAAACAGCTTGCAGTTAAGATAGGTATTTTGATGTATCTACACTGTTTATAGGGTTTCCCATATGTGAGCAGGAAAATGTCTCTGGGATATTTGACATTACAAAAATTGCACTAAAAATCTATTTTATTTTCATCAGTGAGAAAAGAATACTTAATAGCATAAAGTACAAATTACTAAATTGCTTACCTGAATTCCTATTTTCCTTTAGTGTGACTTACAAAAATGCTAAAGAAACTGATAACATTAGCAACTAGTAACATTCTGAAGACACTAATAAACCAAGATATTGGATAGAAATTGATAGGAGGAAACAGAGCCTACCACTACATTTTCACCAAAATTTTCTGGGTAGTCTCACCATTTTTTGGCCAGTGTTCTCACTAGCTTCTGTCAATCTATCTTTGTAGTGATTTGTTGTCTTTCCTTAAAAAATAAATAAATTTACAGTCATGCTTAATGACTGTAACTAACAGTTACTAATAGTAACAGGAAGGGTGTTCAGCTGGAAAATATAAATTTTCCTAGTATGGCCAGAAATTTAGCTGTATGGCAGGAGATTGTTCTGAGCAAAGTAATTTTCCTCCCACCTTATACTGTCAGAAACTCTACATGTCATTAGGAAAGTACAAATAAACTAGCTTCCCATGTTGATCTCCTGAAGACTATTAGATTTCCTTAAATTTAGGAGGATTTTCTCTTAGCACTGTATTTCTCTTTTGGAAAGGTTTTACAATATTGAAAGTAAGTTTGTGCTAAAGGCATAGCAGACCTTTTATATAGACATTTTAAAACTAGATGGCAAAAAATATCATCCGTTTCTTGGCTTAAAATGCTAAAGATGAGAGATTTCATAGCTGGAAGAGAGATCATAGCAGAATCAGCTGTACCTGTTGCAGATATTTTCTTTTTTGCTTGCTTTCTTGCTTTCTCTTGCTTTCTCTTTTGCTTTTTCTCTCTCTTTTTCTCTCCCTGTTTCTCTCTTTCTTTTTTTTTTTTTTGCCCCCACATTTTTTGTGGCTTAATCTGGTAGTTCCTTTCTTTTATATGCTTCCCACTTTTAATCCCTACCTTTCATTATGTGACACGTCCAAACTGTTTCAAGCCTTCAGTGCTATATGCTGGATGTGCATAGAGCAGAGGCATATACTAACTGTTCTGCAAGATATGCCTTGTATATTTATCCTAGTTTGTTGGGTTTTTTCCAACAGCATGGAAGTAATCTATCATAAATGTCTTTTAATGCACAGTAATCTGAAATGCTCTTCAACAAAACTGCTATCTAATGCTGAAGTTCTACAGTTTCCACCAGTTGCATTCTTACAAATCCCCAAATCGATATCAAGTACTTTGAGCTCATGAAGCATGAAAAATTACTATAATCAAAACAGCTTTATTTACATCAATTAACATGTAGTATAGGGTCTGTAGGAAGCCCTATTAGATTGCTAAAACTTTTGATGCAACATTTAGAAGGCTATAATCATCTAGAAGAAAAACCTGGGACTTGATAGTCCCATTGAAATAACAGGCAAACTTTCATGCTATAGTAGTAGTAGAAGTGTTAGTGTAATATAAGTGCAGGGTAGCATAAAAATAAAATATAGTTTTTTGTTGGGTTTCTCTAATTAAGAAATGCATACTCAAAGGAAACAAACTAAGGAAGTAACTTGAAGTGCCTCTTTTCTTGGGGTGAAATATAAAGAAAAATAATTAAATTATTAATTTTGAAATTCTTATGCCTATTAAATAATGCAGCAATATAGCATAATCCAATGAAAGGAAACAACTGACTAGTCCTTATATGGATCACACTCAGAAGCAAAATTATATCAGGAAAATTTCAACTGTAGAAGTTCTCTATACACTTGTCCAGAATGTACATTAAATCTTTTTAGACCTATTTAACTTTTAATGAGAATAAATGTGGTTGAAAAATTAATGACTGGATCAAGGAAGAAGAAAATTATCAGATATGGCAAGTATTTTTTGTATTGTTTTAGAAAACCTTGGCACCCATAATGCAAATTAAAGTAATTGATTCTGTCACTATTTAAAGAACCTATCTTTTGTTAAATTTATAGCTGCCCTTAGTGAGAGTAAGGAATCTTGTGTAATTTTAAACACAGGTCAGAGAAAAAAAAAATCTTAGTCTGAGATGAAGGTAACAAAACTGAAAGAACTAGGAAATTAAACTGGTACAGAAAACTAGAGAAATGAGCAGATTGAAACATATGCGTATTTTCTGTCCTCAAAATATGTATTATTAAAAAAATTTTAAGGGAGCATAAATTGAATATTAGCTGAAAAAGTATACTTAAGCAGATGTCAATTTATTGCAAATTACAGAACTTAATCACTTCAATTCTTAGTTTATATACTTTACATTAAGTTTAAGGTAATGCATTTTTACCACGTGCCAGATAGTGAAAAAGAAACACTTCTGCTTTCAAGTCTACTTCCCCTTCCAAGAGCTATGTATAATTGAAGTCTGAAGAGCTATGTATTGATTGAAGTCTGAATTTCAGTAAACTTTGTCCCTTTAGATTTTAAACAGGGAGGTGATAAGGCCAAGAGGTCCCAGAGTGGTACTGTCTTTACAAGCTTATTTCTAAGGAAAAACGCTCTGTTAAAAGTAAAAGACTTTTAGTTAAATATGAGCCTTAACATTGCAAAGCCAACTTCATCACTTCTGTGCCCTTCTTACCAAATATAAAAGGAGAATCAAAACAGAGTTATCCAATATAAAATTCAAATGTTGTAACATTTTTTGGCTGTATAATTTTATTCAGGTAAGAAATGCTTTACCGAGATGCTGCTCTGTGACAGCAGTGTTTACAGTCATTAGCAATGTGATATGATGGACTAAACACATGTTCTAAATGCAGGGTATTGAGTAACAATTCTAGTAGCAATTTACCCCCATTCTTACTTTAGCTCAAATGTACTGAAGTGTGAATTTTTATTTAATTTATTAAATTATTTAAATTTATTTACAGATCTTTGATTCTCCAGTTTTACCCTAATTTGCAGCTCTGAAAAAAAAAATTACTATTCTAGAGGGAAAAAAATCCCACAACTTCAAATTAAAATAATCAATGAAAATTCATAATGAATATCTCAATATGAACTTCATGTTCTGAGGAGTTGAATGAATTACAAACTTAGGAAGCAATTCTTTTAAACCCCATGGAATAGCTTGTTTGCAAAAAATAAGTTTAAAGTGAGTGACAACTTCTAGAGTAGAACACCCCATTTTCAGTAGAAAAATAAATAAAGATGCCAGGACATCCTGTGCTTTTTGCTGATTTCATAAGTACAAAGAATTTGATATAACAGGTGTAAGTTCTTCAGTATCTGATCCCTATTTTTGTAGTTTCTTACCTGTAAAAAAGGATATATGTCCAGCTGATCAACTCTTACCCCATATATGAAAGCTCTGTAAGATAATCAAATATGTTTGTGATTATGCATGCCTCAGCAGGAAAATATATGCTTAAAGACAGACTAAGGTACTGTTAATGTTCTGTTTTCAAAGTTCTTACCATGATATATATGTAAAATTGCATGTCTTGAGCAGAAATTAAAACTTAAGAAACACTGACTAATATTGAATAGTTTGGAAATATTGAATTCTGCTTTCCTATCTTTTATTCTAGGTAATAATGATGATTAATTGATTGTGTATTAAACATATACCCATTTCCTTGCTTCTAAGAAATTTTCTGGGACTTACAGAGCTGTTTTAGTTTATGACATGGATCGTATTAACATTAAGGATGTTATTAGAGATTAAAAAATAAGTTAATTTCAAAATACTTAATTTCCCATCTGGATCTTTCATCTTTAATTTAACTTGTGATTGTATATTCCTCAACATACTTAGTGTCTCTTTTTGTTCTTTATATATTATTAAATTTGGTTTGCCCTAAGTTTAATTTTATGCATTTTAAATAAGATAATTTAATTTCTATACTTGTTCTAAAATTTGAAATGTGTTTCTGAAAACTGTAGTTCAAATTACTCCTTTTTCAGTAATTCCTAAAGTCCACAATTATAAAATCTGCTGCAGTGATTATGTTATTTTGGTGGATTTGAAATGACCTGGATTAAGTCCAGAGAATATTTTGTGTTGTGTTTTTATCAGAGATTTGTTTAGATTGGAAAAGACCCTTAAGATTGTTGAGTCCAACTACTAATCCAGCACTGCCAAGTCCACTGCTAAACTGTGTCTTCAAGGGCTGCATCTACATGTCTTTTGAAAATCTCTAGAGATGATGACTCAGCCACTTCCCTGGGCAGCCTGTTACAATGCTAGACAACCCTTTTGGTGGAGAATTATCTATTAATATCCAAACCATTGTCCTCTCACTTGCTACCCAGGAGAAGAGGCCAATCCCCACCTGGCTACAGCTTTCTTTCATGCACTTGTAGAGAGTGGTAAAATCACACCTGAGCCTTTAATCCAGGCTAAACACCCTCAGCTGCTCCTCATAGGACTTGTGTCCTGTGTCCTTTGTTTCCTGTGGAGACCCTTCCCCACCTCCATTGCCCTTCTCCGGGCTCACTCCATCTCCTCAGTGTCTTTCCTGCAGTGAGGGCCCAGAGCTGGACACAGCACTCGAGGTGTGGCCTCAGCAGTGCCCAGCACAGGGGGACAATCCCTGCCCTGCTCCTGCTGGCCACACCATTGCTGATCCAGGCCAGGATGCCATTGGCCTTCTTGGCCCCCTGGGCACACCCTGGCTCATGTCCAGCTGCTGTCACCAGCACCTCCAGGCCCTTTTACACTGGGCAGCTTTCTGACAATGCTGCCCCAGAACTGTAGTGCTGTATATGGTGTTTTTGTGATTCAAGAGCAGGACCTGGCACTGGGCCTTGTTGAACCTCACACCATTGGCCTTGGCCCATTGATCCAGCCTGCCCAGATTCTTCTGCAGATCTTCCAGCCCTCCAGCAGATAACAATCCTACCCAACCCAGTGTCATCTGCAGTGACTGAGGCCACACTCCGTCCCTTTGTTCAGAATATCAATAAAGACATTAAACAGGACTGGCTCTGATACTGACCCATTTAGAGCACCAATGGTGACTGGTTGCCAACTGGGTATAGGTCTGTTCACCTCCACTCTCTGGGCCTAGCCATCCAGATAGTTTTTAACCCAGGAAAGAGTGACCCATCCAAATCTTGAACAGCTGGTTTCTCAAGAAGGACACTGTAGGAAATGGTGGCAAAGGCTTTACTGAAGGCCAGGCAGACAACATCCACAACATCTCTCTCACACATTCAGCAGGTTTCCTTTGTTGTAGAAGGTGATTAGGTTGGTCAAACAGGACTTGCCTTTTCATACGTATGGAAGTTATGCTGGCTGTTCACAACCCCCTTGATTGTCCAATTGCACTTGCTCTAGGGTAACATTCAAGATGATTTGGTCCTTGACTTTCGCTGGACTGAGATCTGTAGTTCCCTGGGTCCTCCTTCTGATCCTTCTTGTAGAGTGGCCTCAGATTTGCCAACATCAAGTCAACTGGGACCTGCCCAGTTGAGCAGGATGGCAGGTAAATGCTTGAATGTGGCATGGTGAGCACTTCCGTGGGCTCAGGATCTCTCGGTGGATCCCATTTGGCCCCACAGACTTGTGCAGGTCAAAGTGGTCTAGGAGGTGGCTGACCATTTCCTCCTTGATTATGGGGGATTCATTCAGCTTCCTGTCCCTATATTCCAGCTTAGAGGGTGGGTACCCAAAGAACCAAGTCTTACTGCTAAAGATTAAGGCAAAGAGGCATTAAGTGCCTCAGCCTTTTCCTCACCCTTTGTCACCAATCAAGGCTGGAAGTTCTCCTTGGTCCTCTTCTTGCTGCTGATTTATAAGAAAAATTTTTTGTTATCTTTTACTACAGTAGACAGTTTAGGTGCTAGTTGGGCTTTTATCTTTCTAACTTTCTCTCAATATAGGCTCATGATGTTGTTGTAATTCTCTTGAATTGCCTATCTCTTCTTCCAAAGGTTATGAACTCTGTTTTTTCTCCATCAGTTCCAGAGTTCCAACCGAAGGTGCTAGGATAAACTATGGTGGATAAAATATATATTTGGCCTACATAAATTAAGATTTAATAATACTTATAAATTCTAAATATAGAATTTATTTACTATATAGGACAGCTTGTATAATAAACATATGGTTGATTTCTGGAACCTTATATATTGCATAAATTTAATTTTATATGAATAGTATGTAGCTGGTTATTCAAAATGCTATGAAGCATTCTTTGAGACACAATATCAAATTTTAGAAGCCAGAAAATGTGTATTACTTTCAAAACTGACTCAGTAAAAGAAAGTGGCTATTTTTAGCCTCTCTATATCTGTTATTAGGCTACCAGTGCCTTAGTTTTGATAGTGTTGAAGTCTTAGATGGAGGGATGAGTCATTTCAAAGATCAAACTGCCCTGTAATAAGTCAGAAGATTGTAGAATTTAGGTATATGGAAGGGATTGCAGATCCAAGGAAAAGAGGCAGTACTTATGGGAAATAGCTAGATCAGAATTTCAAGGTGTCACAAAAAGATTTCCTTCCACAGCTAAATCTTCTTGTCACTTAAAATTGTGGAGGCAAACATCTCACCTAAAGTGTCTTGGAATATTGGATTGACATAATAAATCAGGTATTTTTAGTATTTACCTAATTTACCTAAACAGTGTAATTGAAAAATACCAATATATTGATGATATATTGATATTGATCATACCAAAAAAGCATCATCCCGATTATGTTCATTCTCAGAAGGAAAGCATTTCTCCAGAGCTTGCACTGTACATCTTTTAAACTATATGAACTTACATTTCTGCTTCCACTGATTTTGTAAATACTTCTGAGTTTTATGAATTTTTGTATCATCTTTGAGCACTTTTGCCTCTTGGCAAAACAGAAGGGTGTCTGAGTGAGAGGAGGGTGGTGGAGTCAGATAAAATCACCTTTTCTTTAATTATGTAGAAGGAACTTAATGGACTGACCTTTGGAATAATATTAAAATTTAACACCAGTAAAATTTATTTGTACTGTAAGTGGTGCAGACACTAATTTTAAATAGCTTTTGTTTCAAAATATATTAATATTTTTTCTGTTTTGGATGTTAGCCCTTACTTTAGATTTTGGATTTGGATTGGATTTGGATTTTGGAGGATTTTTTCCTATGAAATGCTAATAGTGGATATTACCTGTCACCTGAATAGGCTCATTGTATGGCAGGATGTATGGTTTGTAATTAAATCTACAGTACTTGATCCCATGCTGAATTGTTTACTGCTCAGGCTTAATAACTTGAAGTCCTATTCCTACAGAATATCATCAATATTTTTGCAAATATCAAGGAAAAGTAGTCACTCCAGTGGAGAACAATATGTTAGTTGAGCAAATAACTCTCTGGTGGATTTCTCACTAGATGTAAGAAGAACATTTCCAAGTTGTTTGAAAACTTGACAAGTGTTGTGAGTTGATATCCTGAGCTGATTTGAAAGTGGGGGTTTTCACAGAGGAAATAAGATGTAGATAAGGAGGGAATAGATAATGACCAGTCTTGAAAGGAGCAGCTTCTATTTGACGCTATAGAAAGGGGGAAAAGGCAAGAGGAGATTAGGTAATTTTCTTTGCAGCAGCATTCTGTGTGAATAAAGTAGATATAAATTAATGAGAACCTGGATGTTAGTATCTTTGCAGATGGATAGGAAAAGTTGCATCTGAGATCTGGAAAAAGTTTTTCATTTTAGTGTACACCTATTGCCTTGCATAGAACAGTCCTGAACAAGTATCAGTTACAGAATATATTCATACTTCTAGGCAACTATGTTCAGTTTTGTTTGGTTAATATAATCATAGAATAGCCTGACTTGTCATGAACCCAAAAGGATCCTTGACTTCAGCTCCTGGCCCTGTGCAGGACACCTCAGGAATCACACAATGTGCTTGAGAGCATTGTCCAAGTACTCCTTGAGCTGTGCTGTGACCACTTCCCTGGGGAGCTTTTTCCAGTGCCCAGCCACGCTCTGGATAAAGAAACTTTTCCTGATATCCAGCCTGAATCTCCCCTGACACAACTTCAGGCGATTTCACTGGCTTCAGTCCTGTCACTGGCCACTGAGAAGAGATCAGAGCCTGTCTCTCCTCTTCCCCTTCCAAGGAAGTTATAACTACAATGGGGTCTCCCTTCATTCTCCTCCAGGCTGAATCATCCTTGCGCCATATAACCTCAACCCTGTATAGAGGAGTTCTGCATCATATGAATTTATTTTGTAAATTCTATAGGCTCAGAATCATATATATGCTTCTTGATGTATTTTATTTCCTATTTATTTATCTAAATATTTTTGGTTTATGATGTATTTCAGTAGTAATCCTATAGCATGATTTTTTTGATAAATATGAAATGGTACTTATGCTGTTAGCCATTTGTAAGTGAAATGTGAAAAAAAGCCCTGAGGGATGTCTCTCAGCATGTCTAAATTTTATCTATCAGTAAAAGAGAAACTTAGCTGCAGATATTTTCATAGCATGTTCAGCATTCCAGTGAAACTCTTTGTTTATTTTGCCAGGAAGGTCTGTTTCACCAACACGTGGGTGCTGATTGTCCTCAACTACCTCACTCAACTGTTTGACATTGAGACTTCCCACACTACTACAGTATAGCACATCCTCTGGTGTTTTTTTTTTGTTTCTAAAACCATAACTTTTAGACCTCTTGGCTATATTAATATCATAGTAATCAGAGGAAATTTGTGAACTTGATTTATCAGGGGTACTTTGAGAAGTATTAGATATTATTTGTGCAACATTTAGATTTATTTCAATTTATAATTGAAATGATATAATATATATATTTATTTCAACTTATTGAAATAGAATTTATTTCTAGTGTAATATAATTTATTGGATTATAATTTATCTCAATTTAAAATTTTTTTCTCTGTTTCTTTTATTTTTTTTCTTTTGATTAAAGTTATATAAAAAAGGTATTTCCTTACACTTGACTGAGGAAAGAACTGCAAGTAACTTATTTACAATGAAGTGGGATTACAAACCAAAAAATTTCTAGCACACTTTGCAGAGGCTATAGCCTTCAAAGTACCTCAGTTATTCATAAAGCCCTCACAAAACTCCCATTCTGAAGATTCAAAAATTACTTGCATGAAGATTGCCAGTTAAAATGGAAGGACATGCAAAATAATATCCAAGTTTTGTGTAGATTAAGCTCTTGAAAAGTTTCGTTTAGAGTTAACAGAAGGTATGTGAGGAGATGATACTTGAGGAAAGACTGCAAATGAAGAATAAGCCACTCCACATTTTCTGTCAGGTTAGGGTTGAAAACAATTTGGTACTGGGATAGTGTCAATACAAACCTGATATATTAGCTTAATTCCCAGCAATTAGTTAATACAGTTATATACAATGGGTAAATAACAGACATTTAGGCTTTGGATACATGATGTAAATTCTATATAGTACTGTTCATAAGGGTTTCTTCTGCACATAAAATCTGCTTCACCTTTAGAAATACTGCAGTCTTTCAAATGAAAAAATAAAAAAGGTCAGAAATTTGGGCTGTTGGACAAGTATTTATCCTTGAGATAATTTTGAATAGAGTGAATCTTGAGATATATATTTGGGTAGATAGGCTTGGCAAGAATTTTTTTTAATATTCATGTGTTCCTATATTTATGTGAATATATAATATTGGTACATGTATATGTATTATCTGAACACTCACATGTATGTGTGTTTATGGTGATTTATTGAAAGAATATAAAAAGACCAGCAACAGATAAGTTGTAAATGTAATTTAAAAGTCTATTCTGTGTTACTATTAGGAGTAATTGCACTGCTTTCGTTGTCTGTGTATGAAGCAGGGACATTCTACTGTCTCTATGTTTAGAACATAATGAAAATTATAGACTTAGTAATAATAGATTAAATATAAATGTCTTGAAACTAAGCAATGTACATTAATTATGACTGTGACACCTTTATTGAAATGGAGATTATATAGGCACGTGAAAAATATATTAGGAAGAAATTAAAATAAAGTAAATCAGTTGCCACTTTATAGAGCATTTGGTTTAACAGACCTAAATGTTCTACATTTTCACTGAATAGGAAGTCTAGAAAAACCAGCATTTTCCATAGAGATCCATCTCAAATTCCATGTATATAATTTATTCTTGCTGCTGCTGTATAAATAACAGGTTTGATAAATACAGTTGTAAAACTAACTTCTTGTAAATTTGGGATATATTGGGATTTTCTCTATTCCTGCTTTCATTATTTGGCATAAAAAGTGATGAGCAAGAAACAGGGAAATCTTTCTTACTTTCTAAACCTACAGTTGGAATTCCTACAAATAAACTGGAAATCTAAAACTGGAAACAGAACACTGGAACATTCATCAGGTCTATGTTTTAAATTTCACCTTAGAGACTGTGAAAGAGATCTATCCAGGGAATGCCTATCAAACACAAGTTCTGTCAATCTATCTATTATTCATTTATTATATATTATTATATGCAGTTGCCTACTACACAGTTTATACATGGCTCTGCATATAAGAAATGAAACTCTAAGTCCAGTTCCATTTGAATATGGTGATGAGAATTTGTTCCTCAATGTTTCCCCCCAGTTTAATGAGAAAGACAGAACTCCTTTAAAAATGCAGGTAAATGGACAGTTTTGCAATCTATGAATGTGTTTTGGTTTCTTAATTATATCTTGTTGTTTGATAATCAGCTATGGTCGCTCTTCATTTCCTTGCTACTTAACAAGGAATTGATAATAAAACCCCCCACTATATCTGTGTAATCTGAAGTGCTCTTAATTAAAGGATAAAGATGACAAACAGCTTTTAAAAATAGTTGTAATTTTCCAAAATCTAAGTATATTATAATATCCAATATGTTCTCCCGTGGTTCTTTGTTTTGTTTTGTTCTTTTGTTTTTGTAGTTTTTTTAAAATTTTTGTTGTAAGATATGTTTTTTATAAAATGTTGTGAACTAGTTATAATTGTGTGTTTGCAGGGAACACTAACCCAGTTTTGCTGGTAGTTCCGCCAAATGATATGTTCATATCTACTGTGAGGTATTCTATTTAGTAAAGGGAGAAGATGTGCTGTCTGAAGAGTAGGGAGTAAGTACCTAACCTAGTGGTATGCCTTTCATGGCTTTGCTTTTTATAAAACTAATTTACCTACCACATTATTAAACAAAACCAACTCAAATTCTGCAAGTCTCCTGAGAAAAACTTTCTAGATTTCCAGCTACAGAGGAAGAATTTATAGAAGCAGAGGTTACTTCTCTAACTAGGTAGTTAGCTTAAATTCTGCTCTACCACCTTCTGTAAATTGAAAGGCTAATGAAAGCCAGGTGACTTACTTATGTCAATCCAGACATCCCATAGCAGGGTATATAATAAACTGTGAAATACTAGACAGTGAAATGAGATACAGCTGTGGTTTTTGCCCAGGCCTTTTATAGTTTTCATCAAAATGTTATTTTGTCTAGTACCTTAGGTACCATCATATAAGTAATAGGAAATTTCTAGAACTTAATATTAAGAGTCTATGGAAGAGTGATGATACAATGTATATGTAATTGTAGAAGTCTACAGAACACTGAATTCTAATATGTTTTTACCATAAACTCATATCTGCAGCCCTTTAGTAGACAGCCTATCGTATGACTCATACTTCCTTAAGCATTTGAGATTGTGTGTTTCCCTAGAGAAGGGAAAGGATGTTGAATAGGATCGGGTGGAAATGATAACACAAATTATAATTTGTAGTTCAGGTTAATTTAAAATAATATTTTTATTGTAGTGCAATTTAGAAATCTTAGTACTCAGAGGATGAGATACTTCAGGATGGACAGCTAAGGTGATGTTGCACTGTACAAAGGATTGAAGAATACTACTTTGCAAATCTTTGTTGATGATTGCTCTCTTTGAAGAAATGCTCATGTGTGAGTTGCTTCTTTAACAGTCTTCTGTGGGATATGCAGCATATTTTGATTGCTACTTGATGATATACCCACCCTCTTTATTTTTATTTTCACATTTTCATATTTAATATTGTTTTTAAATGAGATAATAAATGTGGCTAATAAATTCTTCCCATTTTATTCTTTCCATTGCTTGAACTGTTTGACTTTTATCCGTATAATACTCTGATTCAGTAAATTTAAACTAGTGAAGAATCAGCATAACACTGATTAAGACTTACCTGAAAATGTCAAAAACAAATTTCAGCTGATTTCTGGTAGAGTACCTCCAATGTAAGTATTTCTAGGAGGATGTCACATCATTTTATTATTGTGTAAACAGAGTTTGGAGAGTAAAAACAGGCTCTGACAGATAGTTTTTAAATGAGAAGAAAATACTGACGTGATAATGAAGATGAAATATCAGCAGAAGCCTACCGGGTGATCTGTGAAATTAAACCCAGGTTTTCAATGATAAAATTCAGTGTTAGATATCAAGAAGTTAAGACTAAAGGTACATAAAAGGGACCAAAAAATCTTTGAGAAAGACAGAGACAGAATTTTTTTGAATCTGCAATTTTTTTCAATAGTGGCTATATAACATTTTAATATTTTCTTCATTTAAAGCCCTAATATTTCAGCACTATAATGATGGTAACCTAGTTATGCCTATGCAATAGCTCATTATTGGAAAAACATAATCAAGACTCATTACCAAGAACAGACATTTTTAAATTCAAAATGTATGCTTGGATTTTTTTTTTTTTTGGAATTGAGTTAAAGATATTGAAATGGTTGAAATAGTAAAATTTACTAATTTTTGCTGTTCTTTTGATGAAACGTTTCTGGGCTTGGGACAATACTGCTGTCTGAAAAAAAGCTGTGGTTCATTACCATTTTTATTTCTATGATTAGTTTTCCTGCAGTTTTGGTTGTAATCCCTGGTGTTCAACCTGCTTTTTGTTTGACAGGAACCTGACAGAACAAATTGAAATGATAATTTGTCATTACTATACATAAGTAGAACCCTCACAGATATAATGTAGCAAAACCACCATCACATTTCCCAAGACTGTGTTTATTGCCTTTTAAAACACTTTTATCGTACCAAGGTCATGTTTTGTACTACAACATTTCATTTTTTGTTGACAGTAATTATTCTCCCAGCTCAATGAAAACCAAGTTTGTAATGCTTTTCAATGAAAATGATTACTTGGAGATACTGCCAAATTTTAGATAACTTTTCACATTATTAAAAAGTATATGAGCTTCAGCTGCCAGGAATAAAGGCAGAATAATACTCCCTTACATTAATTTTGAATCTTTCACTTTCTGCCTTTGTACATTTTAATGATAGTTTTGCCACAAGATTAGCTTACAGTCTGTGGTGTGGACAGGGCCATAATGGGCCTCCCTTAGTTATTAGCATTTAAGTAGTTTAAAGATTGTTGACCCATATTTATATGTGCAAAGTATCTCATCCTTGCATTAAAGTTCACCCTATAACAGAAATTTTTTAGTACTTGTATATGTCTGTATATCCAAGTCATTGTATATATATATCTGTATATATGTTTATGTCTGTATATTCAAAACACTAAAATATTATTTTTGCATTCATATATACTCTTAATTTAAATTTCATCATCAGACAGCTGGTGAAGATTATGGCCACAGTAGTCAGATGGCAGATTTTTCAAGAGAAATCTTGGCTGCTTTAGGCATCCAGTTGAATTATTTGTTTTCATATCTATTCAGCATTGCAGGACTTGTACCTTGGGAACAATGGGAATATTTGGCATAGTAATATTTTGCATATGCAAGCTCAATACCTTTTATCCTGAATACTCAAAAAATATTTTTTATTATTTGTCATAAAAATCTATGTCTGTGTAATCATATGCGTAAACACAAGTTTACTCAAGGAAACTGTTATTTAATGCCAACTACAAAACAGAGTCAATGAAAGAATGTAGGCCTTTTTTTAAAAAAAAAGTTTTTAATCTTGAAAAAAATTAAATATCCCTATACCCCGTCTAAAATTAATTAATTAAATACTATTCAATGACACAAGTATAATTGGCAGTCATAAACAGAAGCAGATCCAAACAGTATCATACTGTAGGAAACGGAGCAGCAAGGCAGCATCTGTATCTTCTCCTACTAGTAAACTGATACCATTTTCTTCCTTGAGTTTCTGTGTTTAAAGCTACTTTAAGTAGCAAGGTACAGGGAGTTGTTTTCTTATTTGTGCAGGCCACTCCAAGAAGAAATATTACTGTGGAGTGCTTTGTATCATTTCTTGTCAAGCCAGCAAAGAAGCTGATTCCAGCAAACAGGAGTTAGCAGTTCTGAAAAAGTAAAAGTAGAGAACAGAGATTACACTTTTAGATTGGATCAGGAAGTATAATGACAGCAGAGTGCTGTTACTTCAGAAAGTAATAATCAACACACAATGTAAATCATTAGAATAGAATATTTAAGCAGTTAAATGTTTCATTTAATATAACTTTTGATCAAGGTGCAACTAGAGAAAACATCCAGTAAAGCTGGTTCTTGGTAAAAGAAGATGCAGTCCATCACTTCCCTAGAATATTTGCAGCATAAATAATTTTATGCTTTTCTATACAGAGCTTTGATAATATTTAAGTATTTCTTCAAAATGTAACTGTAATTTTAAATTCTTAATCAACATTTGTTGATTCAACTGCTGTATTGTACATGTTTTACATCATAAGACTGTTAGGGTATGCACCTCATTTCAAGATAAAAATAAAAACTGATCTAAAACTAACTTACAAAAATCAGATCTGTGATCCCATGTCTGAACTGTCTGCAGCAGCTCTACAGAAATTCATGCTAGTTCAGAGTGTATGCCAATTTAGGGAGGAGTGCATCAGTATCAAAGCTTTGTTTTCTAAGAAATAAATACTAATATAATTCTAATGTGAACCAATGGTAGAAGTAGTAAGTCTATAGTCCTGACTCCATGCCTTATTAATAACCCAGACTACCCTTTCCTAGGCTTGAAAAATTAGCTTAAGGAACAGCAGAAGTAAGAGAGCCTGCTTAGCTACAGATTGGGGTCTTGTGGTTGATTGGTTTTGATGTCTGAAGCAGTATGTTCTCAAAATGAATATTTCAAATGAAGTTGCATCATCCATAAATATTCTATTCTGCATGTGTCCTTTGGATGCAAAGTTCACAGTAAGCCTGTTTAGTGAAGCTGCAAATACAATTTTTCTCCCTTACCTAGCTGCCTTACAGAATTTACAATCAATAAATACTGTTGCTTTGACTTTCATAATCTTTACAGTTTCTTCCTTTAATTGGTCAATTTCTTCCAAAGTCATTATGAAAAAAACTCACATTCTCCTTAAGACATTAACATAATCAGACTAAACATATTGAGATATTTTTGGTAACATGATATTTAATATTTTAACCTGAGACCCTTTTCTTTCTAGCTGAAAGTTTATTTTGCATAATGTTAATTGAAAAAAAATTAATTTATTATTATTTGTTTATACTTTTATAATAAAACTGTTCTTCACATCAAAATGAAAAATTTGATGTATAGAAAATATTCCAAGAAAAAAACTAAAAATCTCACATCTCTATAATTGCAAAAAAAAAAAAAAGTGTAGATAGTTATTTAGAAATATATAGTTGTTTAAGTTTAATCCTCTATCCATTTTTATAAAATTTGTCTTATAAAATTAACTTTCAAGAGAGGGATACCTGTTTATTTACATCTGTAGAATCTCTTGAACTCTTGTCTGTTATTTCAGGGAAGGTTTAATAAATCTACCTTCCAGCTGCCTCTCTTACTCCAAATGACATAGAATATACTAATTTCTGTATTTAATTTAGTTGTCAATTAATTTGGATTCTGTAGAGATTTTGGTGGGAATAATTTCAAATGACACATCTTTCTCACCTGTTTTACTGTGCAAATGATAAGGCTGGTTCAAAGGAAAAGGTAAAAAAATGCATGGTTTGAGAAGCAAGGAGACCTCATTTCAAAAAGTGACCATCTTAATCTACAATGGAGTAACATTCTGAGCATCTGAATTTTGTGTAATTATTTTCTGCACTTTGTACCAGTACTTTGCTCTAAGGAAAGATTTTCTCTGGAGCTAATTTTAGCAGAGAAGAATCCAGGTTTCTACACTGTAGCAACTTTAAAATAAATTTATTTTAAGTATCGATAACAATATTCTGCTGAAGAGCTGACATCTATAGTTTAAGGAAAAGTTCAGTTCTCTGGTAGTTAGTTTTTAAAAAAATATTATTTTAATGAAATTATTCTGTCATTTAGCTGTTGAATGTCTCCTTCTCTTTTTTTTCTTCATTTGGTTTAGCCCTTATTTCAAATCTATGGCAAAACCAAATATTTTATATGCCAAATCCATTAGGTTGCTTGGATTTCTGTTGTTTTTGGCTTTGTTTGTTTGTTTTTTTATTTCTGTAAAAATGTTTATTATGTCATATAAGAAATGACTAATAGATATCCATATAAAAAATTAATAGCTTTCATAAGATCTTGTTGTTGCTTCATATTCTGAGAGCTGGATGTGCTTGATGTTTGAACAAATTTCTTTCAAGTACTGTTTTAACTGCCTAACAACCCTGTGCTCATGTGTACTTATTTACTTAAGCTTTGCCTGTAAAATTTTATTTTTTAGCTTATCTAATTTTAACTATGTGGATAACTAGTTAGTTTTTAGTGGTGTGCCAAAATCACAAGTATCTGTGTAATTTATTTGGTTTTGGTTTTGAAAACTAACTTCTGGGACTAGTTTGGGAATGTGGCATTTTAACTGCCATAGTGGGGGACACTGTATTCTGCTGTGAGGATTGAAGAGAAAATCATGTGTCAACTTAGCAGAGTGAACTACAGTTATAACTTTGAGCACTGTCTCAGAAAGAGGTTGTGTGTTATAACATCAAAAAGAACAAAGAGACACCCAAGAATAGTTTTGATATCATTGAAGCAAAATACTTTTTCATTTGAGCAAAATCTGAAATTTCAATTGTGGTCTTACAAAAGTGCTAGTACTAATCAGAATGTTATTTATTTCCTACAAGAAAAACTTGCTTAATATTATACTGAAGCCCTTTTTTTCTGGTGTGTTTTACTAGTATACCTCACCACTGTTTCTTGTTACCTGCTTATGATGCCTTGTTGGAGCATTCAAAGAACTATTCTGAACTAACTTGAACATTGTTAAATATATTTAGTAGGACATTTCTCCCCTCCCCCAAGAAACAACTAAGAGATACCTTTATTATAAAATACATGCCACCGTTATTTGATGACAAAGAAATTTAACCATTGGAAATAGATAAATGCTATTACTGGGGTGTCAATATGTAGATCAAAAAGAGGACATATATTGTTGTGGTTTTTTTTTTTTTTTTTTTTTAAATTATAGGGTAAAATTTGGACATTTAAACACCACAGAGGAAGTATTGGCTTTGCATACTGGTATTTAAATCACACCTCAGGCACTACATTTTTAAAAATGGTAATAGTTTGCAGGCATCTGTAGGTTATTTTCTTTTAATTATTTATAAAGGGTTAGGTTAAATATATGGTGAATGAAATAGCTCAGGTAACAGAAAATTGTGAACTACTTAAAATGGTAGAGCAGTAAAATAATTGTTACTCCAGTAATTAAAGGGAAGATGAGAAAAATTGGAAATTGCAATTTTTGTTTTGTGAAATGGTAATTATATTTCAGTCAGAAGAACTAGAAAGAAAGATTTCTATGCATCCTTGGTAGGATCTGATGAACAGCTGATTTAATGATTAAGTGCCACTGAGCTAATTTAAAGAATATGGGCTCATGGTCTTATTTATTTTTAATTTTCTTGAAGCAAATAATTAAGGACATGAATCGAATCTGAAAGAATCAATCCTTTTTCTGGGTAGGAAAGTCATGCTTACCCCGGGTAGATAGTGGTAACTGTGTACTGTAAAAGCTGTTCATTCTTTTTATTGTTCTGACTTTTGTTCTGCACCTGTTTTTTATAAATTATAAACAGTTTAGGTAAAATTATTATGAGTTTTCCCAGTAAATCAGAGACTGTGAGGAGTTAAAAAAACCTGTTTATTTTCAATACAAAGTAACTTTCTTCAATAATATGCTTGCAAGTGTTTTTTTTCTCGTTTTCCATTTCAATAGTAGTGGTAGTAAAGACAAAACTCGACTTTGTCGAGGCCAAAGCCGGGATGTTTTTCTAAGGAAGTGGGCCCCCTCTACTGTAAGATGGGAGTAAATGCTGTTGCATGCAGGTTTCTTTTTTCCTTATTGCAAGTACGAAGATGACATAGGACAGAAAATGCAGTAACCAAAATCTCAGATTTTTTTTTTGCTTTCTTCATAATGCATCATGGGTGATATGTAGAGATGTGGTATGCTATTTTCATTTTATGCATGTGGTGGTCACAATCGGTAGAGTCTCAGGAAAAATGAAAGGACTTGGTGGCTTGTCAGATCTCTACTAACTCCCATGTTTTTGGCTGCACAGCTTTAGGTCATTAATTTTTCATCTGTACTTCTACCTGTGAGACTTCACTCGGGCTTCAGAAACTTTTCATTTTTTTTTTTATGTGTGTGTATGTTTGTTTTAAAATCTGTATTTGAATAATATTACTTCTGCAATAAAAGTAACCTTTTAAAAATAATTTTGGTTACAGCACAGAGTGCCAGAGAGCCATATTTTTACACTGGTGCCTGAAAAAAAGTTATAATTTTATTTTCTTCTGCTGGTAAAGAAAAGAGATGCATTAACTACAGGTTACTTACCTAATTCCTCAAAAAGGAAATACAGAAATTACACTTTTGAAGACTGCCTTCTCTGGAACTGTTTCATAGTTGTTTTAAAAATAGCAACTTGGTTATTTGTTGTTTTTAATTTCAATTAATGAGAATCAGTTCTAATAAAAGCACTTCTTAAGACATGTTTTAACACTTTGAAGGCAGTTTCCTTATTTCTGCATGAGTTTTCATATCCTGTAAAGGTAACCTAGCTATATGTATTTTAAGTCCTTTGAATTATTAATATTTTATTTTAAAATATAAAGAGGTATATAGAGGCAGTCTTTGTCATATGCAAAGAGAAAGATTTCTTGTCAGCACTTTTAAGTATTAAAATATTGGTACTTGTTGAAAAAGGTTAGAAAACAAGTTTTAGTGTAGTATATTCTCCATTATTATAAGCAAGAAAGGAAATTTTCTTACTTGTAGTCTGAGAGGAATTAACTGAATACTCACTCCCTTTATGACAGAAGAATGGAATTTGTATTACCGTACACTTGCTACAGTTGAAGATAAGAAGTATACATCTGAGGTGATGTTGCAAGAATATCCAAGAGACTTTTATACTATATTTCTGTACTCTTAAAGCAGTCCTCTTAAATATTTTCAAAGGTAAGATGTCTCTCCTGCTGTGCAGTGTTCTTAATATGGCAGTTCTGGGAGGGGAAAATGGATTTTTAAAATGCTTTATCTTCAAGTGATACTTGGAAACATTGTCATTAGAAGTCTCTTAAAGTCTCTGTGTTTCCTTGAGAATGATTACATTACTGTTATATTTTAGCCCAACAATCATGTTTTATGCAGGTGGAGATAGAAGTGTTTTCTCCCTTGAAATAACTTAATTTCATATCAAATATAAATCCAGATTAACTTATTGGAAGTGATGAACTCCAACTTCATTCAGAATTGAAGATGACTAAAAACTAGAAAATTTATAAGAAATGTCATTTGCAATAACAGCTATTGGGAGTCATCACTATAAATTTTCATCAATCCTTTATAATTTCACAAAAATCTGCATATTCTTATATTCATTTTACTCTCTTGGTACTTTAACATATCTAATCTTTCAGGCTTGCAATAAAGACATTTTGTGAAAAGTGCACTTTGAAAATCCTCCACTTTAAGCATGTTTCTAAATTCCTTACTCTCACTTCCTGTCCACAAGCAAACCTTATGCTAATTCTGATGCCTTTAGGTATCTATTGTCTTTTGGTGTTCTCATTTTTTCCCTCTGCTGTAATACGCAGAATGCTGCTATTAAAAACATCTGGTGTTGTTCAACTGGGGCTTTTCCTTTTGTTTGTAAACATATTATTGAATATACTTGTTCCTCCTCTTTTCTCCACTCCACGTGAAGTTAAGAGTCAAATTGCTCATCTCCAAATCTCTACAGTTTCCATTTCAGAAATTCTTTTTCACTAGCTTCTCCCCCTTGCATGTTACCACGATTTTTAACTATTAAATGGAGACCACTGTTAACTCTCCCTTCAATAGTTGTTTGTGGAGAGGGCAATGGTTCATCAAGCCCAGAATTTATTTTTTGTCTGTAATTTTCTCCATAGGCAAGTTTCTAAGAAAAATCTTTTAAGAAAAAGTGTAAGAACAGCACAAGCATATATGATAAACTGACCAAGAAATTTTAATCTCTCAGCCATTTTCATTTTTGAATCTTCTGTGCAGGATTTAGATCCTGTTGAATTAACAGTGACATGAATTTCTTTCCCATGAACTTGTTTAGTGTGCCCTTCAGCTCATAGAAACTTTTGTTATCTGTAGCCACTCTTCACAAAGACTTCCAGAGATCAACTATGTGTCACATAAAGAACTGAATTGTTAATCTTTGAACTTTATCCCCACTAGCTGCATGTCATGCCCTGTCCCCAAATCAGAAAACAGAACAAAATATTTAGCATATCACATAGACATAATCTTGTAGATGAGTTTGCCTCTGATTTGCTTGCATTCTGTTTTTCTTATATATTTGCTGTGTATTATTGTGGGTTTAGCCTAATTATGAAAACCAGTATTAATTTTTAAAAATTCTCTGGTACATGATAGTGAGTGATAAGGCAGCATGAAGACTCACAGAGTCCCATATCTTCCTGAGATCAGCCTCCTGCTACAGCATGTTGCTCAGGCACTGCCTACTTGGGTTTTGAGTATCTCCATGGGTAGATTTTCTACAGCCTCTTGGGAGAGCATGTTCCATTGTTCAGCCACCCTCATGGGAATTCTGTTTTTATACATCCAGTGAGAATATAACATGTTCCGACTTGTATCTGCTGCCACTTACCTGTGCAGTTCTGCTGTAAGTCTCACTCCCTCTTCTCTACACCTTCTTATTAAGTGGTTGCAGACAGTGCTGAGATCCCAACTTAATTTCCTTTCCTTACAGATGAACAAACCTACTTTTCTTAGTCTTTGAGTCATTCTCTGGACTTGCTCCACTATGTCAGTGTCTTTCTTGCACTTAGAAGCCAAAAAGTTAGCATGCTATTCTCCATGTGGTCTTAAGATGGTGAAAATCACTTCATTCAGTCTGCTGAGACCAATTTTGTTGATACAGATAAATATGTGGCCTTCATTGCTGCAAGGACACACTGTGGAAGCTGATTAGCTTGCTAAATATGTTCCTGTCCACCAGAAACCTCTGGCCTTTTCTGGGTGGCTTTTCCCTGGCTAGACAGAAAAATTCCTGTACCTACTGCATGGAGTTATTCCATTCCAGCTATAACATTTTGCACTTAATCATTGTTGAACTCCTGTCAATTCTGGCATTAAAATACTTTTATGCCCCAAATAGCAGCCTTGCTTTCCACTTATCAAACACTTCCAGTCTGGTGTCACAACTGCAGCTCTCTGTTGCAGAGAAAACTCAAATTCTGTAGCAGCCTGGAGATGTAGGTTAAAAATAGAAATTCAGATTTGTCAGTGTTTAAGACTAAATGTGTTTGAACAAAGAAAGAAAACTTTTATTATAGGTTAAAAACTACTAGTAATTTCACTGCTAAAGAACAGTCAAACTGTTATGGTGAATGTCACTGAATAGCAACAAAGTGCAAGAGAGTACCTTCAAGTGAAATTCAGTGATTAAAAAAAGAGTCCAAAAAATGTTGCTAATGGGTGTTAGGGAGGTTTCAGGTACTATGTTTTTTCTTCCCGTCTGGCTTCCTATATTCCGTACTTGCTCAGCTTGCCCCTGCAGTGACCATGTTTGCCATACAGTGTTTATTCACAGGCACTCAGAGGAGCTCAACTAGAAGCAGATTTTACAGTTTCAGGCTAGTTCCCACCACTTTGCTTCTCACACAGCTGTGTAATTTCTCCCATCCTCCAGTCACTTTAAAACAGTGCACACAAGAAATTATACTTGGTGCTTTTAATTTCATAACTTTAAAAAAAATTAAGTTCTATGAACTGATTAATATCCTGTGAGGAAAAGAACTGCTGGCTGAAGACATTCCATGCTTCCAATATTACTTAGAATGACAGGGCATGGCTTGCTTAACTCTGATTGAAATATACAGACTTCCCCCTTCAGGTGGAAAGTGTGAATCAAATTTTTTCTACTGACCAGTGATTACAAGAAGATACAGTTCAACTGAGATGAAGTTACACTAATTGTATTAGAGAGCTTCTTGAATTAATTACATTTGATTAAGGATCTTTCTCTTGTTCCATACTGTATGATTTGAAGCTGTGCCTTCCCTTATCTGTACTGCAGGTTATAATTTCTAGCTATGTTCAGAAGACAAAAATTAAGAAGGAAAATTGTAGTTGCAGTGGAAAATTGGAATAGCACTTCTGTGGTTTAATGCCAGCTGGCAACTAAGCATCCCACAGAACTGGAATAGTAAAGGTGAGAAAATGAATGAATTGAGATAAAGACCATTTAATGGCACAGAAAAGGAAGTAAATAATAATGCTTATAATAATAGTAAAAATGTTGGAACGCACAAAACAAGTGCCCAGTGCAATTGCTCATCACTCCCTGATTGATGCCACTTTCTAAGCAGTGGCCTCCAGCCAGCTTTCCTACTATTTTAATTTATTAAGCATGATGTCATATAATGTGTCCCCTTGGCCAGTTTGCATCAGCTTGTGTGTCTCCAGCTTTCTTGTTGGCTGAAACTGAGAAACAGAGAAGTCTTTGACTAATAACTACTACTTAGCAACAATTAAAGCCATCAGTGTTTTATCAACATTAGTCTCATATTGAATCCAAAAAACAGAGCACCGTACAGCTACTAGAAAGAAATTAAAGTCTATCCCAGCCAAAAGCAGGACTGTATTTACCCCTTATTTAATATCATTTACGAAATATTCAGGTTCCACACTTCCCAATTAATCACCTTGCTTGTCTTTTAATATATACACATAGATACCATTCCCTTAGAAATGAAAATAATATCACCTCAGGGAGAATTTAGCTTTTTCAGTGGGTTCTCCTTTTGGTTTTAAAATGACAAAATCACAGAACAATAAAAGTTGTAAGGGGTTAACCTGGTGCAACATCTCTGCTCAAGCAGGGCTATCCTAGAGCACATGATGCAGGATTGTGTCCAGACAGTTCTGGAATGAATATCTCTGGTGTGGGAGACTCCACAGCCTCTCCAGACAACCTGTTCCAGTGCTCTGTAGGCAACCTGCACAGTAAAGAAATTCTTCCTTATTGTCCAGGTGGAATTTCTGTGCATCAGTTTCTGCCCGTTCCCTCTCGCCCTGTTTGGCACCACCAAGAAAAGCCTGGTCCGTCCCCTTCTGTCACATACCTATATACATTGACAAGCTCTCCCCTCAGTCATCTCTTCTTGAGGCTGAACAGCCCAGCTCACTCAGCTTTTTCTTGTGAGACATGCTCCAGTCCATTTATCATATTCCTTACCCTTGGCTGGAGCTACTCAGGAGCTCCATGTCTCTTGTCCTGAGGAGCCTGGACACAGCACTCCAGGTGAGGCCTCACCAGAGGTGAGTAGATGAGCAGGATCACCTCCTTTGATCACCATGATATCAAAGTCATGTGACTGCACACAGACCTATATTTCATCCTGTTTGTTCCCCATATTGCAAGTATTGGTTTACATTTGATTGTGTCAGTATCCCAGTAGGATTGCAAAGTATTGCCCTATAGTCCTGTCTTGTAATTAAGTATTTCACTATTTGTGCTTGCTTGAGCCTCCTTTTGCTACTATTGTGGTCCCTATAACTGCTCTTCCCACACCTTGTCTCTTCAAGACTGGAAATACTCCTATCCCCCTTAAAATCTGGTTTTAGGTCTCAACAAGCTCTGCTATTTTGTCAGCAAAGATCCTTTACCACCTTTGGGGCAGCCTCATATTTTACCAGCAGGCTCACTGTCGTTTAAACTGACTGCGACTAAAACCCCATTTTTTTCTGGTAACACCTGTCTCAAAGCCAGATATCCTTCTGCATGATTATCCTGTTTCTTGCACCATCATTCAGAGCAAGTGGCAGGACAGAGGAGAATACAGCATGTGCCCCAGGTCCCTTGACCAGTTGTCCTAAGGCCCTGATTGTCCACAACCTTTCTGTTGGGACCTCAACACTGCTCACCTAGAAAACCAGTAGAGGGTCATAATCTGTGTGCTGAATCAGGCTAGGAAGTTTCTTGGTGACATCCCTTACCTGGACCTCAGTGATAATACACCTCCTGATGGGATGGGTCTGGTTGGCATATTGGGCCCTCCATTCCTCTAAAAAGGGGACTATTATCCTTCTTTTCTTCATATTTGAAGAGACTGTGATGGAAGGCGTGGGCTGCCCTGCCCTAGGCAATCCCTCTGTCCCAGAAGAACCTTCATCCACTTCCTCATTTCCCTGTTTTTTCAGATTCCAGGGCCTCACAGGGTCATGGTATAAATAGACTCAATATTTATTCTTAATGGTTATCTTAGGATAATATCTAATTATCTCATATATAATAAAACCCCCAGACATTGTGTAAATAAGAAACAAACAACAGAATTAGAAAACTAAATAACCATTAAGCTGCTTTATGATTTGTCATTTGGATTATCTCTTTCAGTTAATAGATTTCATGTTTTACATTCATATGAGAAGAAACCACACTAAATCCTTATTTCCTTTTCTGCTTGCTGGCCAATGGTTTTTTTTTAGTGAGCTTTATGTGTGTTCTATGTGTGTTCCTTGCTAACATTAAATAGAAGATGCTATGTAAACATAGAAAGTATAATATAAAGTTCAACTTAGAATTTTTGATTCTGCAATTGCAACTCCTTCATTTAATTTTTATGATTCATATAATTTTTTATTCATATATATAATTATATGACTCATATAATATAATATGATTCATATTAATTTTTATGTAAAGTTAGTATGAATTGGTTTCAGTCAGTAATCCAGGGGTGTGATTGTAGCACAAATATTATAATATTCTTTAAAGATCTGCTGATTATTCTTGCCCTCAGTTTTATTAGTGAAAAAAGAGACATTTTGATTACAGTTATATCTGACAAGAGTGTTTGAAACATTGAACTGAATATACAGGTGTCCCTTAAATCTGTTGTGAAGTGCTGGTACAGATTTGTTTAATTCTGCCTTTAAGAACTCTGGTTTGGGATTTTAGGATTTTTTCCATAGAGGGTGACAGAGGACTGATGATTTCTTATTTCATTGTCATAATTCTAGAGATTGTTCCTGTCCCCATTTGAAGTCAATAGACATAGGTTCAGAGAAAAACTCTCTATAGTAATAATTTTGGCCAGTCTATCAGGTGATCTTAAAGCTCTGCTAATTATATTTGTTGCCTAAATATAACAGTTTTCTTTACCTCATAGACTACTGCAGTCCTTTGGGGTATCTGATAGCAGATTTAAATCTGAAGATTTAAATATATCTAAGATTTAAATAAATATATTTTATATTTAAATATATTTTTATTCTTCTGTAATTGCAATTGCCATATGATGCACCTCAATAAATTATTTTCTAGGTAGATGCACTAAAATGCCTACTTTCTTTCTATTTTTCTCTAAGACATTACTTATATGTATATCTTTCTATATTGTGCATCAAGCTCTAGTCTGTCACAAAACCAATCTCTTATTATACAAATATTTATAAGGCATATGCAACCAAAAGATGTTTTGAAAGTTTCTTTCCAAGTACATTTAAAAAAAATCTAACAGTATTTAAAACTGCAGAGTAAAATTCTGCAAGATAGAATTAAATTTCGATAAAAGATTTATGTAACCTACTTAAGTCCCACTTAAGATAAAGACAGATACACTGTAGAACTGGCAAGCACACAAATATCTACTGTTGATTCCAGAGAGGTTTCTGAAATTCATGCTTTCTGAGACAATTCTGTAAAGAAAAAAATGTTATGAATTTAAAGTATCACAATCCCAAGCTTTTCTATGTACGGAGGAAATTTTTCTCACTTGAAACTCTTTCAGGGTGTGAATTCTTAATAACACTGTAGAAAGAATCCTTTGTGTTATTTATGTTCCAGTTCTTTCAAATCTGCAAAGTGACCAGCTTAACATCTGGTTAAAAGATACAAAAATTACTCCAAGTGAATTGTATTAATAGTTTTCTGATGTTTCATTTTATTTTATACTCAAAGTTTTAGAAACTTCAGACTTCTAAACCAACTTACAATTATGGGTTTGAACTGAAGCATTTATAAATTCCACAAGCTAAAAAGGAATCTCCAGGCTCTGAGGCATCCTGTGATATTAAACCCTGTTATATAGCTATGTTCCACTTACTTTTTTGCCATTAAGTAGTAGCTCATTTCCAGACAATGAATTAGTTATTCAGTCTTAATGTAGACTTTTAGACTCATATTCTTTTCTTCTAATCTCCCACAGTTTTGTAAATATTTCTTTGAATTCCTCTCAGCTTTTAGTGCATGATCAAAATAACAAATTATTTGAAATACAGCAGATGGTGTAGATTTTTTATAAAGTAAACTCTCTGTGCATGTGTCTGACCTCAGAGAAATGTACTTGTTTATTTGTGCATTACATTCTGGCTTAACCACCATGTTTGGAGAGCCTGGGTTAAGTCTAGTTTGGTAAGACATATTGCTTGTGCTAACTTAAGAAATAAACTCTAATGTTTCGGAATCTGGAATGTTGATGTACTTTTTTTTTGCCATGTACTTATGATACTTTATAATCCTTAGCCTAGATTTTTACAAAGCCATGATATATTCACTGCTCTCAGTAGGCAAAATTATGCTCCTAAGATTAGGCTATACAGTTTTCTAAAGGTTCTAACTGTATCTGTCATGAGTCTACCCTTAAGAGATCTAGGATTACAACCAAAAACTTGCTTAGCTGCTATGCTTTTAATGAAGTCTATATCCCTGTGAAACACAGACTAGGGGATTGGACTCAGCATGGCTCCTTCTGTGCTGTGTCCTTTCCAGTGGCCTCTCCTTTCCCTTCTCCTCAGGACTGCTCTTCAAAGCAATTTATGCTTGTAATGGTTTTTTGCTCATGTGGGCCAAGACTTTTCCTTGGAATTAGCTAACAATGATCAAATATATCTGTGCACTGCAATGCTGCCTAACACTTCTGCTTGTTCTTTGACATATTTGTACAGAAGTACATCAATTTCCTTTAATCTTACCACATAAAATGTGGGGGTTTTGTTTGTTTGTTTGTTTTTGTAGAATCATGACAATATTTGCAAACATGATTGATGAAGTCATGTTTTACTGACTTGCAAAGTGAACTAATGTTCTGAAAAATTTTTATTGGAAATTTCTCAAGAATTTAAGTGCTCTAGAATTTTAAGTGACAGAGAATGGCTTTATTATAGTGCTAAACTTACCATACCCAGCTTCATGGTTATCCAGTTCCTTTTTTGAAAATTTATTTGTAAATGTATGTGTATCTGATTATGTGATTATGAAAGGTGTTTTAATGCCATTTTAGGTAGCATTGTTCTGTTAGGATGTTAAAAATGTACTCAGATCAAAGACAAAAAGTGAATACAGCAGCCTAGAATTTCCTTTGAATATTTAGAGGTGCATGTGTTTCTTGTACCTTGGTCTGTTAAAGGTTTTATGTCTTGGTATATGTCTGTGCTAAGTGCAACTAATCCCCTTCTTAGTTACCTGTAGGAAGCTGCATGGTACCTATCATCTCCTCAACAGGCCATGAATGTAACTGCTAGGAAAACAGTCTGATAAACATTACCCTGCAAATGGCAAATCCATGAATACCATCCCAGCTCTTTGAGAATGTGACAATTGACAGGGATTGAACTTTGCTAACACACAACATTTTATTAAGACTTCTATCACCTGATAATGTCTTCTTTTATCCTTTTCTTCCTCACTACTATGCTCCTTAATTAATTTATCAACCTTGCTTTCCAAATAAGAATCCTATTGCCATCCAAGATTCTTATTTTCTACTTTATCTGGAACAATTCTCTTCCATCATACCTTCAGTATTATATTATTTGCTCCTGGAAATTAAACCATGGCATAACAGCCATTCTTCACAACTACCTCCGATTTCTTCTTCTTTTCTCTCCACTTCTGTGCCACTTAGGTGCCCTAGTGCCTCAGCATGGCACTAGGAGCCTCACAGCTGCTCCTGCTTTGAGGAGGAGAGAGGACTTGATCATTATCACCTTCTATGATCCTGTGATACTGATCTGCTTGTTTTCAAAGAGGTAACACATTGGAGGGATGTTTTTGTCTTGCATTCCTGTGTGTCTGGAATTCTCTACTTGGTCCCAAGTAAGATGCAAAAAACGTTCTGCTCTTTCCAAGTGACTGCACTTATTCTCTAATAAGAAAAACTGTTCAAGGTAATTTGAAATAGACACAATCACATAATAGATTTTATATGTTGATTAGCAGTTAAAATATTAAAGTAAGTTTATCATAGTCTGTGTTCAAAATAATTGTTACAAAGAAAGTACTTTAAAATCCTTGTTTATTGTCTTTTTTGTAAGACCAAATACTTGTTTAATCTTGCACAGTATTCTCTGCAGAACTAATTAACTTATTCTCTCTATATGCTGCAGCTCAGAAAGTCCTTATAATTAACAGAAACGTAAGCACTTTAAGCCTGCATTTTTTTAAAATACATTTTTCATAAGGTACATATTTCTTAGGAAAGTTTGTGAAAAGTAAAAGAACTGAAAACTTTAATTTCATTTTTTAGTATCTTTAGGTGCTCACTGGAAGAATATAAAAGCTACTGGAACTTCTAGATTTTTTTTAATGAATTTCCCTCGTTAGGAGGTTCTAGTTCTATGCATTGCCTTGAGCTTTATAATGATTCAGTTGAATGTATAGTAGGCAGAATTACATCTGTTCTTGTTCGAACTTTTACCTATGAGATGTGACTTTACAAAATCTGCAAAATTAGATTTAGCTGTCAGTACCTTTAAATAGGACAATACAACATGCTTAAAGACTGTCAAAATGAACTTTTGGAAATTAGGTATGCATCAGCTCTCAGATTTCTTATTTCAAAAGGACCTATATATATATTTACTTTGATTGAATTTAATAGAAGTTTCCAGTGGATTCATTTAAATGGGCAAGAGCCCAGAAAATGAACTCATCAGAATAAAATCATGTAAAAATATTTTTTGGTGGAAATTTTTTCAACGTTTAATAAGTAATTTTTGTGCCCTTTGTAAGCAAATTAGATGTTTTGATTAAAACACAGTCTAGTAGGTCTGCGTCTCAATCTTTATACAAAAATAAGTACTTTGCTGTCTTTTATTTTTAACAAGTAAAACTGGAAATGCTATTTTTTGATTTATGGAACAGTTTTCTTTTAAGTCTTCATTCTAGTACCTGTGAAAACACCTCATGCTACTGCTATTTTTCTGTTTTATCTTCCCCCAGTTACTGACTTTTAACCTGAACATTTTATCTAACTCACATAATGCTTATTTGCTATTGCGGGAAGTTAGATCTCTGTTTTTTTTTTTTTTTGGTGGTTTTTTTTTTTTTTTTTTTACATTGAAGACTGTTCATGTTTCTATTCTATAATAAAATCAATCCACAGGCTTTAAATTTATGAGCATACTTGAGACTTTTCGCAGCTTTTCTTTTTCCTTCGAGGACAAGGAGAAGGAAGATGGGCAAGCATGTGCCAAAATGATGTCTCTGGAACATGGATAATCGATGTTCAGAAAATTAACTTACTAACACAGTCAGGAAAAGCATTTCATTAGCTATTAATGCAAGTAATGACTTGGTTCATTTCTTCTGTTAAAAGGATTTATCCTGTTCTATATACATGATATCTTACCTCTTTGAAAATGTAACAAACATTCTCAATACCTGTAATGCAAGGTGTCAATGGCCTTTGTTGACTTAGTTTAAAAATAAGGGTAATAAAACTCCTGATCCATGGACTCTTCCAAAATTACCTTTGAAACACAGAGCACCTTAAAATATGGTCCCAGGACCACTATGATAAATGTTAATGGTCTTAATGACATTGTTGATTGTTGATCTCTAATGGGACAGTTTGGCTAGTTTTATAAAGTCACCGCAGATGTCTAAAGACTATGCTCTGGAGTAGACACCAGATGGCAGTATTTCATAGCATAAAGGACCATAACTCTCATACAGACTGTATTATCTAAAAGAAGTACTTGGAGTTATTATGCAATTGCTAGTGTTTTCTACTAAAGAAGAAAAAATAACAGTCTAACAGAGGGTTATCTGTTTGTTCTTCACAGTTAAAAACATTTTAATGTATCATACTTTTATATTGTCTACTTGTTGAAGATGAGTTCTGTGTGTACTATTCTTCCACTCAAGAAGATGTGGAAGCAGTTATGTGGTAGTTATGTGTTAATTATGATTTAATAAAATTCTTTTTCTGTCTGTGAAATAACACCCTATTTCCAGTTTTAATTTTATTCTTAATGAAACAGCTTAAAATTTTGTTTTTTGTAGTTTTAATAGTACTGGGCTTTATTCTTTGGTCAGTGTTAATTTTTACATAATGATTGAATTTTCTATAAAATGTTAGAGAAATACACAAAAACAATGCACAGTGATTTCTGCATTCTGTAGTGCTGAGTTAAATTTGCAAGTACATTGTTATCAAATTTCACATATGACGCAGTACAGTTAAAACTTGTCTACATAATGGGGTTGACACCTGATAGCAATGTCATTCTTAATGTAAGCTGACCTTTCCTCTGCTGTTCTAATCTACTGCTGTCAGCATCATGATGTTCCCTTTATAATCCTCATCAGGAATTGTGCCTTCAGTGCTAAGGACAAAGGTGATTCCTCTCCATTGTGAGAGAAAGCTGCTTTTGCAGGATTTCTGATTTTGCTGCAAAACAGGGAGCAGTATTTGCCTTTCACACCTGTTCATGCAATTGTAAACGCCCTTCATGTCACTGAAAGCCAAGACACTGTGTGCTTCAAAAGAAATTCTTATTCACAAAGGAAAGTCTAAGACAAAGCATAAGAGGAACAATATATTGCACCAATGAAAATTATGTGAAACCAGTGTTTTGATTTTAAAAAGATATCTCTCACAGAGAAATCTCTGACAAAATGCTGATATCCTGTAGGATGAACCGGAAGTATGGTTATAACTGAAAAGACTGTTGTTGTTACTGTTGCTGTAAAACAAAACTTTAAGCAAATTTTCACCTGCTTTCCTTTAGTAGAGTTCATCTGCTGTTAGTGAGTTATCAACTCAGTTTAACATCTTTATAAAATTTTTGTCTTCCATAATAAATGAAGTTAGTTATTTTATTAAAACAGTAAAAAAGTATAAGGCTCAGATTTCTTTGACAGAGATGTTGTTGTATCATAAAATTGCACCATCTTATTTGCATAATTACATGAAAATAAATATGAAATTTATTAGCGGTATGCATTCACCAAATAAATGCAAGTAGCTTTGCCTTTTTATCTTCGAATAGCTTTTGATATTTTATCTCCCTATCATCTGTGAAAAGAAAAAAGGCATTTCCTTAGTTCAAACAGTGGTAATACTCTGATGAAAATACTAAAATAAGAATATCTCATTAAACAGATAATAGTAGCTGTCATAGTTTTATTTTATGTCCATCTCTTAAATGTTAGCTTTGCTTTTCTGTAGAATATAAGGTAGCAAGTATCTGATTTTCCTAAATGCATTTGAAAACTGGTTGTGATAAACAGACTCAAGGGCACATAGGAGAAGGCAGAAACTAAGCCCTTTTGCACTAATTAATTGCAGCATTTTTTAGCTTAATAGGTAATAATTTGGAATCTTAAATTTTTCCTAGGGACAAAGATGAACATGGTAGATCCTTGAAAAAACAGAAGAGGTTATTCAGCAGTCCCCCTTTTTCTCCACCTCCCTGAAGGTTCGGGAATAAGCAAAGGAAAGAATAATCAAACAAAAGGAGCACACATCTGATGTTTAAGCCCTCCTCCAGCACTTTTTATGTACATAACCAGAAGTCACTCAAGCAGCTGCAGCACATTAGTTTCGATAGTTTAACAGGCAGCTTTACAGCTCTGATAAACGTTGTGCTAAAGCAATTTCTTCCTCCCATGCTCACTTGCTATGATAGCTCAGAACTGATCTTTGGCAGCAAGGCTGTGAAAGGAGTGGTAATGTTTAATCTGTTTCTGTGGAGGAGTTAGCTTGCTTTTTCCTTTGTAGATCATTATCTGTAGAAAGACGTTAAGGGCAGGCAGCACCATGTTGAAAACAGAATAGGCTGAACTGGTGCAGGGTCTCTGAACGGTTCTTGGGAACTGATTTAGAAGAGAAATATTTTAAGCAGTAAGGCCAACATTTGATTGTATTAGACCTTAATAACAAAGTTACTTGAGAAACATGGCTGAGCAGACAAGTCCAGACAATTTGCCTGTTCCAGAAGTGGATAATATACACAGTCAAAATCCATGCCTAAATGAAGATCTTGTGAAGACCCTGAGGGAAAACCTGTTGCAACATGAAAAGGCCAGGACAACTCGAAAATCGTCGCCTGCTTCTCCCCGGCTGTGTCCAGTTATTTCTCCTCGAAATTCTCCAAGGCTCTTGAGAAGGATGTTTTTAAATAGCAACATACCAAAACAGCGTCGTTTCACTGTGGCACATACCTGGTAAGCGTTGAGGTGGTTAAGATAAAATATTAGTATTTTTAATTGAATATTTATCTCCGTGATGTTTGTGCATCTGTTTCTTGGTTTGATCTCTACATTAATCTCTCTGGTTGAAAAAGACAGTTCTAGTTTGTGTCTAAACTTAATTGCAGTCCAGAAGTTTTAAGTAGTAATAAATATGAAGTCAGAAAATACATATTTCCTTGTATAAAGGTTGCTAAATTTCCTCTGACTTCTTAGGTAATAATACATTCCTTCCTTTCCTTCCAAAATAAAAAAAGTATTTATTTAATTCTGTGCTGTTCTGACCAGAGTGACTTGGCAATTATTTTCTTTAATTTGCATGTTGAAAATATTTTATTTTTTTTTATTAACAATTTCGGACCCCTCAGCTTTTTAGCAGAATAACAAGTCTATTTATCTTTTAACAGTGCTCAAATTAAGAAGGGCATGATAAGAATACTAGCAATACAAATTTCATGTGAAACAGTGTTTTTTATTAAAGCAGTTGCTAGAAAAACAGGAAAGGTGGTAAGGGAAACCCTTGGTAAATGATTCACTAGTTGTATTTCTTTGCTAACTTGATCACTTCTAAGATGTGTTTGTGATCAAATCTAAAAAGGACATCCATTTTTTGGACCTATCCCCTGTAAAACAGCAGTATAATTTCCTTACTTTTAAAATGATTCTTTCAAAAGATGTTTTATATGAGGTTATTGTAACTCAAAAACACATTTGTGTTTGCTTTGATGGTCTGAGATGTTTGGGTTTTTTGCTTGTGAGTTCCTCCCTACCAACCCCCGCCCGTCCCCCCCCCCCCCCACCCCATTATTCCTCTAACAGAAATGTAATATAAAGAGAGGAGGGTGATGACATATGTTCAGAGAAAACAAGTCATGCATTCTAAACAGCATGCTCTTGAAGTTTATCTTCATTTATCTAAAATTAAATCTACACTATAGCTATGTGATTGGTATGTGCATTGCACATTTTATACTAGCGTGCTTAATCGTTACTATGTATGTATTTATGTAAATAAAATAATATTTTTATCACTGAAAAGCATAAGAAAAAATTGTGCTTTATAATTTAAGAATACTTTTTTGAAGCAAAGGTACCTGTTCAGATATTGCATGTATAAAATAGAAAATGAAATATCCTGAATGAAATCAGCATATTTATGTTTTTTAACAATTATGCATAAATCCCAGTTGCTGTTCTGTGTTAAATAATTTGTAAAACATTATATACATAGCAATGTGCAGGATAAAAAAGCAATTCAGGCAAATATGACTTACAATGTTAGCTGAAAAAAAAATTCTGACAGTTTAGAGAAGGAAATTATCATGTGTGATTATGCATGTGTAGGCAGTCCAGTATGACAGACAGAGAAAGGGGACAGATATGACGTTAACAAACATGATTGAGCAACATAAAAGGATACAGGCTTGCATAGTATTAAAAAGTGAAATTTTATTTAAATGCCCTTTTTCTAATGAGCTTTAGAAGTTTGTGTAGAATGCCTTTTTCACCATGATAAATGTAGAAAACACTTGAGGTTTTCCCAAATATGTGAAATACTAGACCTGAAATCAATACATGATTGCTATGATTTATGAGAAAAGCTGATCAGGGTAATAATGTTTTTTTTTTTTTTTTTCCAGCAAGTAGAGAAGTATAGAGTTAAACACCAAGTTAAAATGAATTACCTGAGAACCTGCCAAGAACAATATTTCTGAAGTGACAAAGCAATGACATACATAATCAGGCTTAGGAGCTTATGGTTTTACAAAGGACATTCAAAATTTATTGGTTGCCAAAGAACATCAAATCTGTAGTTACTGATATGTCTTCACTTGGTTATCTAGTCAGAAAACTGAGATGCTATGTGATAGACCTGTGGCTATCACATATCATAGGCACTATAGTGGTTTTAATTCCATTTGCATATATGGAACTTTAGACAGCTTATAGGAAAACAGTGCATTTGAAAATGGAGTAGTTGTGACCTTAATTCAAAATGTTATACTATGACGTATCCATTCTGGGGTTAGTTTGGCCCACTGTAGTAATGCTTTTTATTTTTCTTGTATTTCAAATGTAATCTATTTCTAATGTAATGGTTTTGTAATTTAAGAAAAGTTGTTGAATCCATGTATACATCTTTTTTGTTTAGTGCACTGTTCATACGGGCATTAAAAATTTTAATAATGTGCTCTAGTTCCAACCACCAGCAAGTTGGTAAGCTGTTCTGACTTTGCAAAATTTCATTAATTTTATTTATTTTTTTATTTTCTTTTTTTTCCTAGTGATTAGGTTATGTATATAGATAGCATAAGAAGTAAATATATGGCACTAGGATACTGCTGTGTGTTGCAGTGTTGCCAAACAGCCACCACAGATCCAGAGTGCTAAATCTCCCTAATTTGGATTGTACCTAGCTCCCTGGTTTCAAGGCTCTGAAACAGCATTCACATACAGTCAAGAAGTGAGTGGGAGTTTCATGAATCGTTTTGGCAATCCATTTCTCTCCCTTTCTTATCATAAAGTATATAGCTCAATCTCTGTAATGTCTTGTATTGTAGAACTTTTGACACCAAAATGCATTTTCTGTATCACGTGACATTATCTTTTCACAGTAATAATTGAGTTATCACATTTAGAAATTTTACCAGTCCTTCTCTATTTCCTTTTTTTATTCTTCTCTAGCTCTACCCCTGAATTCATTCAAGCACTTGAAAAATAAACTGCTACTTTAAAGATTTTAGAGATGAAAAGGTAGAGCCTTCAGAGTTGAAATTGAAGGGTTTAAGTGGCAGAGGTGCATAAGGCATTCATTTTTGTTGGAGAAATTGCTGAGACTATCCCTCAGTTTCTGAGAAAGTTAGTTCTGCCTAAAACTGAAATTAAAGCTAGTTATCTTGAACTTTTAGCCTGGATTCCTCTCAGTCTCTAAATAATATCAGTCTATAGTCTGTAGAAAAAACCACAGCAACTACAAGTGTTTAAGTTTTGAGGATTTCAAGCAAACTCTACCCAAACCTAAATTATATTTCCTCCCAAATCTGTTTTATATTGTATTACTGTGAAAGTATTCATAATACTTTAAGATCTCACCAATGCAGTGACACCACAACACATATTACAGCTGGACATGGACAAGGTAAATTAAGTACCCTGGTATGTTCTTGACAAATCAGTTTCTGGATTGTTTTGATTTACTCTTCATAAAGCTTTTAAAATGGGCTGATTACCTCAGTGTATTTTGGCAGGACAGGTCTCAAGGGTGGAATCACACATGCTGTGATTTGTGGGAGGGAAAGAGACTGTCAGTTCCCATCTGTGTGGACATCCAGTGTCTGTGATCCCTCACACGCACACTGTCCAAAGATCTGTGGAAGGATGTTTAGATACTTTAAATCATACACTCTTAGTTAACTCATGTGGAAAGTCAGCTTTCGTTAATTTTCTATGAAAAATTCCTTTCTGTAAAGGGAGGAAAAGCAAGAAGGATAAATATTTGGAGCAGGATAGTAAAGTCAGTGGAACATAACAACTGAATTATATCTGTTTAATTGAAAGGATGAAGTCATGGAACACATGTGCTTAGTTTTTTTACTTTTGTTTGCTGCCTTAATACTTCTCACTAAATATAAAATTATCAACCAGTTGTTTTTTTTCCTGAATTATATATAGCTCTGGACAGTGTATTTGCTGCCTTTGTGATTTTTTTGTGTGTATGTGTTCAGAGACAGCAGCTAGTGATATATCCTGTCTTCTAAGTCATGTAAAGTGGATTTGTTATTCATAGATCCAGTGTGAGGGTTCCCCTTTGATAACTGTTCCCTCTCCAGATCTTATGGAGTTCACTTAGTACTTCCTGATGTTCAGGGCTTTGTGCTTTTTAGAAGTTTTTTTTTAAAACATGTACCCCCAAACCTACGAGTTTAATGCAATTAATAATACAAGTATGTGATCAGTTAAATGGAGTACTTTTATCTGAATTTAGTCAGTCTTTGTCCTCACCCATAGCAAATATTTTACATTGACTTTGGCATTCAGATATGAAAACTATAGATACCTTGGAAATAGTTTACATAGGCAAGGTGTGCCATTTTAAGTTTCAGGAATGTAACTGTCATAAGCATACCCATAAAACCAGGTTTGGTCTTAATTTTTATTGCACAGTAACTTCTCATACACTTTTACTGCTAATTACAAAAAACAACAAAACCTCAACTGTTAGCTATAGGTAGATTGCAGAAGAGGAACTTATTAAATTTGATGTGATTCTACAAGGCGCGATTCAGTGCATTTCAACTATGAAACCAGAATGAAGTTCTACCACACTGAATCAATATATTTTTTATCACTACTCTTTTCTTCAAAATTTCAGTATAAATTTTGCTAGAAGATTTTTAATACCTATGTTTATATAGGTATATATAAACATAGGTATTAAAATTCTTAGATTATATAAAATCTATTTATATATATAATACTCTGTCACTACTCTGTGCTTTTCAGGAAGTAAAGTAATTACATTTTGGCATATAGAAGTAATTTCAAAAGGAAGAAACATCAAAGTAGATATCTATACAAGACAGTAAGTGAATAACTACTTCAGAAAACCAAATATATACTGGGCTGCATCCAAAGCAACATGGTCATCAGATTGTAGAAGGTTCTATCCTTTTACTCTGTGCTGGTGAGATCCCACCTGGAGTATTACATACAGTTCTGGGGTTGCCAGCAGAGGAATTACATGAACCTGTTGAAGCAGGTTCAGAGAAGGGACAAAAAAGTGATCAGAAAGATGGGACACTTCTCCTGTGAGGGAAGGCTTGGAGAGCTGGAGCTGTTCAGCATGGAGATGAGGCTTCATATAGATTTTAAGAAGGGGAGATTGTTTGCGTAAGATGATGTTTACCATCAAGTTACTGAGTTGCATCAAATAAGATGTAGTTTAACAGGGGCAAATGCTGGATTCTGTACCTGAGACAGGGCCATGCTGGCTGTGTGTAGACTGAAGAAGAGAGGCTGCACAGCAGTGCCATGGAAAGGCCCCTGGGGTTCTGGTCCATGGCAAGTTGAACATGGGCCAGCAGTGCCCTGGCAGCCAGAGGGGCCAAGGACTGGGGCAGACTCACCTTGACTGCTGGGGGAAATTCTGGGTGCCACAATAAAAAAAAAAATACAATAACCTGTTAGAAAGCATCCAGATTTATTCAGCCTGGAGGAGACTAAGGAGAGACTTAGTACAATTTACTAGTTCCTTGTGAGGGAAAATGGAGAGGCAGGTACTGATCTCTTCTCTCTCATGACCAGTTACAGAAGTCAAGGAAATGGCATGAAGCTGGGCCAGGGCATGATTAGGTTGGATATCATGGAAACATTTTCCCCCAGTGTGGCTGGGTGCTGGAACAGGCTCCCCAGTGCAGTGGTCACAACGCCAAGCCTGATGGAGTTAAAACCCCATTTAGATAACACTCTCAGGCGCATGGTGTGACTCTTGAGGTGTCCTCCATATGGCCAGGAGTTGGACTTGATGTTCCTGCTGGGTCTTTTCCAACTCAGCATATTCTTTAATTCTGTGATGATAAAGTGCATATATGCCTTTGTAATCTTGTTCTTAGTCAATTAAATAAAAAAAATCTTCAGTTTCTTCTACTATTTCCTTATTTTTCTCACATAAACTTTATTCAGACTTTCTCAATCCGATCACACATATTGCATAAAGTTTTAGTCAAGGTAAAACCTGGCATATTAGAACAGACTCTATTCAGTTTTTTTCAGGTTTTTTAGACTGAGCTATCACACTCCTTTTCTAGAAAAATATGTGAACCGCATAAAATGTAAAGATATAATAGATGCATAAAATCATAAGATATAACATCATAATAGATGCATAAATCTTTCCCAGGAAATAATTTAATTCACTATATTTTCATAGAGAGATACCACTTTGTATAAGGTAACTCAATCCACATATCCATTCTTGAAATTCTGTTACATAAGGAGGTGCAAGCCTGTATGTATGCATAGGTTAGTGGGGCAGAGAAAAAGAATAAGCTTTGAGAACATTATGTACTCTGATGTTTTACAGAATGGTTTGTGGTAAGCTAAGAGTACTGCACAGTGGTATTAACTACTGACAAATTTATTTACCACAGATAAATAATACTGCTTCTCCACAGCTGAAGAAAGACAGATGAGGAAAAGTTAATCTTTCCATAAGGAAAGAAATAGCAAAGATGCATTTTCTCAGAGGAGAGTTGTGTTAAAGAGAGCTCGTAGTACTGGGTAGGAAATTGAAAAGCACTTCAGAAAGATGAGTGAGCAATCAAAGACTAAATTCTAAGAATTCTAAGTTTTTATTATACAGGGACAAATAACTAGAGCATGGAAGAACAGAGCAAAAGAGTGATAGATTTGTCTGACTAGATTTGGTAGTGAATGAATTGTCATTTCTAAAAATAACTGTTGCATCTCTCCTTTTCTTTCAAAATAAAATGTATCTCAATAATTTTTTATTAAGCCTTTTTTTCTTGCCTATGACCTGCTTGCCTTGTAAAGTTGGAATTTCTTCATGAGTTTTAGTTACTGAAGTACTATGCCTGGACAATCTATTTCTGACCTATGGTCTTTAATGTCATGTCTTTAATGTCATGTCTTGTGTTAGACAGAATTTGAAAGAAATTCTAAAAAAAATAGCAGTGGTGAAACAGAGTTCCTATTTAAGAACTTTCCTGTATGTTTGTTTAGTACCTACCTCAAAACCTAAAACCACTTTGCTAAAGTGCTTTTGAACCCCGAAGTTTTTATTGTATCTTACTATCTTACTCTAGTTGTATCACCAGCAATGATACATGACTGTAAAGGTTTTAAATATTGCATTCTTGTGATGTGATATTATCTGTTTTCTAGAATTTTTTTTAAATATGCAAAATGTTTCAGTGGGTTTTGCAACAAGTTTTTTAGTTTACTGTGTAACACAAGCCTGTTGCACTCAAGCAGTTTTCCGCATTGCTCCTTACTGAATTACTCTGACTGCACTTTGGAAACTTGCTATTTTCATTTTCACTTTGTATGACTAAATGACTACTTTATTGGTAGTAAAAGTTTATTTGTTTTTGACCCATCCCATGGGATCCTGTTTTTTTCTGCAGTTTGACACAAAGTTTTATGACAGCTCAAATTTGTATTGCAAAGTTAACCATTCCCTCCATCTGGAGTATTTTGTCTTATGTACATTGGCCTTAAAGATTTTATAAGCTCCATATACAAAACAATATAGTTTCCAATGTGTTATAAAATATTCAGAAATTTATTTCCCTTTTTGTCTTATTATAGTAATCCATATCTTTAGATGTGTTTGTCATGGGAATAGATATTACAATTTTTTTAGCAGTCTAACAATGAGCTAGCTTTTTCTTTCATACATTCTTTAAGACCTTCATCTTCTGTGGGATTTTTACATATTACTACAGTTTTTCCCTCTTGTGACATTTCTTCTATATGTCATGACCTTTTTGGCATTATATTCTTCTGTTTCATTTTGTATTGTACATGATTTTCCCCACTGGTCATCCAGGAGAACAGAGCTTAAAACTTGCAAGAATTTGTTCCAACAATAGATAAGATAACATTTAAGTGACAAAGAGGACTGGGAGAAGGGTGTCATCATCTCTCTCTGTCAAGCTACCAGTTCCTTAAGAAGCAACTGTTAAGTGGAACCAGAAAATTTTACTCTATCATTGAGCAGAGTACTATCAGACTTCAATTTTATTTGGAAAAGCAGTGAAACATTTTCAGAAGGCTGATTTGTGTCCTGATCTGGGGGAAATGTGCAGGCTTAGAACTGTTTTCTGTTTTCACATTCCTTAGGCTGTATATGCAGTGGTCCCTCTGCTGTGGTGGGATGCTGCCAGACCTGTCCTTTCATTCATTCACTCCTAATATTTGATCTTGGTCACTGGAGAAACTTGGTAATATTGTCATCTGCTCTCACTGCAGAGTTTTAGGGAATAATCTTGTAAAACTTCTATTGCTATCCTGTGTGGTATATTATATTATACTATACATTGTATTTTACTATATTGTACTATATACTAAGTAAATCTGTTGTGTGTTGACTTTCCATCTTCTAAACCATCAAAAAGCTCTCTTATCTTCTTTCTCCATCATCAAAGAGGGAATGACATTTTGTGGCTAATGTTTCATATTGACAGAAAACTTTTCTTCTGGTATTTGTATATTCCCTTCTTAGTAAATACACAGTATCTCCTATCTGTTATTTTCTATGAGTTACTTTCACTAAACCTCTGCATTCAGTTGTTTAAAAAAGGACACATACAGAATTAACAAGAAAAAAGTAAAATTTACATGCACAGGGTGAAATATAAGATAAGAAGGCTATATTCTGTTTCATTTATTTTTATTTTTTATGAAGAAACACGGTCATGTTATAATGTTTTAATTATGACCTGGTTTCTTCTTAGATTATGTTTTTCTTAATAATTACATGTCATTGGTATTCTTCAGTGCACCAAATTTATCAACACTCATTAAGTATTCTTATTGTAACATAGAACCTATCAGTTATAATCTCATTGTGACAAGTGCTTAACAGTATTCCTGATAGTGGAGTAAAGTTATCGTAGGCTACTATTAACAGACTTTTATTGTTCAAATAAAGTTGGAATACTTTAAGATGTCATAAAATATAAAAACAAATGGCCAGAGTAATTGCAGCTGAAACGTCCTGGAACTTTCATCGTATTCCTTAATTCACTAATTTATCTCTGGGATAATCTCTTGCTAATTAAAGAAATGCAACTAAATAACTGTAAATAAATTGATTGAACATGTGAACTATGGATTTTGAAAATATGTGTGGGTTTTTTGTGGTTTATGCTTTATCGGGCTTAAAATCTGCATCTGCTAAACCTGATAATCTCCAGAATAAGTTAGAATGTAATAGATAATTAATCTCTAAAAAGTGTTTTAAGAACATCTGTCTACATATTAATTTTTCCTCACTAAAATAGAATAAAGCAGTGAATAACTTTTATTCAAAATAAATGTTGTCATTTTATCTTCATTTGAAAAAATATATTTCCATATTAAATAAGTATGTATTTCTGATGTGCATTTAATGTTGTAAGAGTTTTCCAGATAAATGCAAATAATTGCTTTGTTTGACCCTTACTATAAACATAGTTTTGTGTTACACAAGACACATACAGTCACAGATAACATATATTATTTTCTTTTGGGAATGAGGTGCTTCATTGAATGAAGAATCAGACAAATTAGCTATTGTGTTTCTAGTCTTAATACAAAACTGTAAGAACCTTTAAAATCTGCTGCAGGTTCATAAGCCCAGTGGTAAGCAATAAAATAGAAATAATTTTAAAATATTTGCCTCTTGGACCTTCTCATTATTATGCACATTCACATGATATAGATTAAATTCTCCAAAGGCATTAATTACAGTCGTAGCATGTGGTACATTACAGAATCAAAAAAAAAGAATAATGACTTGTGTAAATGCATGCTGTCATGGGAAATAGAATAGACCACATACATAAATGTAGAAATCCAGTCAAATCACTAAAAATGTTCATTATAATGCCTTACATATGATTGTATAATGAACTATATTCCCCACATAGAAAAATAATTTCCCATAGAAGAAATGTTCAAAATTTCTAAACAACAGCATGTTTCACTCATTTCCAAGGAATGCAATACATGTCTGTAAGAGCTAAGTTAGCTATGCCAGCTACAAGATGACCATTTTAAGAATCATTGTGTACTTAAATATTTCTCACATTTTGTGGATAATAGTTGCTGTCTGGTGCCTTCCATGTGGTTCTCTTCTGAGTGTGTTAAGGATGGCATCATGGACTTCACTTGTAAGAAACAAGTTACGATATGCTTTATTGATGTAACAAATTTCAGCCATAGATGTGACTGTGTTGTAACAAAATTCGATGGCAAGGTACACTTGACTATTTACAGCATAGAGGGCAGAGTCAGACAAAGCTGTGAGGAAGGCCCATTCATTGAGCCATGAGTTTCAGACAGGGCCCCCTTGCTTTCTGAACCTCTCAGAGAGTTGAGGTGGGGCTGGATCCAATCCTAGCAGCGCAGACTTGGTTTATGGACAGTGGTTTATGTCTGGAGGATTATACGTTCACAATCAATCCTTTGTCACTCAGGGGAGATGTCCAAATTTAACATGCAGTTAATCACTTACTGAGGATGTGCTGTGGCAAGGAGTTGCTCACTCCTGAGGTGTAACCTGGACAGACATTCCTGCGCAGGAGGAAATCCTGGTGTGCAGCCCAGCTCCCTGCAGACAGCCCCCAGGCCCTGGGCTGCTCACTCCTCATGGCTTACAGTCACAGTGACACAGCAGCAAGGTGTGTGGGTCCCTGGTCCAAACAAACTTGGCTACCAAGTTTCATCCATGCCCCAAGGCCTAGAGTAAGCTGGGTGCAGCCATCACAGCCCCACTGGGGATTATGGCTTCAGCTGGGGCTGGTGCTGGCGGGAGTGCACCACCACTATTGACTGTCTGCAGTGGCTGTGCAAGGTATATGTATATTATGCATATGTCTATGTCTATGTATCAGAGAAGGAGTTGTTGCAGCCAGAGCTGCACAACAGTTAGTGCTATCTTGTGGCACTAGTATAGCATAACACCTGTGACAATTTCAAACTTTTGGACTTTCATCAACAGTAACTTTCCAGGAGAAACAATGCATGTAGTTGGGAGGGGAGTAGACTAAGAAAAAAATTACATCCCATCATGTGACTATTGCAAGCAATTTGAAAAGTAACTCACTCTGAACCATGTTAAGTTTAATATGTATATATCTATATAGTTCTCCAGAATGTGCTTCATTTAATTAAAAAAACTGCTCTAGACATGCCTTACAAAATCAAAATGTTTTGTATGTTGTGTCTTCGTTACAAGCTTCTAGTTGCATGTCCAAAGGGCAAAGATCATCACCAATCAAAAATAAACAAAAGAAATTTAATAATATTTAAAAGCCATATAAAGATGTTACAAATTATTTGAATGTAATGATGAAGCCTCATTGTTAAAATGGCTAGGGCATGTAAAATCCTTGGCCTGTAAAAGATGCTTGGTCATGTTTTCTTCATATAATCTTGTACTATGAATTTAAGCTGTTCAATAGCTGCTATTTCCATCCATACCTTTTCTGAAACAGAACATTATGCTTTAAATGTCACAGAAGGAGTTTTGAAGGAGACAAAACAGAATGGCTTTGAAATGGAAATCACCTAATATTATAAAGGCAGTAATTTCTTTATAGCCGATAGGGTGTCATATGTTACTTCATGCAAGAAATGAAGTTTAGAAAACTTGGTTGGAAAGTTCAGAATGCCTACATCAGAAAAGAATATGGCTTTTCCAGAATTTAGTGTATCTAATATGAAAGATACTCTTCAATAGAAAGATGATGTAGTTACTAATGGATCTTCATTTGTAACAGAATTGTTACACAAAAGGTAATTTAATCCTCGTAAGGATGTTTAAGCCTTGGAGTAGGTTTAGCTCTTTATATAGATTCTGCAAAGGTAACTAATACTTTTGCATACCTAATTCCATCATATAATAACTTACAGAGAAGCTTACTGTTTAGTGTGACTTTTGCGAAGCAGTCTGCTTAAATATATTGTCTTTTACAGCTGTATTAATGTCTTTATGAGGAACAATGGTCTTAGATAAGGAATTCAAGATGAGGAACTGGAAGTATAAATATAGCTGGTTTTAGGACATTTTAGTACAGATGAAGTAGCCTGGATGAGAGTATGACACAAAACTTTACCACCTAGCAGTGTTAAGAGTTGAGGCACAGGAAGGCTGGAGAAAAATGAAAATTGTAATGCTTGGGTGTATATGAAAGTCATTTGATTGAAAGCCAGTAAAATTGTCTGACTCACTTTTTACTTCTAGAAGACTAATGGTGTCTCAGTATGTTGAAAAACAGGTTGCAATGCAGGCCACATACAGTAGTATCAATACCCATGTCATCTCAGACTATTTTAATTCCTGTGGAGTTGTTAAACACAATTGTTATTTACCTATTACAGTCCAGTCTAATAAGTGAGAAATTATAACTCTTTCTGTAGCAAAGCCCTATTCTGTGTGCTATAACAACTACTAATTTATCAGTAATTTTCTAGAAATCTTAATTGCTTTCATACTCATCCTGACATGATTGCAGGTAATGTGATGGATTTTGGTATTAATTTGAAGTCATTTTACCTTTTCAGGAGATTTTTTGCCCTTACAATGATTTTGTTTGAATGTCATTGCATTTTCATGCAATGACTAATAAAAATAATCAGTATCATGTTTAGACTATATTGTGATATGACTCAAAATTAATTTAAATTCTTTAAAAAATAAAAATACTACCACAAAAAAAAAATCTGGATAATAATTTCCTGTTTGTAACTACAGGAAAAGTCCAGATTTTCTATAAAAAGACTGTTACAACTTTGCTTATGCTGGTAACTTATAGCTCATTTTTTAGGGTAAATTCTTTAGGTGAGGATTAGGAAGCATTTTAATGCTTCCTAATTAATTTATTAATAGAGATTCATTGATTTATTTCAATAAAGTGAAATAAATTATAATAATAAACTAATTTATTTCAATAGAATGTTAGATCATAACACCTAAACATTTATAATGAATTATTCTGTGAGACTGAGTCAAATATTCTGGGATTTTTTTTAGCTGTGCCATCAGTTACTATGCTTTTGAGTGCACAAAGTTGTTTATAATATATTGTTCCAATTTTTAAATACTTGACATAAAACAATATTTATCTCAGGAGTGTTTTGGAAAATATTGGAAAAAATATTGAGAAGTATGAAATGCTGTCAGTGCCTACAGATTAAGAAAATGTTTAATTTTCATCTTTTGAATACAAAATACTCACAGTTTTTTTACAGTGTCAACATTCCAATCTAAGAAAACAGTTTTGAGCTTTTTAACTCTAGCAGGAACTAAAGCAATAAAACCTTTAGGGGTTCTTGACATATTGTTAGAGTACCAACTGACCTGTAGCAAAAAAATCTGAAACATTAATGTAGTTGAGTGTGACACATACATCCAAACGAATTTATCTTGGTTGTCATCAGACTTAGCAGTTCATATGTGCCACGCTAACCTGACTATGCAGCTCACTTGAATCTGATTCACAGGAAGAGCAGTCAATGAAAAAATTTACCTGCTTTGATAAAGGCACAGAAATCCTCTGCAGTGGAGAAAATGTCAAACATGGGTTTACAAAGTAGGGCTCCTTCTTAAATGCAGTATGTATGTTCCATTTTTTACGTTACAGTTTCCAGTGTCTTTTGCATTACAGTGTCTTCAAATGCTATGGGGCAACCCTTCAGTTTGTGGCCCTTTTTTCTCTTTCTCTGTTTGGAAAATACATTTGTTCAGCTCACTCTAAGTATTACTGGTCTGATTGAAAAGAAGGTTTTGATCACTGTTGATGAGCATGTCTGTCATTATGTGTGCTGTAGCCTAAGGGCAAATTATGGCTGCTTGGACAAACAAATTTATCATTTTTAACACTTGTCTGTCTTAAAATATTTATAGCCTTTCCTGTATATGTTTTCTGAGTGCAACTTTGGCTTTTTGGTTAATTTTTTAATTTTAAAAAAATTACATAATTTTATGTTGTCTTCTTAATTACTTTTCTGTATGCTTGGCTGTGTCTGTACTTCCATATTTATATTAGGAGGGATTTACAGGGAGGTGAATGAATTTTCTAATGTTGGGATGCTTGAGCCACGTCATATTTGACTGTGTGCATTAGACACCTATCAATATATTCAAGATGGGTGAACATACAACATTTAGATATTTCATTTTTCATATAATTTCTTTTACATGAACGTAATCTGAACCCTTTGGGATGAAAAAAAATGGGTCTTTCCCAGCAAAGTCCTCTTGTCTGGTCTTGGCACATTTCTATTAGGGATTTAACTAGAAAGGCTATGGAGACTCGTTGAAGTCTAAATATCTTTTTTTTTTTAATTTTGCATTTTAAAGGGAGAGGTTTCTCTTTTCTCAGCTACACTAATGATCTGAATACAAAAAAAAAAAACCCAAAAAACAAAACACCTTCAGAAAATAGACATACAAATTAAATACTCAATAATTAAAATGTGAAACTTAAAGTCTAAATATCTTTCTATATTCTCTGGGGGTTTAATTAATTTTAATTTTCAATTCTGCTTCTTGTTTGTGTGTATTTCCATACTCACAACTTCAGTAATTAATGCACAGTTTTTATTCATTATTTTGCTTTCCATGAAATGTCTATTATATAGGTGGTGTCTCATTCTGTAGATTAGGGTTAAAAGCCCAATGGCAAAATAAACTATTTCTTTGCATTATGATACCTCTTGTATATGGCAAGGGTATAACCTTCCTGAGATCATCATGTGTGCAACTTCTGCACCTGTAGGCCTGTAAGACCCCTGAATTTTGCAGAACATTCACTGAAATTGCATAAAGAAAGCATTCTTTTTATACAGCTCTGAGAAAAAGAGAAACTGGGGAGGAACATAAAAGAAAATATTCCTATTCTAATCCTAATTATACTGACATTAGAAGCACAAAATATTTTTCTTCCAGGGCAAAGGAGGATTTTTGTATTGGGCAATGCAAATATTACAGTCCTACTCTAATGATCACCAATAATAACTACAGAGATTGTCACAGAGGTTAAAAAAATGAAGAAAAAGAATGAATTAAAAATCCATTTTCAAAGAAAAATAATTTAAACCTAGCAAACTTGAATTAGCTATTGGAAACTGAATTTAGTTGAAATTCTCCTTGCTGTTGCACACTGTGGAAAAAAAAATAGAAAATTATTGTCATGCTGACCATTTCCTTACTGTGAAAAATGTGGAGGGAGTGGTGGGTAAAATATTATGATAGCTTTGCTAAAAGAAATCAAGTCAAATTAATTTTGCCAAGACTATTATTTTGTAAATAAGCTTTGTCCAAAACCTTAGACCAGCAGAAATGTAAATATTATTTTAAAATGTAGTTTCCATTTTTTTTACATCTTAAATAAGATACCCAAATGCTTGAACATTTATTGCTGCCAATTCAGAAAGACGGGCATGTAATAATAAAATGAACATAATAAAAAGTAAAGTCAAATAAGGAATGAAAAACAAGGGAAACATAACAGTTCAATACATAAAAGGAAAGACAGAAAGCACAAGACATCTATTTATGTCTCAAAGAGTAATCAAAGGAAATTGTCTTGTTGAGTTTGCTGAAGCCTGAACCTGAGAGTATTTTTGTATATTAAAGTTGCATAAGTATATTGTAAAGCTTTGATTTTTTTTTTGTTTATCATAATAAGCCATTCATTTAGAAACTGATCAAACAGTTATAAAAACAACCTATTTAGAAAAACCAAATCTATTGTTGTTTCTGACCAGGTTAGATGTCCACTGTAGAAGTTCTGTTTTATTTGTGTGGAAGAATGAATGTATTGAATTAGCAGAAACGTGGCAAAATAATTGATCTTCTTGCAAACGGATTCTTCTCAGTCACTGAAAAAACATAACATTGGCACTGAGAGACTTTATTGTTTGAACTACACTGCTTTTGGTAGTTGGAGGCTGTGGATGCCAGGGGAGGACCAGGTCTGAACACGCAGGGAAAGGGTGTGGGTGGTGTGCTGTCAGAAGCAGTCTGCTGGCTGTTTAATCCACTCAGGTTAGAGATCACTTTGCAGGGAAGTGTTGCTGCCTGGAGGGTTGATACCTTGTTTGTGGATCCGAGCAAATCTTCTTCCACAGCTGAGACTAGAATTAGAGCTGCTTGAGGAATAAAGTGTCTCCTGTTATTGCTGTTATCTTATAACCCATACATTTATAATATATATATATTTATAATATATGCTACATTCATATAATAGATATATTTGCAGAGAGGAAGTAGAAGTTCTTCTTGTTTACTTTAACAGGACTTTATTCCTTATTACATGCAAGTACTTATGTATTGTATATCACTACAGAAATATATATTTCAGATATGTAATGACTAAAAACCATTGCAATTGGTTAAAAGTAAATACTCTACTTTTTTTGAATAGCAACATAGGTAAATTTGCAGAAGAGCTACAACAGTAGAGATTAGTTAAAGATTAAAAAAATTCTGGTTTTCCAGTGGAATTGCAAGAGTGAACAGGAACACCCCAAAAAGTAAACAAAATCAAAAAGATCTCTGATAAAACTAATCATTTCTAACACACTTCTTTATGACAAATATTTTAGATTTATTTTTGTTACTTCTTTTGGAGGTAATTTTCACCAAATAAATTCAGACTACTTTAACTAAGGATAAGTATCCCTATTACTGTTCAATATGATTTAAGTAAGGACCTTTAAATTAAATCTTCTATGAAACAGCTGATGCTCAAGCTATGAAATGTCCTCTGTCAGAAGCATACCTCCTCTTCATTTTCTAATCCACCTCAATCAAAAGAGGAGCATGTTCAGAACTAGCAAAGTTATGTGGCTATCATACAATCATGGAATGTCTTGCATTGGAAGGGACTCTAAAGATCATCTAGTTCCAATCCTCCTGCCATGAGCGCCTTCCATTGGACCACATTGCTCAGAGTCCTCTCTAACCTGGCCTTGAACACCTCCAGGAACATGACAGCCACAGCTTCTCTGGGCAGCCTGTTCCAGTGCCTCACCACCTTCACAGTGAAGAATTTCTTACTAATACTTCACAGTGAAGAATTTTTTCCTAATAAATCTTTCAGTTTGATGCCATTGCCCCTTGCCATCTCACTACATACCAATGTAAAAAGTCTCTCTCCATCTTCCTTGTAAGTTCTACTGGAAGGCTGCAATTAGGTCACCCCTAGGCCTTCTCTTTTCCAGTCTGAACAAACCCAGTTCTCTCAGCCTTTCCTCACAGCAGAGGTAATCCATCCCTCTGACCATCCTTGTGGGCCTTCTCTGAAATATCATTTGGTTTTAATATCATTTTAGTAGTAGGCACTTACTAAGGGACTTTCTCCAAGGAGTGACTATGTGGACAGACACTATTTCAGAAAAAGGATGTCCCCTAACATGGCTAGAAGGGATGGAATATAGAAAAAGAAAAAAAAAAAAAAGAATTGGAACACGAGGTGGAAGAAGCAAATGCTTATATTTAAGCTGCATGATAATTATGAGTTCTAGCACCTTTGGAACAAAGACCAGCATGCTGCATAGCCATTACTTTTCTGTGTTGCCTGGAAACTGAAGTGAAATAACCCTGTTCATTTGCAGCTTGCCCTAGATCTCCCCTGCTGAAGTGTTTGATACCTCAGAACAGAATATGTACTGAGCAGAACACAACATTGGTAAACCCATTAACTGTGTGGGGGTTTTTAAAGTGTGATTAGTTCTACTACACTGCAGTACAATATCGCAGAAAAAATAAGAAGTAAATTTTCAGGTGGAGCTCATATAGGACTATTTAAGTTCTGTTAATGAGCAGTGTGTTTTCAATGAAAAATAGAACTAACTCCTACATTCATAATATCAATATCCTGTCCGAAAAACTGATAGTTTTTGTGCTTGGCAAACTTTGGCAAATTATGCCAGTTGCTAAAGTAATAAGTAACAGTCTTGGATTGGTAACGCTTCAATATCTGTAATTTAAAATATTTATTGAAAACAATAGAATTAATAGTCTCAATGATAGACAAGTGAATCCTATAGAGTTTAATTAAAATCAGCTATTTTTTGTGCCAAGTATCTGCCCCTCCCCCCTCACCATCCCCTAAAAAGAAAAAAAAATCCAAGAGAAAAAAATTAATACATTTGTGGTGCAAAGAATAAACCCAAACTTTTTGTTACTGGTCCACTTATTTTCAAAGACTAGATCTTTCTGCTTAAACAGCTATATAATAGAAGCTAATGTCTGAAAATGTGCAGTTTCTAAGGAAAGTTTTATTTTTGTAGTGAAAGACTCTTTGAAATATTTGTCTGGACAAAAAGAATAATTTTCCACAATTTTTATTTTTTCAGTCCAGCAAAGTCTGTAGAAAAGAATACAGGGCTAGATCCCTGAATACCTCTCTAAATAGCCAAAAATTAATTGCATTAAATCAAAGCTAATTCCAAGTATTAAAGGCCAGTGTTTATTAGTATTTCTAAAGTTGTGTAAATTCTGTCATACATTTGAATTAAGTGTATTGTGTAACACCTAAAAGATATTAACATACCTTCAGTTCATCAGAGCTTGTTTCAGGTTTTGTGGTTGCACACAGGTAGATAATGTTTTTTTTTTTTCTGGCCCACTCTCTAATTCCTTTTGAAAAGAACTCGGTGTTTATGTGTATAACATTTGATGCATAACCTGACAAATGATTGAGAGATAAGAAGAGTGTTCAAAAAATATAAAGCAAGAGGAGAAAACCAAACCAATTTTTCTTCTATCATAGTTCATTAAAAAATAACTCAGGCTATGTTTTGCAGGAGAACTTTGGTTTGCAAGTGATGAATTTAATGATTGTCTTCAGACGGAGACCAATGACTGCTCAAAAAAAAAAAAATTAGTAAGTTTATGTGTCCAGATGTTTTTCATTCAGTATTTCCAAAATAATTCAAATGCATAAAACTATTATTTCCATCTATCTGTGAGATCAGTGTTATTACCTAAAGATCAGATGGTGGGAAACATGATGCTGTATTTTTAATAGAATTGTTTTGGGAGAGAGAAGAAAGATTTGTTTTTGGAGAATCCAGAGAATTTCTAGCAAGCATGCCTTAATTCTGTGCTGAACAAATTCCAGAAAGTTTTCGGAATAAAAAACCCCCTTTTAATGTAGTGGGCTCTTATAGAAAAAAAGTATCCTTTGAACTTGTTAGGGGATATGGTGGGTTTGGGGTTTTTTTTGTGGGAGAAGGGGATATGTTGACTTTTATGCCCTTGTTTCTTTGGAGTTTCCTTTGGATTTTTCTTTTTTCTTTCTTTTTTTTAAAGGATTTTTTTTAATGAGTTAGCGAATGTAAGTAACATGATCCAGTTCTTTTTTATATATGGATTTCAGAATAGCTTCTTTTTATTGTATCCTTTAAGAGCTCCTGGAGTCAAGGCTATCAAGCAATAGTGGTTCCATGCAAAGAAACATGTTAAGGAAAGCCCATTGGCAATAACTACAAGAATTCAAGAGGGTAAAAACCAACTTTAGCTATGCATAGCTAACAATAGATCTTAAATAACACTCCTGGGTTCTAACAATCATTGTGGGTAGTTGTCTGAAAATATCACCTTGGTGCTAAGAAGGAGTCTTAAAAGATGATGAGCTTGTTAGGAGTTATTTGAAAAGGAATAGTGAAAAAAAGCAAAGATTGATCAGATAGACTAAAGTGCCTCAGTTTGGAAAAGAGCTTGGGTTTCTATGAAAATATATACAGATATGAGATGGTGAGGGAATCTAAAAAAGTCACTAGATATTTCTCATGTAAGAACCAGATCACTCAGTACTGATCAGGCATCACATTTCAAATAAATTATTTTTTCTCAGCATAATAAATGTATTTATGTGAATGTCAAAGTATATGTGGAATCTAATATGTTTAGGTAAAATCCAAGGATAAAAGCCTGTTGAGAGCTATTTGGCACAATGATGATGTGTATTTAACCACAACTGCATCTTTCCATATTCTGACAGGAATGCCATTCTGTTTTCAAGTCATATTTTTACATTTTCCATGAGCACCTGTTTGTAGCTTCTGTCAGAGAGAGAAAAACACAGCTAGGTCAAGTTATACTCCAGTGAGGCTGTGACCATGTGTACGTGTGACTGGAGAGTTTGTATCTCTGTATCCAAACAGTGCTACCTGGAGGGTTCCCAAATAAAAATATTTTTAGAACTGTTAATATGAATTCAGTGGTATCGCGTGTGACTGAAATTACTCCCCAACCCATAAGTGTATCAAGGGCAGGAAACTTTTCCTTTTAATGCTTTTCAGTAATTAATAACAGTCCTGTGAAGACTTCTCTTGCTCAGCTGAACTGGCTGTCATTTTCATATATCCTGAATACTCTTTATCTGCCTGCTAGACACTATTTCATCAGCCACAAATTCTTTTGAATTACTATCATTGCTCATCCCAAGGGAACACTAACTAATTCATCTTTTGATAGATTTTACACCTGCTTTCAACGTAAGCAACATCGTATCTTAACAGTGTTTGTTACTTATAACAACACTGGCCAAACTGAGATGAGAAAAAGGAAAAGAAAAGATGCCCATAGTAACCTGGATAATCACTAGAAAACCTTTTCTAAGAATACAAACAGCTTGATACTTTTGCTTTAAATACTTGACTCTTTGATAACTTTGTTGATCTCATTTATTACTTTTACTTGGATTGATTTCTATCCTAAAAGGGTATATATAAGTTTCTTTGTGTTTAAGACCAAGAACCTAGTGGAGGTATGAGCTGGGGCTGGGTGGGAGTATACAATGTTGGTAATTCTTACTAGAAGAGATTTGGGAATATCTTAGTCTTGTTTTATAGCTCAAACTAGCCTTTTTTGGTATTGCAGAAAATAAATGAAAATACCATGCTGTGCCTCTTGCCTAGGTGGATTTATCTTGTATTAAATAACTACAAATCAAAAGATCTAAAATTTTTTAGGATATGGACATATTATGTTGCATTTGTTAAAAGTTTGTTGTTGTTGAATAGTCAGAATAAGAATGTTTAAAAAGGAATTGGTTCAGGTGTGGACTGTGGTGGATTTTTCCCATTTTTCTTGAGAAATAATGTAAATTCCTCTGCTGTTGCCCACTGTGCTTTAACTTGGCATGTGTATGACGTACATCAGAAATGTGTAAGACAAAAAAGTGGCTCTTTTATTCAAAAGAATAGCAAACAGGCAGTGGCCTGCTGTCAGGTAAAAATAATTTCCTAGGAATTTCACAGTATTTAAACAGATTAAAGATGAGTAGAGATTTTTTTGTGATCACTGATTGTTTATTATATTAATTTTGTTGAAAAGCTATCATGTTTTTCAGACACAGTAGAGGACATTTTTGGGATTGTGTTATAATACAACATTTAATTTACTGCTGAAGGCATAAAATGTGGTTAAAATTTTACGTTATAACTGACTTCACTGACTTGCTACCTGCTTTCCTCTAGAAATATTACAGATAGTTTTGTGTGTTCATGTAGTTATATCTATCCTTTGTTAAATGATATAATTTTATCAATTTTGTTTCTCCTTATCTGATGTTTTTTGTGCATATCTTCCATATTTTGTACCAAATTAACACTCTTCACCTGACTGTTTATAGCTTGATTAGAATATGGGCTAAATCTATCAAGTAGAAAAATTAAAATAGAGTTTGAAATGTATCTATCTGACTTATAGATCCATGGAGCTGTATGTTTATATGTATATAAAAAGCACATGTTTATTGCAAGTCATTTTTAAAGCCACATAAAACATCAATGGCTGCTGCATACGTTCTTTAATCTACATTGGTTATTGCAATTAGGATATTCTGGATTGAGAGATCCTGAAAAATTTATTGGCTGGTCAGAATGTCTGAATTAACAATTGATTAAAAATTAACAATTGATGAGCTGTTATGACTTCAGCCCTTTTTATAATGGAACAAAGCACTATGTGAATTTACAGTATGTCTCCTGTTTTCCATATGTTTGTCATTGATGCCCCATGTTCCAGTACTCTATTGTCTTTTTTCCACATAATTAAACAATATAAAGCTATACAGAACTATTTAGCCACATGCTGTTGTGCTTTGAGCAGCATTTTGGAAGTTGGTCTGTGTTTGCTGTTTGGTCCTCCTCTGCTGTTGCTTCCCTGGCTTCCTCTGACAGTAGCTGCTTGCACAGACACTCTACACAAGTATTAGGGAGAAGAATGTAATAGGGATTAGCCTCACTGGCTCCTTTTTACTCTGCTGAGAAATGTGTTTGAGCAGAGAAGATTTTCAGTCTTTTTGTAAGTTTGCTGACTTCTAAGTAAGAATGCAAAAATGGGAAATTATAATGAGAACTGAAGAAAGACAAAAATTGCAATGATTCTCATTGCACTTCAGACATCAGGCCTGAAGCCTTCCCAAGTTACATCACATCACTCATTATGAGTGTGTTTCCCGTAGTAAAGCAGAAGGAAATAAAGGAAAAAGAAGGAAAAAGAGTGGTTTGAAGGGGAGGCCATTTTTTCTTTTTTAAAATCTAAAGTATCATAGAAGTATAATCCTTGGTAAAAGGATCTTTGCTGGACAAACTCGGGTATCGTGAGTTTTAAAAAGCATCACTCACACTGAGTGCAGAGCCTTGGTTAATGTGAGAACTGACTCTTCTTCTAAGAATAAAAAGCCATATCGCATTGTTTCTTGTCTATTGCATAGTAAAAATGAGCATATGAGCAAACACCACAGAGCAATAAACCAGTAAAAGCTTGTAACTCCAGGAGGACTTGTCAGTGTTTCAGTTTTATAGTTACTATGCTGCTTCAATTTATACATTCTGGATTGCCAGATGCTTTGAAATACAACGTTCTAGAACTTAGCCTAGAGTTCTGTGATTGAGTTTGGAAGCATATGGTAAAGCTCAATTTGTCATCTGGACTACCAGTGCAAATAGTTCACCATATGAATTTGTCAAATTTATCAAGAAAGAAGCAATAACAGGCAATTGAAACATGCTCTTCAGAGGGTGCAAGTCACTAGTATGAATACAAGTATATTCTCTGCTAATTATTTTGGGGCTGTAAAAGACCATATAGTGACTTCAGAGATTAAAACAATTCATCCATAAAGGATGTTAGGCTGAACAATATTTGGGGTATGCTGGTGGTACTATTAAAATTCATTAATAGTAATGGAGTGCAGTGTTAGAAATGGTGTAAGACAGTGATATAGTAACATAAACGAGAGAGAGAAAACGTAATCCATTGTTTTTAGACAATTAGAATTAGGTAGGTGATCATGATAAATTTTTCATTTTGGATAGAGCCCACTTACTGAGCTTGCTGTGAAGTCCTACCTTCTTAAAGATTTACTTATGAAGCTGTCTCATGTGGCTTTCTAAGAGCACTGCAGCAAAAATAAGAGAAAATACTGTATAGAAGTTATCTCAGATTTTCTTAGCAGCAGTATTCCACCACTATGTTAGAAAAAGTGAGTCATGAAACAATGTAGATTATAATTACAATCTTTAAAGAAAGTTGAATTGTGACTTGGATTTCTTTTCATAAGGTAATTAGTCCCTATTATTTGTAGAACAAAGACTTGAAACAAATCCATTATTGTATATATATATTTTAGTCCATTATTGTCATTAAAGTAATTACTATAATAGTGGATGAAAGATAATGTGCTTTGCTAATTTATAATATTCATTGGGCTACTTGTTGTCTTGAATATACTAAAAAGCAGCTCATACAGAAATGCTAAAACTGGAATAAAGTAATTTCCTGTTGGTCTAGGCCGTAATTTAGGGCAGAATTTGAGGCAGAATGTTTATATGTAGCAAACATACCATAAGGTATGAAGCCACACTGTGAGCTTTCTCCTTCTTACCATCCCTTGTTCTTTTGATATTATAGGACATAACTTTTGACAAACGGAAGTATGTACATGGATAAGATGTATAAGTAAAGTAGTTTAAAAAAAATCTTTCTAACTTTTAAGTTCAGATGCTTTCTAAGGAAAATCTTGGTGGTTTTGTATTTCATTGTTGAAAAATAATAACAGAGCAACAATTTCTGTATATAACAGACAGATTTTATTTGCTTTTTCCTGAGAATTCATATAACTATCATTAGTAAGCAAAGTAATAAAAGCAAATTATTTGGTCTTGTCAAATTTGAGACTGTTTTTCAGCTGTTATACAAATACCAGAAGGGTTACTGTGCTACTCTAGAAATGCTAAAAGGGCCAAAGAGAAATCATATTCCAGGAAAAAAAAGATTGCAGAGGATGATGACGAAAGTATACAACTAGTGCTTAAAGTAGTCTACAGAACATAAATGAGTTGAAAAATAATCAGGTTTTTTTTTAGTGGCATTTAAAGAAAACACACATGATTTGTAATAATTTCATGTATAAACTTTCAAAATTTTAAATTTTAAAACAAATAATGTTCTTTGACTCATTTATTTAAGTTTAGTATTAAAAAGACATGTCAAAAAACAGAAGCTCCTTGACAAGCATATGAAGTTTCGTAAAACAGGCATTTAAAATGATACAATAGTTTATCAATATATTTACACAAGAAAGATTAATTAATTTCTATTAAACATAAATTAGACTTATTTGTTGAGTATGTTTTTATATAGACCCACAGAATTGCTCAGGCTACAAGGGACCTCTGAAGTTCATCTAGTCCAACCTTCCTGTCAAGCTGGGTCACCTACAACAGGTTGCTCGGAACAACCTCCAAGGACGGTGCCTCCAGGTCTTAAGGCAACCTGTGCCTGTGCTCACCCTCACAGCAAGAAGAAAATGTTTCATGATATTCAAAGGGGACCACTTGTGTTTTAGTACCCCTTGCCTCTGATCTTGTCTCTCAGCACTGCTGGGACGAGCATGACTCCATCTTCTGTGTAACATGCCTGCAGATATTTGCATAGATTGATATGACAGCCCAAATCCTTTGCTTGTCTTCTCAAGGTTTAACAATCCCAGCTTTACCAGTCTGTCTTTATGTGAGAGATACTCCAAACCCTTGACCATATTAGTGGTCCTTTTCTGAATTCTTTACAAGAGTTACATATTTCACTTGTCCTGGGCACACTACTCCACATATGGCTTCATCAGTGCTGAGCAGAGGGGATCAGATCTCTTGATCTGGTCGCAACTCTCTTCCCAGAGGCCTTGAACCCTCTTTGCCATAAGGGCACAGTGCTGGCTCACATTCAGCTCTGTGTTCTCTACGACTCCCTGGGCCTTTGAAGAAAAGCTGCTTTCCAACAGGGTGGCCCCCAGCAGCTACTGCTCTATTGCTCTATTCCTTGTGTAACTGCAGGAGGTTCCTGTCAGCCTGTTTCTCCAGCCTTTTGAGATTCCTTTAGATGGAAGCATGAACCTCTGGGTATATAAACCACACCTTCCAGTTTTGAATCATTAGCAAACTTCTTGAGGTTATGCTCTGCCCTGTCATCCAGAATAATGAGAATATTGAGCAAAGCTGGATCCAGCTGGATCTAGTTGGATCTAGTGCTGATGCTTAGGGTACGGAACTAGATGTTGGCCTCAACTAGACTTCATGCTATGGATCACCTCCCTATGGATCCAGCTATTCCACCAGTTTTAAGTCTGCTTCACTGTCTACTCATCCAGCCTATGCCCCATTATATTGTTTCTGAAGAACTTTTGGGAGACATTGTCAAAATCCTTTCTGATGTAGACAATGTCTTTCTATTAGACTTAGAGGAGCAATCCTCTCCTGCTTGTGTGACTTTGCACGGTGCAAGGTTTGATTATTATTTTTCCTTTTGTATGAATGTCATAAATAATAAAAAAAGTTTTAGTTCAGTTGTATTGGGATTCTTTTCCCCTGTTTATGACACAATTATTTTGCTCATGAACAGTTTCATCAGCAGGATTCCCTGTGGGCTCTCAGAAATGCTTTTATACTCTGCTCCTCTGTTCCAATGGATGTATGACTGGTGATAGCATATAAGGTGGTTAATTTCTGTTGCTTTTAAGAATACAAAATGATGGATGCTATTTTTGAGCAGAAGAAAAAGTAGCAATAGAAAGTTTTGTTTTATAATGCTAACAACTTTGGATTCATATTATCAGTCTGAATGTATAAGACTTAGACAGAAAATAAAAATACAACCCTGCTTTTGTATTTAAAATATTCAGCAATTATTCCTTAATAATTTGCTTTGGGTAGTTGCATCATTAGTGGCATACACTGAGAACCAAAGGGACAGTGAGAGACAGCATCCTGCACATGAGATCCTAATGTTTAAAAGATAACATGTTATGCAGATGACAAGAGGATCATGTCTGTGGATGGGTCGTTGTTTCTTAGCTCCTATTTATTTTGCTGCAGCCAGCCTCAGGCTAGTTGGAAGTCCTTATTTTATAAATAAGGAGGAAAATAAATGGATACTATATAAAGCCTTGATAAATTAAACTGAGGAAAAAATAACTCCATCTGAGTATTTGCATTACTTTTATAGCATATTTTCCAGTCCTTCTAATTAATAAGAAAGCAAGCAAGTAATGTAAGTTTAATGATATCAAATTAGTTCTTTAACTATACTAAGCTCATGATTATTTTTTTGTTGTGTAATATCTCATACATAGCACAGTTAGGGTGTCAGTTTGTTGGCAGACTGACAATTATGTCTTTTGGTGTTGTGAAGCTCAGTGTGCTTTGTGAAACTCTATTTTTCTTATATATAAGCATTAACTATAATATTTCAAAGCAAAAAGCCCAACAACTAAATTTGCAGAAGTTGATACAGAGTGTATGTGCTTGTGCTTTTTTGGTTAATTTTGCTGTGATTTCTGCCATCCTAGTACAAATATATTAAGCAAATGATGTAGTTTGAAAATAATTTTGATGCCATGAAATTAATAAGAATAATTTGGATAATGTAGCTTAATTTCCAGTAATCCTTGTAGAGTACTAATATTTCATTTCAATTTCTGGATTATTCTTAATGCTGCTTTCTAACAGGAAGAATGCAAACATTCTCAAGTTTTTTGGCAATTAGAAAATTTAAGATTATGTTTAAGGGAAGAAGAAAAAAAAAGAGAACACACCTTAGTTTATCAGGTGGCAACCAAGAGCACCACATGAGCTGATACAAAAGCAGGGTAATAGTCTCATATTTTCCAGTGTATCGGCCACAAGAAATATTTACTTTTTCAATATATATATTTATTTGTTATTTGCGGCTGTGAACTATTAATAATTTTAAATGCTTAGCCAACTTAGTACTGTAAAATAGAGTGGAACAAGTAATCTACCTCAAAAATTCATGTTTAAAGATATTTGATAATATTAACACTGTCTTGTAAACCGACACTGCATGTTAGGGGTATTTACTGTTCTGTTCTGTAAGATAACACACAAGTGAAGGAGAGATAACTTGTGTCTTAGAAGTGAATTTTCTTGGCATATTTGCGTAGGTAGAATGGCCACTCCCTGCTGACAGACACTATTGAATTATTTCAGTGAATTCACAAATAAATTAAATCCATAAAAAAATCCTGGAACTACACAGTATTAAAAATTATAATTGTTTATACTTAAAACAATTAAAGTGATTATAAGGTTTTAGTGCTCCTCAGCATACGAATACTGTCATCATCTCAATAGTGATTCAGGCTTTGTAGACTTCTGTGCAGGCCTAGCGCCTCCAGTTTTATTTTGAGATTCTTGAGAACTGGGATAAAAGAGAGATTATTCTTTGTGTTCCTTTCATTGTTTTTCCCCTTCTTTGGATTTTTTAAAAAAAATCATAGCATTAATTTTGTTTTCTGTGGATATATTCAGTAATCTGTACTAAGCACTTCATGTGATTTGCCTGTGAAATAGCTTTTAGACTTCCACCATCTAGGTGGAAGTTTCCACAGCAATAGGCAGCAGGTACACTTCCAGTCTGCTAAGACTTTTACAGGATGTGTTGGAAAATAAGATATGTTGGAAGAATATGGGGAATCCTTAAGTGCTCTGGAATTCTTGGAATTTTTTTTTCCTATTATTAGGGCAACTTTTTTGGCTTGATGTAAGTAATTTTCGAAAGCCAGTGAAATGATTACAATAAAAAGGCTGTGAAGTGGGACTGTTTACTGTTTTGACTGAACTTAAGATATATATGTCTGCTGTTTGGAGTTTTAGTTTGGGCTAAAATCTTTGCTGCCACCTTCTTCTGATGGTGTTCTGGCTGTTTTAGATGTATTTCTTAGCTGGGATAAGGAAAGCCAAAAAGATAAAGAATATACACTCATCCTTCCAGCTTTGTTATGCATATCATGGACAGATGGGCATGTTTGCTGGAACCACAAATTCCTAGGTTGGCAAAAGTGGAGCATTTGTGCTATAGATAAGGAAAAAGAAGAGCAATTACTATCGTAACCAGGTTACTGGGCAGAGCATTTATAACACCCAGTGCAGCAGCTTCACTGTTATTTCATAAATACATAATATATCTCAGTCTGGTCTGCATCCCAACACCGTGTTTTGTTGTGCAGAAGTAGCTCACAACAAACAGAACATGGTGTGAAACAAATTAATATCTTACATTTCCTAGAGTCATAGCAGACCTTTTGCATCAAATCACATTCTTACCTCTATCTTGAGCAGGTACTGAAACCTTTCTGTACCTAACAAATATTCAGACATCCTTGTTGTTGTGGATTTATTATGCCTGCAGACGCAAAGGAATTGAAACATTTATATACAGCAACACAAAACAATTAAGAACAGCTCTACTAGAGTACAGATCAACCCTATGCAGAAATAGAAGTTGGTCATAAGATTAGTTTGGGGTTTGTTTCAGGAGCTTTTGGTTTTTGTTTTCGCAGTTTCTGGTTTTGGTATTTTGGTTTGGGTTTTTTGTTGTTGTTGTTGTTGTTGGTTTTTCCGCCCATTCGTGCATGTGCATACAACACTTTAGAGACTATTTTACTCAATTGGATCTGTTCTGGTAACCTATGCCTAAGCTCAAGCAAGAAATTCAAAGCCTAGAAATTTCTACACATCAAGAAATTTCTCCTGTGTTATTCTTGGTTTTTTTTCCCCTCCTCTCTGCAAGAACTGAAAACAAAGGAATGCCTCACGATTTAGTAGTTTGAAATTAATTTAAAGGGTTAGATTAATCATGTTTTTCTCTCTCCATTATATGTCACATGGCTGTGTGTTTGAGGACTAAAGTATTGCTTCAATTTTATTATTGACTGATCTTTTGCAAAGTTGATCAAGTAAATTTTGTTCTATGTTCTTGCTTTTTTCTTTTTTACCCTGTCAAATTTAGGCAACACATGGAATTGAAAAATTGGATATATGAATATATAAGGTTATTTAATGCAAAAAAAATTTAAAATTTCTTGAGCTGAGATACTGTAAAGAGAATTTCAAGGTAGCATTATCTGAAATCAGAGCATAAAAATATAAACTCTTTCTA
>QUSF01000011.1:17339914-17488677 GCA_003676055.1 Chloebia gouldiae
AGGTAGCATTATCTGAAATCAGAGCATAAAAATATAAACTCTTTCTATTTTTATATAAAATATAAAAAAATATAAACTCTTAAACTTTTAATCAACCTGATTAGAAACACAACTGTTAAAACCTTTTTCAACATATATTTCTGTTGCAACTGACTCTGAAAATTTGAATGTAGGGTAGGTAGCAGGGTTCTGCAAGTCATTTGATACCTTAAAAGTTGTGATTTTCCAAAATTAAGAGGGAAAATTGGAAAACAAAGCTGATATGAGAATATTTTTAAATTATAAGTGACTATTCATGATGAATGGAGTATAAGTTGCAAATCTAGGAATATGTTTTGGGTGGAACCTTTTGCCAGTAAAAATTTGTGAGTACAATATTGTGATCCACTGGTATTTTTAGGATGCTAATATGTACATGTGTCTCTGCATAGGTATTTAATGCCTCTTTCTGTTTTTCTGCTTTTTACATTAAGTAGCATTTCTGAAGAAGTACATAGTTCGGTGGGTGTTTGCATTGTGCCCTTCTATAAATTCTTATGTCCAGTGAGTACATGAAAAACCTTTTAATATCTTGAGATTTTTAACTCATTAGAAATTACTGTCATGTGTAATTAAATCTTTCTGCTGTGTTCTCTGGATTTTGCATCTGTAGGAGCACATCAACAAGTATGTTCTTGTCCTCTTCTCTGACGCTGCTTCAGATGAGTGGAAACTAAAGCAATATTCTTGGTACTTTTCCATGTTTAGAACTCAAGTATGAAAACCTGTTAGTGATTTTACAGCAATGTTTTCAGCTAATGATGATATTGGCCCATTACTTTAATTTTACTGCAAATCTGAAGTAAGATGAGTTACTTTGAATGCTGTGGTTTAAAAAAAATTGCAGACCTGCATGAAGATTTATAGCAAGAAATCAGTAAATATTTGAGAACTTCCTCTAAAGTTCTTAAAGCAAAGAGTTTTAAGGAACAAAACTAGGAGAGAATACAAACTATTTGCTAAATGCTCATGTGATATTCAGCAAAAAAAAAATCTGTTCAGGATTTGCAGGAATTGATATTCTGAGCTCTAGTGATGTAATTCAGCAAACTATAGCAGGGCCTATTTTTAAAGGACGTTGTAAACATTTAAAGAAAAATATAACATTTAAGGCTACCTATGGCTAACTTGCATGGTTAAGTTATACATTTGCATTAAAACATGCTATAAACCACTTTATCCCTGAGTGGTTGGAAAGTGATAAATATATATATATAGTTTTAAAATTTACATGTGTATCAGTGATCTAAAGCATAGATACAATTGTATTATGAAATACCTCATGATCCAAATGATACACAAAAATCCTGTATAATGATGACATTTTTGCGGTCAAGCTCACTTTTCTTTTTTTGTACCCTCCCCAATTTACTCTGGACAAGATTCCTGGACTTCTACTGTTCCATGTTGGAAATTCACATGCAGAGTCATCTGTCAGTTACTCTTTTCTATGCCTATGTTCTTAAAGCATGACCTGCTCTCCCTGGAGACTGGGAGGAGACTATATCTATATCCCTTTGGGTGTTCCTAGATCAGTGGAAAATTAATTTGGTGAAGCATAGGTATTAGGGACTCTTCTACTAAGAAGTTAGTCTCAATGATAATATGTGGTAAAACAGATTAATTTGTGATTTCTACAGACACCCTAAGTGTTTTTTGGGAGTCTGCTCAGAGGGATTATAATCTCTTAAAGACCTCTTAGGCTGTAATTTAACTGGCAAATAGGGTATAACAGGGAGGTTACTGCAGCTTCAAGCAATCAGTACTGATAAACCAGTGCCTACATTGCTCGTACTTGAGATTATTTCTTCTGGTGTCCCACTGGTCACAGAGCTCTGTGTACACAGACCTGGTATCTACCATCGGGTTTCACTTTGTTTATGTTCTATTTACATACTACAGGACTATTGTGCATTGTGCTATGCACAACAAAGTGGTAAAGGTGGACTAGTTTCACAATGAACTCCCAAGCCAAACTAACACACAAATATAGATGCAACCTTGAACTGTGGGCATTTTATCTCACTTGCTGATTGTGCTATTATGTTTTACAGAAAGAGAGCATGCTTGTATTTCTTAAACAACAGCACCATTACATGGGTTATACAGAAAAAGAACTCTGAAATGAGTGAAAAATTATGTTTTTTTTTTTTTTTTTTTTTTTTAAAAATGAAAAGGTTGGTCAAATATATAAAAATGGGTTATATATAACTGTTGTCACTGTGAAGAACCATATTGACCAGATAACTAAATAAGCCATTTCATCTTTTGCAGCTACAATTACAAATTTCATACTTTATTTCTAAAGTAGAAAAACAGAAACAGTTTATAGTATAATTTCTTGTAAATACCCCTAATTTACTAAAATTTTCTTCTTGTTAGGCAAACTAGTGGTTTTTTTAATACTATATTATTTTATCATCATCCTAAAATTCAGCCATGTTGGTGGTTGCAATTTTCCATTGTAATTAGAAACAACATTTTTGTATCTAAATTATGCCACCTATTTTATTAATAATTTATTAATTTATTAATACTTAAATGTTTGTTTTTTAGGCAGGAAAAAAAACAGAGTGGATGGAGAAGTCTTTAAACTACAATCTTTATTTTGACAACTATGATTAATAGTAAGAATTTGCTGTTGTAGATATTTTGATTGCTTTTTCCAAAGTTCTCTAGTGCTTGTCTCAGAGTCAGCATGGAATTCAAATGAAATTAAATGCATTTACCAATTCCTTTAATGCCTTTAGAGGTGCTCTGTTTAAAACTTAGTGCTGATTCAAAAGGCAAAATATCTTTGTCCACTTCTTTTAATGCAAACTAGCATGCTTATAAATAAATTGTTTATTTAACAATGCCTGTTTTTAGGAATTTCCAACAGTGTCCTTTACAAACATAATAGGAGAATGATGATCTAAGGTCAGCACAAATTTTGGGTACATTTTCATTTATGTTACTTTTCAGAGAACATTTGCAAATATGCCTAAATTTCATAATTATCTAATAGAATCCATACACATATATGAGTTACTAGGATAAAAATACATATTGCAGAAATATGCTCCAGTATTTTCCTGAACTAAAAGGGCCTGGTATATTATGTGCATTTTATGTCTAACAGGGAAATTAAATTACTGTATTATTACTGAAACAGCCTTCTAAATTAATTTTAAATTTTATCAGAAAAAAAGGAAGAACCATAAGATGGTATATAGAACACACTGGATAATGTAGATACTGTGAAAATAAGAACTATAGGTTTCTGTAACAAATTTCCCATCAAGGACATCTAGAAAGGAGCCTGGAATGGTACAATAGAGCCACCTCTACTACAATGTTGTGATATTTGGTGCATTTTTTATAACACATAATTAATAGAACATAAAATGAATTGCTAAATAGTATGATGTTGTTTTACACAATGTTATGTTGTCAAGTTAGTAAAGTAAAACCAGAAAAAGTTTCACAGTATACAAACAAGATTATGAAGAACTGACATGTAGAAATGTGAGTACAAGTTTTATTTCCCAGAAATTCATTCACAGTCTTGAACATTATGAGGGAAGATATGCCTTCTGGAGAAAGAAAATCCATAAAAAGAAAAATTGTTTAGAAAAAAATTACAGAGACTAATGTTGCTGAGCTCCTGTATTTTAATATATAACTACAGTGCTACCATGAAGTTTTTATCTTATTCTCTATATTGTGGGCAGAATAATATAAATTCTTAAATTTCTTAATGTAGCATCCATATTGGGGGCAAAATATAAGAATATAATTAATACACTTGTTTTTGCTAATTTTACAAAAGAGTCTGTCAAATGCAACTTATAATTTACTGTTTTCTGAACATGCCAGTGTGTAAGAATTTATAATCTGGGGCACATTTACTTTGCAAAATTAAGATGTTGTGCATTTAAGTGCTGCTGGATACAGATTCAAGCAAGCAAGACAATTTAAGTTTTGTTTTGTTTTTCTTTTGTGCTGATTTTTAACATGAAAAATGGTTCATCCTGAAGCTGCAAGGAGTATATCGTGGTCACAAGTGCAGAGGTGAATATGTATTCATTTAGTCCTGCATAGGGAAGACAGCTGTGATTTTCTGTGTTGTCACTAGATGTTGTCACTAGATGTCATTGTTCTTCTCAACAATATTTCTACTAGACATTAGAAAAGTTGTCCAATATTTCAATGAGTATGTATAATTTGATAACATGGGTTATAAGGAAGAGAGTTTTGTTCTTTAAAGGAAGTGAGATGTCTTTCACAATTTGTTTTGTTGGTTGTGATTTGATGCCTCTTTGTGTAAAGTTCTGCACACAGGCTGCATGAATGAAGGCTGCGCATTCACCTTGCTCTAACCACATCACACTGAGTAGATGAAACTCTGGAGAACAGACTGTTTCTCTTTAGCAGAGAACAGCTAAAGGTGAATGGGACACAGGAGAGCCTGAGAGGAAAAAAGACCACACCATGAAGAGAGCTAGGCAAAAATTCTGAATAATGCAAAGAGCGGGATGAGTGACCAGACAAAACAATAGGAGACAGTGAATCTTTTCCCAGGGGCATGGCTGGGGCAGATGCTTAGGAAATTTGGTTTTGGATTGAGGATGAACTTTAAGGGAAGAATCCACTCTGTGGTCTGGGTCAGCCTTACTGATGAAAAGGCATCTTTATGGATCAAGCATCATTCAGGTGTATTCAATGTCTCTCAAAGCTGCTTGAGATGATCTCATTACCACCTTATACTATCTGACATGAGGGTGTGCACCTACTTCAAATATTCCTAACTCATTGTCAGAGATAAGGTTTTCTATTTTCTGTTTTCCTTTTCTTTTTTCCTTAATCACATTCTAAGTAAATGTCTTAGTATTTTTTTATTTTTTTACAGTGTGTCAATAAAAGATATAAGTTATTACAGGTTAATATTGTCTTCTTGCTTGATGCGTGTTAAATTCATTTGGAAAGAAGATGGTTCAGAAAGACAGATAATACTTGCTCAACATTACTATAAAAAGGGAACTTTTGCAATTTTCACAGGTATAATTAATGTCAAAAATTGTTAGGTATTTATATAATATTCTTTTCTGAATAAGGGCAATTAGATCACTTATAAAAGCAAATGCTTCTAGCTTTAAACTTTCTTTTCCACTTTTCTATGTGAGATATGGTATATTAATTCCTATTCCTTTATTAGATTAACTTCTCATGAAAATTTGTGAAATTAGGTGGCTAATACATGTGTTCATAAGCTATGGGCTAATTTTTATCTCAAGATCTTATTTTTAAAACAACTGCCTTAGAGATTTTATATACTATAACATCAGTTTTGTCTTCTAAATTCTATGGAAAAATCCCAGTGACTTTCAAAATTCTTTTATTTTGACAGATGCAAAGGGTATATAAAAAAACTATTTTAATATGAACATCAAACAAAAATATAAGTTGTTCCAATAAAAAAAAGTGCTACTTTAAGGTTTCTATAAGGCTTTATTTCAGAATGGATTTCAAGACAAAATGGGAGCAACAATTTGTGTGGGTTATATTACATTTATTAGTAAGCAGCCTTTCAGATATTTGGCAGTCATCTTTTCTAATTATTTGGAGAAATCTGTCTATGCAGGATGTACTGTAATTTTTAAAGTATTTTATTTTTTATGATTGTGTTTTATATACGTAATATAAAAATATTTTTTCACTTCTAAGATGTTTCTTGTCTTGGATATATTTATTATCTCAATTTAAACACATGTACAGCTATGTTATATAATGTAGAAATCCTTTTTTTTAAAGTTATTTTCTTTATGTATTATTTGTTGCAATGTAGACTATGAGTTCTGTTATCAAGTATATCATGGCAAAAACAAAGTAGAGGTAGAATTTTCCTTCTGAAACTGAAGTGAATTTTCATAGTTAAACTGATTTGTATCATTGCAAATTAAAATATTCAGATTTGTAACTTATCCTCAAGTTACAAATGAATGAATTTCTTAGTGTAATTATTTTCAATGACTTGAGAGATTGAATGGAAAAAAAAGTGTGTGTTGGGAGTATGACTCCTTAATGCTAGACTGTGTGGCCAGGTCATGACTTTGACCTGACCACCCAGAAGTTAATTCTCTCAGTAGTGTCAAAGAGAAGTTCTAACATCTCTGTAATCAATTATTCACTGTACCAGAGATACTGGTAAACTCACAGTTCCTCACATCTGTTATTTGCCCTCTGTTAATTATCCTTATTACTGAGCCCAAAAGTGTTTGAAACACTCCTTGGAATAAGCTTTTTATAGTTGTGGATTACAGGCCACATTCAATGAACTCTGGTAGTTGCTATTAACATCTTTCAGACCTATCAGTAATAAGAAAGTGGGTTTGGAATATAACCATTGCTTTTATTTTCTTTTCTTAAATTGCTGCCTTGGTTTTTGAGTGCCCTTCTTTTTCATGTCCTTGATAAAACCTTTGCTGATGTCTTGAACTGAATTCCATTCCAGCATGTATCATACCTCCTTACAGTGCTTGCTATAAATAAGAAATCTGGAACTCTGCAGACTCAAAAGTGAAGTCAAAACTACCAGTTTGTTGCCATATTAATGAGGAACATATCAGCATAGTTATTATATTCAGGCTGGCCTTGGAGGTTTTTCATGCATCTGACATAGCTTAGCTAATTATAAGCTATATGCTTTAAGTCATGAAAGCCCATGGCACTGTACAAACAAAAAGTGAGTTAAATTCTTAGGGATTATAAGCATGTAAATGGATTATCAGTAGGAAGCTTTTTAACTCAGCAATTTTCTTGTTAGGCCCTGAAGTTGAAAACAATATCTCTTTTAAAACAATTAGATTTTTGTAGCTGGAGACGAAACAGCCATGTTCTCAGTATCTGTATTTATTGAAATTCAAATTAGTCTGTATATGTATATTTTTCTAAGGCAAGAATTTAGTTACCTTTTATGGAAAAAAAATGAACAAATCTAGTGCTGACCTTTCCTTAAGCCTGCATTTCCTTTAAAAGACAATTCTGAGCCTTCATATATTTCTATTAGCAAATCCTTCTTGCAACAGTGCTATGGTCTTGACTGTCCTCTTTGGATAATGACAATCAAACATTCAAGTGCTTGGAGAGCATGAAACTTCTGTGTTTTAGAAATGAACGAGGTACAGAATGTGGATCTTGATTTCTGCACATCTCTGTGCATCTTTGACCTCAGTACCAGGGAAAGTCATAGAGCAGCTCATCTGGAGTGCCATGTGGAATGTGCAGGACTACCAGGGGACCAGGCTCTGCCAGAAGGGGTTCGTGAAAGGCAGGTCCTGACTGACACTCAGTCGATGTGGGAAAGGCTGTGGATGTTCTGTGCCTGGACTTCAGTCAAGGACAGTGTCAAGGACAGTGTCAAGCCTTCGACACTGTCTCCCATAGCATGCACCTGGAGAAAATGGCTGGTTATGGCTTGGATGGCTGTGCTGTGCACTGGCTAGAAACCTATCTGGATAGCTAAGCCCAGAGAGTGGAGGTGAATAGAGTTACATCCACCTGGCAGTCAGGCATCAGTGCAGTTCCCTAGGGCTCAGTATCAGGGTCAGCTCTGTTTAATGTCTTTATTGATTATCTGGACAAGAGGATTTGGACAACTTCAGTCAGTTTGCACACAAAACCAAGTTGGGCAGGAGTGCTGATCTGCTGGAGGGCAAGAAGGCTCTGCAGAGGGATCTGGGCAGGCTGGATCGATGGGTTGAGGCCAATAATGTGAGGTTCAAGGCGTAGTGCCCTGCCCATGGGTCACAAAAACCCCAGGCAGTGCTGGAGGCTGTATTGGGTTTCCATAGCCAGGTTTTGGAAGTGGGGTGGGAGGAGTGGTGGAGAATCTACAGGAGTGGGTTCTGTGAGAAGCTATGAGAAACTTCCCCCCTGTCCAAGCCAATGACAGCTGGCTCCAAGAAGAACCCTCCACTAGCCAAGGCCAAACAAATCATAGTAGCAACTCTGTGATAGCTTATATAAGATGAAAAAAACCCCTTATTATGCAGCTGTAGTCGCTCTCAGAGAAGAGAAAAGTGAGACTGTATGAGAGGAACTACTCTGAAGACACCAAGGTCAGTGCAGAGGTGGGGCAGGAGGTGCTCCAGAGGCCAGAGCTGAGGTTCCCTAGCAGCCCGTGGTGTAGACAAACATCATGGTGAAGCAGCTGTGCCCTGCAGCCCATGGAGGTCCTGAGGATGCAGAGCTCCACTTGCAGTCCATGAAGGAAACCAACACCAGAGCAGGTAGATACCCTCGAAGAACTTTAGTCTGTGAGAAGGAATCATGCTGGAGAAATCTGGGGAGAACTCTCCTTTGGGAGTGACCCCATGTTGGAGCAAGGAAAGGACTCCTCTCCCTGAGCAGCAGCAGAAATAACCTGTGATTAAATGAGAGTAACCTCCATTCCTCGTCTCCTGTGCTGCTGTGGGGGAGGAGGTGAACCCCAGGAAGGAGGTTAGGATTGGGAAAGATAGTTTAAGATTAATTTTACTTCTCATTATCCTGTTCTGATTTTGAGCATTAATAAATCCAGTTAATATCCTGAAGCTGAGTCTTTTGTCTGTGATGGTAGTTGGTGAGCAATATCTCCCTGTCCTTACCTCAGCTCATGAGCATTTTGTTATATTTTCTCACTCCTATCCAGTGGCACAGGGATAGGTGAGTACCTGGCATCCAGCAAGAGTCAATCGACCATACAAACTTAGATCAGTGTGGCTGGAAAGCTGCCCAGTGCATAAGGGCCTGGGGGTGCTGGTGACAGCAGCTGGACATGAGCCAGGGTGTGCCCAGGGGGCCAAGAAGGCCAAAGGCATCCTGGCCTGGATCAGCAATGGTGTGGCCAGCAGGAGCAGGGCAGGGATTGTCCCCCTGTGCTGGGCACTGCTGAGGCCACACCTCGAGTGCTGTGTCCAGCTCTGGGCCCTCACTGCAGGAAAGACACTGAGGAGCTGGAGTGAGCCCGGAGAAGGGCAATGGAGGTGGGGAAGGGTCTGGAGCACAAGTCCGGTGAGGAGCAGCTGAGGGAGCTGGGGGTGTTTAGCCTGGAGAAAAGGAGACTCAGGAGTGCTCTTACCACCCTCTACAACAGCCTGAAAGGTGGCTGTAGCAGGTGGAGGTCGACTTCCTCTCAGCTAACAACAGACTTACCTCTTAAGAGGAAGAGATTAGAGGAAATGGCCTTGAATTGTACCAGGGGAGGTTTACATTGGATATTAGGAAAAATTTATTCACTGAAGTGTGTGGTCAGGCATTGGACCAGGCTGCCCAGGAAAGTGGTGGAATAACTGTCTCTGGAAGTGTTCAAAACCGTGTGGATGTGGCCCTTGGGGACATGGGGTTCAGCAATGGACTTGGCAATGCTTGGGTTAACCATCAGCCTTGATGGTCTTCAGAGTCTTTTCCAACCTATATGCTTCTGTGATCCTATGATTCTCAGTTATCCAGTACTGTATTCATCAGTCAGCTCACTCAAGTAAGATGACAAGCAGTAATGTACAGTTCAGTGGTGAGATGTACTAATATCAAAAATCTCTTTAATTTTTCAGTTTGGGGACCATGCTGAAACGGGTGTGATAACTCCATCTGAAATGAGAGGAGCAGTAGACATTGTCAGGGACATAAAATGCAGCAAAGGAGTTTCTACAGATTTCTTCCTAAAAAAACTGTCATTAACATTTTTTTCCAAAATACTTTGTGTGAAATACGATGCTGTACACAGTGAACTGCTGATGGGCATATTTAATACTGTACTGCCTTGAAAACAGTATGCTACAGTATTGCAAGTAGTGTGCATGCCTATTAATGATGCCTGATATCCTTAGAAACGAGGAGAGAAAAAGGGGATAGATGTCTAGATAAAGGGAAAAAGAAAATGAGAACAATATGCAACTGTAAGAGAGAGCTAATAGAAAATAATTTGTGCTTTCACTGGACAAAAGTAATATCTGAATACCCAGAGCTGGCTGGAAAATGGCAATTGGCTCTTGGGGAGAAGGAATTTTCTTTGTATCTGGAACATTTTCTTTGTATCTGAAACAAACTCAAACTTTTTACATTTATAAACATAAAATTTAAGTGAAAGTGAACAGCCATTTCCCTATGCTTTCCAATATGGAAATGTTTAAAAATGTATTTAATTGTGATATAGGAAGATGAAGTACAAGTTCTTCTTCTGCATGTATCAGCATTAAGATTCAACATGCATTTCCCACAACACTGCTGATTCCTTTAACAGGGGATAACTAGGATTCCTGGAAACAGAATCTAAGTATACAGTCTGATTTAGCACTTCCTCAGTCTGTTTAGCATTTCATGATCTGCAGGGCAACAGGTCCAATTTTCATTTTATAAATAATGAGGTCAAAGCAAAATATCCTCTTATACCTCCTTTAATTCTTAACATGCTTTGTCCTTGTCTCCTTCCATCTGCTCTCACCACCTTAGTCTGGATTATAATTTCAAAAATGTAGAATTGTCAAAATCAGAACACCATAGGTATTAAAATAAGCAAAAAACTGCAATCAGCATCCTGCTGTTTCTTCCCACTCTTCACCTGAACTCTGTGAATTTTATGTAGCAGGTTTTCTATAAGACCTATAGTGCAACAGGTTTTTTTCTGTTGTTTTAATTTTTTTTTGTTTCTGAATTAGCCACAGTGTTATACAAAGAGTTACAAAACAAAATAAGTTTCTCATATCTCCAATATTTGCAAAAATACCCACCCAAGTTTTCTTAAAATTCAGCAGTGTGAAATCGCTTTCTAATGAATTCTTCTCAGTGCTAGTTTAATTATACTGCTTGAAGTACCATATTCCTTCTGCTATCTTCTTCAGAAACATTTGGCAGCCTACCAAAATAACCATACACTCAAACTTTCTGAAACTCAAGGTTCCCTGCATCAAGAGCAGCAGATTTTGTGGGCAAATCTGGAAGCCAATGTGTGAGTTGTCACAGCAGGTACAGCACTGGCAACTCATCATCTGACCAAGCTAAAGAGACAGGTTTAATCAGGGGATGATGATGATGATTTAACACTTGCTGAGCAGTGCTCACTCCTAGCCCCCAGCTCCAGACAGTAGCCACAGTAGAGACAAGAGCTGTCTTCAACAAAGGTGTATCACCTCTGCATGGTAGAGATATTAATTAGCAAGATGGGAATACAGGAAAATCAAAAAACCTCTGCTCTATGCCTGGGCAGGTAACTTTTGTTCTTGCTCTCTGTATAGATCTATAATGATGCAGCATTTAATTATTTAATCTTACTTTTTATTTGGAATCTGTTTGGCTGTCAGGCACAGTCAAGGTTCACTGAAGAACAGCACCAGCTAAAACAATTTTACAGCAAAAAGCAGCAGAGAGCAAAGACAGAAAAACATTACAGACACTGATGAGAGAAAGACCACTTCATTTATGTCACTAAAGTGATAATGAATTTATGTAATGTGCTCAAGACAAATTTCTATTGAGTGTTTTTCTTAAGTAAGTACTGTGAAAGCATATGGTCAAAATCCCTTTGTCTTATATTTAATTTTTCTATTAGTTTTATTTTTGCTATTTTGTATAGCCTTCTTATTATTGTCTTAACAATTAAAAATTAAATCTCACTTTTTTTCATTAATTTTCTTATATTTTATTCTCTTCTTGTCCCAAAAAAAATTAAGAATGTGTAATATCTTTACACTGAATAACAGCAAGAAAGGTACTTAGTTCCTTTCAAATAGGGAAGAATACATACCCCTTTCTTTGTAAATCCAGTATTAATTTGTTTATTGACAGTATCAAGGATGACATTACAGAAGTTAATGTATCTTGTAATTATTACTTCTATTGTGACAGCAAATAAAGGTAAGCAATTACCTAAAAGCATAAGAAACATAGAATCTCTGAATCAAAAGGATTAAAGTAAAGTATTTCAAATAATATGATTTAATATCAGTATTCCCTCTGATATACCACATCATGAAAACAGTACTTGCAAACTTGGGAAATTTTACTTCTAGGGTATCAGTTGATGAAAAATATGAAGCAGTGACAGCAAAATAAATAAAATGTGGTGAAATCTATAAGCATAACTGGAACTGCATTTTCAGCTGCCAGCAACTGAAATATCTACTAATTATATTTAGCACTACACAGCCACCACAGTGTAAGTTGCTACTATTGGAAGCTGCTTGTCTTAGGACATAAAATGAGTATTCTATACAGTCCAAGAAATCAACTATTTCATGCCAGGAAATGTTAGTTCAAAACACTTCCAGTTTCCACTTCCTTTATATAGTAAAAAATGTCAGACAGATTTATTCAGAAAATATGTCCTAGGTGTAGTTTTGGATTAAAAAATGTTGCCTTGGGGACTTTTGCTTCAGAAAACAGTATTACTATTGTTGTCAGGCATTTTAAGTAAGTTTGTCTTGTCCCCAGGTTTAGAACCAAAACAGACTTATTTATGAAACAATGTACAAAGAACCATTTTAAAAAGAATGTCACTCCATAAAACTGATGTAACACTAAGAGTCTTGTTCAAGCTTTGGCAACATGCTATTGACATCCTGGTAGACGGATCAATGCCAAAAAAACTCCTAAAGTGGTAAGACATACTGTCCCTAAAGTGGCAAGATTATAATAGCCATTCCATGACATAAGAAATAAAAATTAAAAAAAAAAACACGCCCAAACCAAGCCCAAAAAGCCTAAACCAAAACATCCAGCCACAATATTTAGAAAGAGGAGTTTCATTTCTATTCCATCTACTGTCAAAACTTGCAGAAAGTTAATGTTATCCTAATTTCTAACTGGGCATTTAAAATCACTCTGCTGAAAAGTTAAACTAGCTGTAAGAAGCAGCAGCTTATTCTTCATAGCTGAAGAGAAAAAAAAGGTGATTAAAAATATTGTAAAAATATTTATTTTGTGAGGTTGGTTTGTCAATAATGAAATAGAAAATCTGATTGGCTTTTTTGCTTTGCCAACTATGATTTTCCTTTTCCTTTTTATTCTCCTTCTCCTAATAATTAAAAAAAAAAGAAAAAAAAAAGAAAAAACCAAACAACCCAACAACAACAACAAAAAATAAAAACAAATCAAACCCAACCCAAACCCAGAATTCTCTAAACACCCTTCTAAACACCTTGAAGGATGAATCTCAGTTATAAAGTCTTGAAGGATACAAAGAAGTCTCTTGCTATACTTTCAATTATTTTCATGCTAGTTGAAATCCATATCCACCACTTATTATCTTTAAATATCTATAGCATAGTAATTATTTTCTATAAAAACCAACTCTAATAAACAGCAAACACTCAAAATGCTGAGTTCTGTATTATAATAGAATTTTAGTTTCCAGTGAAAAGCTGTTTTCTAGAAACTTTAAATAAAAGATGTTGTCATCAAATTTAAAATGGTGGAATTTAATATTTTAACATTGTAAAAAGAGTATGAAAAATAAATGGTTACTGAACTGTGGAATTACTTCAAGTATACACATGTATCTTGATTCGTAAAAATAAGTGTTAACTTTAAGGAGATGAAAATTCCTTTAGGCAAAATACCAGAAAAATTCAAACAAAAAAAAATTTAAATCAGTGATTGAAATATTGAAATTATTGAAAATATTTCCATTTGCTATTTTAAATTATATTAAACTTTTAATATTTAAATATTTATTTAAATATCTCCAACCAAATTAGGGGAGTAAGTCTCTTGTGTCGGTATTTGAAGAACTTTTATCCCAAGATATGAGAATAACTTCTGCCTAATATTCTGAGTACATTTTGGATTGAGACCTAAGGCCATTTCACAGCTGCCTTGTCAGACTGTCCTCACAGAATGAACTGTACAAAGATTGAAGGAATCTTCCATCCATCCTGAAAAATGCATCGGTTACTGAGTATGATGTGTAAATTAAATGATACAGAGTGGCCCATGCTGCTCAGGACCCTCTGCTGGGCTGTCTTTGCATACCATTTGGCTCTGAATTCCCTCTACTGTGATACTGTTAAGACAGTTAAGATAATAATCATTATTATTACTATCTGTTACTGTTAAGATAATAATTTATAAGTTACTGTTAAGATAATAATTATTTTTTATACATTTAATTGGAAGTTTTTGAAATAATAAATGATAACACAGGGTGTATTGCAGCCCACCACTTCGAAGCAGTGTTGCTTTTACTCTGTGTGGCTTAGACTTTTGCAGGAAGGCTTTTAGTGGTATTTGAGGAAAGGAAATTCTAGGGTAGCAGTGGAGGATTGTGTAGGTCAAAGGAAAATAAATTTGATGCATTCTGGTCTATATCACTTGCTGGAACTCATCTTCAGGATGAACTACTTCAGGACCCTATCCTGATTTTGTCTTAGAGAGAAGTAGCGGGAGGGGTGCGGAAAAGAGCCATGGAGAGACTTTGGCTCCAGATCCTGGCAGCTCATGCGCTGTCTGTGCAGTGTGAACACAGCCCATGCTGAGGCTGCAGTGTCGCAGGTGACAAAGTGTGGGTAGCTAAGGAAGTTTATTCTTCCTCCTATATGTGCATTGATCAAAAGATCTGAACGTGGAGATAGAAAACTCACAGTCTGAATCTTTGTGTCTGAGGTCATCTGGTGACCTTAACCAGAAGATTGTCCAATTCTTGATATATTACTTTGAAAAGTACAGTCCACAGCTGTTTCAAAGAATGATTTGGAAGTATGGAGAGTATTTTAATGCCATCTACAGGACTGCTACAGGATAGGACTTATCAAAGGCCTAAATAGGAACAGTTTTATATTTAAAGCTAGTAAGGTATTCCTACCTGAATATTTTTTTACTGGTAAAGGCTTATGATAGAGATTCATCTTGTTCTTCATAAGTTTTGGGTGGTGGTGGTGGTGGTGGTGTTGGTGTTAAAAGGAATTTAATTTATTACCCAAATGGAACAGCATATAGTGCAATTTACCTGCACTATAGCTTTGAGCAGACACTGTTGGACAAAACCACACCAGATCCTATAAAGGACATTACTGGATAATTTTAAAAATAATTGTTAGATATTAAATGTGGAAAGACTACCTGAGAAAACACAGCACTAAAATACTTAATATTTATATGCTTTCTAACCTGGCAGGGAAACCTATGACAATCTTCCATCACTGTACAAAGTCAGGAAGATATATAAAGATATTTTAAAACTAATCACTCAAAAAGCCCCATAAAACAAAAATAACCCATTCAAAACCAAAAGAAAAAACAAGCAAGGAACTTAAAAGTTTAAACTAAATTTCACTGGGATAGCTGAAAATATTAAAGGGCTAGAATTTGTTGACATTTGTTTCTTTTTATAAACTGCTGCCTCTAGTGATCTCTCTCAGGTTTAGAATGTAAGAACAGAAATATTTTATATAGCCAACAGACAATTCCAGGGGACAATAATAATAACAATAAGAATATTTTTTGGGGTTTTCAACTCCTCCACTCTGCTTTGTAACATTTTTTTCTTTTTATTTTTTGTACCAAATACAAGATCTCTTTCCCAGGAAAGATTGGACAAGATGATCTTCTGAAGTCCATTCCAGCCTGGTCTGTTTTATGCCATCATGACTTTAAACATCACTGCAACGATTTTGTAGCTCACCAGTACCTGAAAGACAATTATTAATTCAGATATATGGGCTTGCAGTAATGCTGACAGTCTGACCTTCAGTTCAGTATAAATGTTGATCAGTGAAGCATTGCTTGTTTCTCTACATTGAAAACAAACTAACCAAATACACCACACACACACAAAACCAGACAAAACAAACAAAAACCAATAGTAAACCAGAACTGACTGACCTTCCTAATAATTTATTTACTTTTCTTTAAAAGAAAGACAGCCAATTTATATTTTCCATTTTTACAGATGTGCCACAAGCTGCAGCGTACCTTTACAGTACCTTTTTACATGCTTTGCTCAATTGTGTCAGAATCTTTTCTATACCACAGTTAAGGGCTTCTACTTTTGGAAATCTGTGTATTAAAAATTTCTTTTAAACACTGACTGTTTCAGATCATTGCTTTTCTGGAATAAATGTGTTATTATTTAGGAGCTTTCTTTTCAATATGCTTGTGAGCTAATTACCAGAGGGTCCAGGCATAGTTTTGAACATGGGTGTGCTCTAGTATTTTCAGCTATTTCAGTCTATTTCAGTGTGTGCTTATAAATTGCCTAGAGACCTGAAGGTTACACAACTTTTAGTGAATGTATACAGATGAACTATGACTTTAGAAAATGCTTTATCTTTGTCCTCCAGGTCTTGCCTTGAGATTTCTACAGAAATATTATTCACTTGCAAAATAGTTAAGGTATGAACACTTGTAAAACTTAAAAAAAGAATCTATTTTCTAGAATTTTTTTTCCTAAGAAAAAATATAGAGATTTAGGGCTGGAGGGAGGAGGGAGTGTTCTTATAAGACAAGCTAATAATTTTGTCCCCCAAATCTGTAATTATATTTTCTTTGCATTTGTGCTGAAATGAAGTTGAATTGTGTGGGAAAAAAGCTTTTTTATGAACAATGAAAAAATTACAGAACCTATGTAAAAAGCACCTTTCCTAAAAAAATTAATGCACACCTATCTAAAATACACATGGAGAAGAGTATATCCTTAAGCCTTCCTTAAGAACATGCCTCAAATTGTACAAGATTTGTTTAACTCTTTAGACTTTTTAAAAATCTTATGTATTGATATTTTTTTATTATGACTAATGCATGATTATTATTTTAGGTGTGACTGAATACATCTGGTTTCAATACTGCTACCAACTTCATAGCTAAAACTTGGGTATTTAAGGCATACTGCATCTTATAGAAGCTGTCTTTTTATTGCTGTAAAACAGAGGCCTGTCTAAATACTTCATCTGGGTCAATGTAATAGGATTCCATAACCAGTGTTTAAAACATCTCAATAAATTTAGAGCACATTAAGAAGCTTGTTTCCATAAAAGTTTCTTGTCCAAACCGAAAGACATTTTATCAAATGATTCTGAAACTCTATCAAATTATTCTGAAATTTTATCAAATAATTTGAGGCATGTGGCATTAACTGCCTTGGTAATAAAAACCACTACCTTTCATAGTATCTTCTTTGGCATATGAGATCCCAGTTCCATGACTACTTTCTGAAAATAAAGAAATGCTCTTCTGTACAGTCTTCTGCTCTGTTAAGAAATGTATTAAGAGCTGATTATTTAAAAATATTTTCAATTGTAATTTTTTTTCACATGAAATTCTTGCTGATTGTATATTAAGTCTCTAGTTAGTCAAATGCTACTTAAGTACTTCTTCCTAACATGTTTTCAGATATTTGTCCATTTTCTCATATTACATATAGAACCTTTAAAAAATTCATGAAAGGTGATGAAATGATCTTCCAGGAAACTTGTCATAGTTTAAAAATAGCACACTCCACTGCTTAATTGCAATTGGCCATCAAACTCATATAAGTATCACAAAGGAATTTATTATTGAACAGTATTACAGGCACTGTTCATGTATTAACTAGATTAATTATATTTGGCAGCCACAGATAGCCTTACATCTTTAAAACACATTATGAAACATAATTAATCTTCACAACATGATATAAGAGATCTAAATGAGGCTGAAAATGTGCTCTCTGGGAGTGATTTCTTTGTGTAGGATAGGCCAGATATTGTACAATGCTAAAATAAAAAAAATTATATTGAAACTTCCTGTCATCCTCTTTCAAAGTGTTTATGCATCATTTTTTATAAAAGCCTTAATAATGATTTCTTATATGATATAAGAACATATATACACATAATTCCTTATGTGTAGAAGATATCTATGTACTGCTGAAATATTAGCACAGATAAATGTAAAAAGACCAAATGAAAAGCACTGTAAATTAAGGATTCAGGATATATCCATAAGCCTGTGAAACATCCTAGAATAGATTGTATAAGAATATTTCAACCAGTGGACTCATTATGAAATGACATTTCATTAAACTTCAATTTCTGCTTTTTACCTTCTAATAAATTTACGTAAAATTGTTTGAAACACACTTTTGTGTCAAGATAAGTGGCAAAAGAGGTGCAAGTAAAGTTTTTAAACATCCTGGATTAATTACAGAACATCTACAAGCCAAGATTTCACATCACTTGATTTACCATCAGAAATTCCATTTGGGTCTATGACAGTGCACCAGCTCTCAGCTTAGAAATCTTCAATTATACAAAACTTTGCTTTTTTGACATCTGGGAAAAATGCTATATGTTTATGCTACGATGACTACACAACAACTTATTTTAAACAGTTATTGCTACAACAGTAATTGTAAAATAAGTTGGAAAATTTCTTGTGAATTTTATACCTTGTAAATCTAAAAATGCTTTCATGTTTTTTTTTTCAAATTTTTGTTCCACATAACAAATACTATAACTTAGACTTCTAAGTTCAGTTGTGAGCTCTCTGAAGAATAAGCAAAAAGAGGTAGCTACTGGAACCGGGAGTTTCATGTCCATTTCTGTATTGCTTTCTAAGGACTAGACTGAGAAGAGGAGCAAGTGTTCTTGGGTTTAGTTAATGTTTCCTTCCATACAGCTGTCACTGTTTCTTTCAATATTGGAACAAGCTTAAAGTTAGTACCTGACAAAACACTGGGAGAAAATATAAAATATTCAGATGCTGGCATCAGGCTTTTGTATTTTTGTTAACAAGGTTATTTAGTTGGCAACCTGAGACAGTGTCTCTTGGAGAAGTCATTCAGTAGTTTCTCAGTATTAGCTTAGTATATGCAATAGAAAGCATATCATGCTTCTGTCTTATATGTTGTGTTCTAAAGATCACTTCCACAATGACTTTGGCACGGACTAGTGTTTCATTGTTATTACATGCAAATCATGAGGGAAGTAAGAAATTATACGTATAACTTCACTATCATTTTGTAGGGAGCAGTCAGACAGTGCTGTCCCCAGGTACCTACATTAACTGAGGGGGGATATTTGTAAATGTAAACATATCCAACTCTAAGGATATTGTAATTTACTCATAAAAATCAGTGTGTGGCCTACGTTACTAATAACATTTCAAGCTATAGAGAGAAAAAAATCACAGCCTTCTCTGAACAATCCAGAAAATACATGTTATGAGCATCACTTTCTCAGGAAAAAATATTTGGGTTTTATTCAGATGAGTATTTTTATTCCATTTAATTATCAAAAATTATCTGCCTAGTTTTGAAAATAAGGAACATAAGCAAAACAAGCTTTGAAAACATGCTCTCTTTATATTAGTGAAGTTATCCAAAATTCAACTTTATTGGAGAATGTCATGTGAAAGCACACATAAGAGCTTTTAATACTTGATTTTAGAGGAATTATGGCTACTTATCAGATTACCAGGAAATAACCGTATTCTAGTAACTTTAATTAAAAGTAAGCCTAGAAAAAGTGAATTTCAGAGAATATAGCTTTAAAATGCATCTGTTTTCTTGACTAATCTTTTCTTTTAATCTCTTAGATTTTGTCTACATTGTACTTGACATTTATACTAAGACATTGTTTTAATATCTGTAATTCTGAATAAATAGCAAAAGCAGTGTGGTTACAATGGCTCAAACATAGCATGAAATGTGTTTATAGTTCAAGTAGTGCTACCCTGATTTTCCATAATGTTAAAATGTTTCCATGTTTCTCATGGGTTATGTTGGCAAAGTACCATAAAATCAATCTATGGCATGACAGCTTTCCAGATTTCACAAGTATTAATAGCTAGTGACCAGAGGGTATGACTTTACAGACCTGATCTTCTGACTGGACCTTTGGATGTCTGCCTTTGTACCAGTGATAGGTTCTTTTTTTCAGCCATCAAATGCAAGGAAAAAAGAATCAAATGTCAAATAGGTGTCTTGTGTTCGCAGTAATAATTCAATTCTCAACTTTCCTTGACTAGATCTAAAATTTAGTATGCAATTATAGGATATAGTGCAATGTCTTGCCGTTCGTCTTCAGGGATAACAGGTAACTAGGCCTAGATTCAACTGATCCTGCAAAGACATCAAATATATGTCTGACTTAAAGTGTATGGGTCCTATTGCATTTCACCATCTCATCAGACTTAAATAATTTCCAAAATGGAGGGATTTTTCTAAAGAATATTTCAGTAGACTGACAAGAGAGGAGTCTGTAGTTGAGCTGTCACCTAAAGCAGTTTTCTGTCTCAAAGATATTCTTCAATGTAGGAGTCTGTTCTTCCAAAACTTTGAGAGCATATAGGAAAAAGAAGGTGCATTTTTATGTCTTATGTGCTTCCTAAAAGTGGCATTTTCTAAGCATTATACTTATAAGAGGCTGAGGTATATTGTGAGGGAAGACTTCATTTTTTCCCAAATATATTTGAGGAAATAATCAGTGAGCGTTCAGAACTTCTGTTTGTTCACAATCACATAGTTAGTGGTTAACACCATGGATGGCACTGGGGCATTCAGCATTTTTAGTGATGTAAATGCAATAGGACTTGGACTTCAAACTTTAGAAAGGCTGCTGTAATCTCATGCAAATTTGTACTTCAATCTGCAAATCAGAGAGGTTTGCTACTTAGATTGTCACATGTTTGCTCTTTATTGTACACCTTTAAATAATAAATTAAAAAGAAACTAAGAATGGCTTTGTATACAGGGAATATTGGCCCATTTTCATCTTACAAATCTCATTAAGTACTTTATAATCAGCTTATTATTCTACTTCTGTTAAGAACGTTTTAGTCCACTTCTCTATGTAATGAATAATAATTTCCCTCTGTTTTCTACTTATTTGAGGATGGTAAACTGTTTGAGATCTTGTATTTTCTTAGTATGTTTCTTAATAACCCTAGGCATCTGTGGTTCTATGTACCTATAAAATACTCTACAACTACGTACTCGTCCATAGCTACATCCCAGCTGCATATGCACAAACAATTTTTTATTGAGCAATATATATTAGAGCAACTTCTGTATACTATTCCTGGGAGAGTGAGAATTTCTTAATACTAGAAAATGTCTAGGTTTTTTTTTTCCTATTATATTTAGCTTGAAACAGAACTATTATCTGAATTAGCTTTCCTTTGGTCACTCAGCAATTTAAATTATGTGTTAATTCTTAAACAGCTTTTACTTAAGAAATTGACTCAGGCTTCAATATCTTTTCAAGTATGAGTTTCAGTTCTCATCCTTTAATTCAAGTTAAAAATTTATGTATCTTTGTCAGAATACAAGTTGCCACTTAATGCTAGAGATTGCCAGAAATAGAATGCCCAATCACAAATTGGGCCACATTTTGCCCATATCTGACAAAAAGAAAAAAAATAAACTTGTGTACAAAGGGTAATTATCATGATAATTCCTGTCTAAAGAATTTATCAGTACATCTGTGTAAAGGTAGGTGAACAACATTAGATATTTGTGCATGAAAGGTGATCTGCAGACCCCTGGACGTTGTTGAACTGGTTCTAGAGACATATGGGAAAGAAAATTAGAAAATAAAAATGTATCAGCTTGCAGAAATTAGCTCTCTGGGATTTGTACATCCACTGGTAGGGGCAGGGGAATTACAATTTGATGAATTGAAGATAATACTTAACATGAAAAGAAAGATGTTTCATATAGATAAAAAAAGCATGTAGGGGGAATATTTCTTGGGATCAGTACCAGGAAATATGATATTATGAGAAATTTAAAAACTTCTAGTGTTTGTGTTGCACAGAAAAGTCTAAAATATGGTAAGGGCTGAATAGTCTGACAAGATAAAGCCAATCAATTTCCTTATCAATATTCAATAAATGAACAGGTTCACAGTGTTAATAAGGAAAATTATTTTAAGCATCAAGGCAGGCATGATAGATAATAGCAACATAGGTATTTACATATAAATTACTACAATTTATCTGGAAACAAATTTCATGCAATAATGCTCTTAAGGGGACTGGATGACCTTTGTTCAAGAACTTTGAAAGAACTGGTACAGGAAATCTCAATCTTAAAGTAGGGATTGTTAATAAGATTTTAAAATCAGGAACAGAATAATATTAAACATGTTACTTGTGTTTTAAGATATCAGCAATGATCTAGACAGGTACACAGCCTTTTTCACTTAAGAAAATAAAAGAAAAAAAGTTTTGAAGACTTTTGAAGAGTTTTTAATAATCAAGACAAATATAAAATTGGATAAAATTGTTATGTGTTTACTAAATGAATTTGCTCTGCAACCTTATTTTGCAGACAAAGTAGTAGGTGGACTCAGTGGTGATCTTTGTTATAATGTTACTAGGGAAATTGCTATTTAAAATAGAAAGCATGAGTATGAGTAAGGAATTTTAAGGTAGATTAGGAGATAGTAACAGAAGAAAAAAATGACTGCAAGAAGATAATATTATTTCCTAAGTAAAGTGCTACTAGAGTTCAAATATTTCACTTAGTACTTTTGTTCACGGAGTGCACTAGTGGCATTTTCATATGACTCAGTGTTAGGAAACTACCACTACAGAGAAGAATCAGATTACAGGATCTTGCAGTAGTTCAGTAGGAGAGAATGTAAAATTTACATGTTTGACGTCCTGGCATTTTTTGAAACTATGAAAGAAAATAGAATGCCTATTGATGACAATGAGCAATAAGCTGACCACAACAGAAAAGAAGGTTCAGTGACTCAACGCTCTCATTACTTTCATAATTACTGACCTTTTTTATGACATAATCTCAACATTGAAATGGTTTGATTTTGTAAAGCTGAAGGTTTTGACATAATACATTTATTGCTGACTAAGTTACAAACAGGCAGAAATTATTTCCTTACAAATAAAATTAAAAGCAACAAAACCAAGGCAAATCTCATCAAATAAAAAAGATTTTTATTAATTAGTCTACATTACCTCTCAAATATCCAATTTCATATTCTCATTTCAGAAAGAAATTACAGTAAGGTGCATCATTTTTTGTTTTGCTTCTTTTGTTTTCAGAAAATTTATATCAAAGGTATCTTTGATATAAAGCTGGAAGATCTAAGTTATTTATTATGAAAATAATAATAAAAATTGCAAAATTCATTAAAGCATTTGAAGAAATTTTAGGAATCTTCACACAGAAATTATTCATTTTCATTACTTAAAAGGAAAAAATTGCAGTATGTTTATTTCCATCTGAAAAATAACAAGAAAAAATTTTGATGAATATACAGTTCCAGAAAAAAACACAATTATTTTATTGAGTAATTAATGATTCTAATGGGTCATCTACAATTTAGATCTTCAAGAAGCATTTTGAGATTATTAAGAAGGTTATTCAAACGTCTAAACCATATTATAAATAATAAATTTAAATTTAGTTGATTAAACTGTTCATTTGACATCAGAAAAGCATACTTGATAGAAATATAAAATACATTAGGAGAAGTGTGATTTCGGTAAAAAAAATCTCAAACATTGTCCTGTGTTTTACATGTGCCCATTTTACTGCTCTTCCTTCCCCATCCCAGAAAAGAAGCTACCCAGATAGGAAAGTGTCAAAATAAAGTATGTCTAAGTATGATTCCACAAGATTTGTCAAGAAAAGTCCTTTTTCTCTGTTTCCTGTTGTAAATCATAACTGAATTGTACAATTCAGGTAGTTAGCATTCCTTTTACAAAATGTACTTATGTTCAGAATAATATATCATGCTTGGTAACATAGGAAGAAGCCATCTTCACTTAGCTAATGTGCAACTGAAAAGTGAATGTAATGCAAACATTACCAGCTATGGTAAAACAAAAAATTAAAAAAAGTTATTTCCAAGTAAAATTTCATCCTACCTTGTCATTTAATATACAAGTACTCTGAACTGTGTCCTATTTGAAACACAGTTGACCAAAATAATGCACAATAATCTCCATATTACAGAACAGGTCATGAATACTTGCTGGAAGTGTTTTTTATCTCACTTAAGTTTGCTAATATTTTATAAATAAAAATCTGTCATAATTTTCTCATGGTTTTCATTTTACAATTGTGAAAACATATGATTTGTTTTCTTGAATAACTGCTGCCAAAATGTCTTTGGGAATTTTAGTAGTATCTAATATTTTCACTGAGGTAAAATTTTACAATTTGTGGTTACTGGAAGTCTCCCCTGTTTCACAGCAGACATCCATCCAAACTGGGAGCATGTTAGCAGGCCCATATTCTATAGCAGTAACATGACTCCTTACAGAGAGCTCAAGCTCTGCTTCTGGCCAAAAATAAGATAGCTAGGACATAGGAAGCAAAATAACTTGATAAATATGAGTCTGAACTCTCACATATTTTAATATGCTAAGTCCATATTCTGTCAACAAACCAGAATAGTTGCTTTTCTTGCTTTTTTTTAAGGCACAGAATATTCATTGGTAAGTAGGGGGTAGGAAAAAGGGTACAATGGGAAAAGAGAAAACAATAATCTGCACCTTTTATTTACATTTCTTTTGCATAGATGTAAAGTTTCTGTTTATATTTCTGGAATGATCTTTAAGGCATCTGAACTCTGTCTTATGCAATAGTAAGATACAAGTCTTTGAGCAAAATCAGTGGTGCTTAATCTAAGGAAGTATGTTGCTATGAAGGACATTTATTTTTCTTCAGGTATCACCAACCAGTGGTATTCAGGACAGAATTGTTATTTCTCTTCAAATGAGATCAAAAGATAGTTTAATCTCCCTGAGATGCCCTGGCATTCTTTTCCACACCACTCCTTCTATGCCAGTCTAAATCTATGGAGCCTTAAGGATCCTTTATTTATAAGTTATAAGACATAAATGGCACAACAAAAGAATAACAACAACTGATGCTTACTAAATGAGATGACGAAAAATAACTATTTTTTATACAACTAAGAAGATTTTACGTTTTAAAATGAGATTACCTGAAAAAATCTCGTGCTCTAATTGAAGGGAAAACAGAGAGACACAGAACAAGCTAAGAATTTAATAGAACACATATAAAATATTCATTTTTCAAAGTTTCTGACCTGAAGATTCTTTGGACTTCAAAAAGGGCTGGGGCTTGGATGGAGAATGTTCTGCTCAAATTACATTTATAGTTCAGCACATCATTTTCAGAACAAAAATATACTTGATAACTAAGCTCTTTTTGTTCTTAAGGGATGGCCGCAAGCTCTTAGCAACATTACCTAATTCATGATTGTTGTTCAAAATTGAACTATATGTTTTTTGAAGTTTTGTCTTTTAGTAATCATTTCAATGCAATAATTATGACTCTAAGCTCTCAAACCCTTGAGGCAAGTTATGTGGTGTGGGTTATTTCCCCACTGCATAGTGCTCATTTAGACCTCTCTGGGCAGAGGAAACAAATTTTCTGTCATTTTTCAGTTCAAAGTGTCTGAAATCATGTGAGACTCTGTCAGAACCCACTGGGGTGATGTTTCTATAGCATGACACCAAATGCACGTGGCTTGTCTTATGATTCATCATGAAAATATCTGAGGGTGGAAGGTCTGTAGGGCTTTAACAAGACTATATAGGGACAATAGAGACAAACTACTATTATCTGTACTGCTTGTAGCAAGTGCTTCTAAGCTGCACAGGTTTTTCATTCTTAAGATAACCTTTCCTTACTCCAGAAGGGAGTCCAATAGAGAGATAATTTATTTGCAGGGCAGATGGCAGAGGAAGAACACAGGACAGAATCCTAAATTTCTTGTCTTGATATGCACTCATATAATGCTTGTGAGCAAAGAAGTCTAAAATATGTTAAGGAGCTCACTGGGTTTATCTGATCACTCTGATGAGGATTCTGATGAGATGAATTTCTGCCTTTACTTTCTATGCTAGTATTACTGAAGACAACTTGTGGGGACCTAAAATTTGTATGACTAATGACCTATCATTGGATTATTTTCTTCAACTATGTGAATGGGATATATTTCTTACCATTTCATTAATTACACTGATATTTTAATCTATGGATATTTTATAATGGAAAGTTTATAAATAATGATGCCATCCTAACACTCAAAATATAGAAATTAATCCCAAATGTGGACATGTTTCACATCCATGTGTTATATTTCCATATTGCAAGTGATTTAGGTGAGTGCTATTTTTTTTAGCACTCACAAAATTATATTAGGATTTAGGTGAGTGCTATTTTTTTTTATTTTAAATAATCTCTTTGCCCTTTTTTTTTTCTTAAAAGTGCATGCAAAATGCTATCCCTTTAATTTTTTTTTAATATGAATTTTTATTTCAGGTATCTTCCCAAAGCTTTAAATTACCATCTGCACTGGTCAGTTGTGCTAGCAATGTATTTATTGCATGCTCTGGAGATGATCTCCAGAAACTCTTATTTTCAGTGGTACCATATTTCATGCTCCACAACCATTTGTAACTTGGGGGGCATTTTGAAACTTTTTATGGAACTAAAAAGTTTGATAAGATTCTTTTTTATTGATACTTAATCTACTGGTTTAAGTCACCAGCTCATCTTGCATAGTCTTAAAAAATCTGCCATTGGTCATTATTGCTATTTATTAATGACACTGATGAAATTTCTGTGAACTTGTATTTGGAGATTGCCTTTCAGCATTGCTTTAAGAATTATTGTTACCTTTCCATATACATGTATTGCCCTGTGTATTACTGTGTTTTAAACAAAATATTTTATCAAATTACTTGGGTTTTTTTGTCCCCATTTCATAAAAATCAAAAGATGTAGTAAATTAGACCAATCTCTTTGGAAAATTTGGACTAGGCATATGAATGTTAGTTTTTTATGCCCCAGATGCAGTTTTCTTCTCAGGATGTGTACATCTGTATTATATATTTTCATTGGTTTTGTTGAGTTTTGTATTAAAAATCTAACACTGCTAGAACAGGCTTAGTATGGTCATCATTTAGAAAGGCATGCAAAAAAAGTGATAGGACGTGGGATACAAGGTTTTAAAATAAAACAGAGTTTATTCAGAATAGGTGTAGGAAAGAAATTTCTTACAACGTGAAATACTGGAACAGATTCCCCAGAGAGCTCATAGGTGATCCCATCCCTGGAAATGTTCAAGGTCAGGTTGGACAGGGCTCTAAAAAACCTGATCTAGTTGAAGATGTCCCTGTCATTGCAGAGGGTTAGGACTAAATGACCTTTAAAGGTGCCTTCCAACCCAAATCATTCTATGCAGGATAATGGCCAGAAATGTCACAAGGGACATTCTTCCTCTGGAATCAGCTAGTGCATCTATGAAAGGAGTAAAGAAAATATTTTAGAGTACTTCAGTTTAACAGACCTTAGTCAATTTTTAACTGAATTTTGTGGTATGGCTAGTAATTGAAAATCTGAGTGGTGTGGGAGGAAGAATGCATAGAAATGGAGATGCAAATAATCCTCTCTTTGGTTTGCCTTCTCCAAAAAAACAGAATGGAAAGATGTTTGCAATTTTGCAGTGTAAATAGGCTGATTAAAAATAAGGTCAATAGGCCATACTCTTTAATCCTCCCTCTTTAGATATTTCACTGGGCAACAAGAACTGAAAATTCCCAAGACAGTTAAAAGAGAGAATGAGGATAGATCCTCACTCAGTAGTCCAATGCAACTATTATTGGAAGTGAGAAGTGGTTCCAGATAATCTGATTCCGACTACAAATATACGTTGTCCTAACTGATTCAGTGGAAAATAGTCAAGAAAACTTTGTATAATGACTGCAGTCTAGGGTTCCTTCACATCAGTGAAGAGTCATAATCACTTGTAGAGTCCTGTTTGCGTCTGTGTTGTCCACCCTCCAACTTCATGCCTAGTTGAGATTCCGCTTGAATGAGGAAGATGGACTCACTGACATATAGCCTAAATTCTAGTGGTCAGAACACTCTTCTGGTAACCAAAGAATCAAATTAAAATCTGCTTCCAATTTTGTTTGTTTGTTGCTTGTTGGTGTTTTTTTTTTGTTGTTTTTTTTTTTTTTTTTTTTTTTTTTTTTAATGCAGACTTGTTGGCAAGTTATTATGGGCTTGAATGGGATGAATTTCACAAGGCAAACTATTTTACTGGGTAAAAGTCTCTAGCTTTAATTTATCCCTGCTCTGGAAAGCCTGTATATTACGCACCCCATTTTACTGGTGAGTTCTTTAACTTGTTTGTAATACTGTATAGTAACTTTGTATACACCCACACTCCTTCTGCAACTCTGCTTCTGAATGAAATTAGCTGAGTCAATGGGTGCTATGCTTTGTGGTGAACTTAACACTAAAGAAAAACGGAGAAATTGTAACACGTATGCAGAACAGACTCATTCACAGATTTCAAATGTTGTAAGTGACAGGTCAGTGCTGAGAAGCTATTTCTCAAGATAGTACAAGTCATTATGTAAGTCTAGTGTTGAAAATGTCAGTGACGGTGAGTGATCGGGCAAGTATGTAGTGAGATAAGTGCAATATGAAATAGTAATGATGGTGCAGATTTGTGTAGCATTTGCTACAGTTAATATTTCATAAGTTTATCTAGCTTAGAGAAAGCAGTAGATAACTGGAAAAATATGATTTCTTTTTTCATATTCAGATTAATCATGTGATGTTTCAGATTTTAGAGTTTTGTTTATATTCTCTTCAAATGTCTCTGGTATAAATTCCCAAACTAACTGGGAGGTATGGTATATGGGTGCTTTTTACATAAAGCATGAACATAACACAGTTATAACAGCTTACCTGGTCTCTTCAAAGTCATACAATATTTATCTTTACTGAACAATGATATATTTTGTTTTGTAGTGTCTTTGTGAAAAACGCTAACTTTCATTCTCATTATTTCTAATTCTCAGAGTATGTTTTCTATCATGGTTGTACTTAAATGACAAAAAGAAAAGTCACATTCTGTATAGAGTAGTAGAACATAAATTATGCTACAGCCCCTTTAAATTTTGTAATCTGTTGTACTTTTGTGCTGTAAGTCTTCAAATAGGTAGTAATATCAGTAATATACAAATATTGAGTAATATAAAAACGTGTTGGCAGTATAGGCTCCCTTTTTATTACTGGATTGAAATAAATGTCATTTCACTTTCAATACACAGTGACATTCAAGTACTTTAATATTTTATTCTTTCTTCAGAGTGGCATCAACTCTACTAGGGCTAATTTGGGGTATTGCAGAATAGGGTTGTGACACGCAACAGAAATGATCTTAAGGAAATAGGATCTATACAAATGTGACGTGCAATAGCTTATCATGTTACTCCCAAGTTCACCCACACCCTAATCAAATACAAAGTCCTATCACACGTTTTAATGTCATTGAAGTTGCAGCTGGCTTCCATACTGCAGGATTTCCTGTCCAAAAGGGCAAGGGGTCGTTAGAAGTTTAAGAAGCCTTAGTACAGCGTAAACCATTTAGAAGAATGGCAAGCAAACAATGTATGCCCTGGATATGCTGAAGTACAAAAGTCTAGGAATATTTTACATCTCAGTACAGATCAACATGGTGAACTCTGCTTCCTGCGCGTCTCTTTTCCTGAAGATTTTTGCACTTCTGTGCAAAATTTTCAGTTCTTTCTGTCATGCTGGAGGCACGGGCCGTCCCTCAGGAAGGCTCTTCCGCTAGCGCCCCGTCCTTCCCCTCCATCCCGGGCGGGTGGGAGCGGCAGGGCAGGTTGCGCGGCGCCGGGAGAACCCACCTAGAGGGCCCCCTTGACGCCAGCACAGCCTCTGCCAGGCAGAGCCCTCTCCGCAGCCGAGCCCAGTCTGCTGCAGGACCGGTGCCACGCAGCCCGACACTGTCCGGGGCTGCCGCGGCTGCTGCTGCTGCTGCTGCGCGAGGAGACCAGCAGCCCGAGGGCAGGCTGGAAATTCTGGCCCGGGAAAGGGGAGTGTGAGCCTGTTGACTCTGCATTGCTTCAAAATAGATGCCGTCTCTGTAGCCTGGGCTTAAGAATCTTCCCGAGGATGTTTGCCAGAGCGTAAGGAGTGATAACTACTGTCTGGGAGCTGAATTGGGAAAAAAGGACAGCAGAGAAAGAATGCTTAGGTAACATGGGACTTATAGCTTTGCTTTCGTTTTGAAACATACAAATTGATGCACGTGGGTTTATATACAGTATAATATCAAAGCAGAACTAGACTCTGCAGTGAGAGTCAATAGCTTAGTCATTTCACTTAAAGGGAGCAGGCAGCCTTATTATGGGGTTAGACAGCAAAAATGAATGTGATCATGACATGAGCCTATCCCTTGATGGTCTCTAACTGTAGTCCTGTCCTATGGAGTGTAAAAAGCATACTTCCTTCCTTCTTTCTTAGCTGAAGAAACAAAGTAACAGTATCAAATTCAGAAAGAAGTTTGGGGTTGTTGTACAAGGCTATTAAACGTCCTTCTGTTCCCCAGGCTCGTAAGAAAGGAAAACTGCATTAAATTGATCATTGATGAATATGTGTCTAAGAAAGAAGAAAAAGCAGTATTCATTTCTGAACATGGCAAAGCAGTCTGAAGTTACACATCTCTCCCTAAACACTGATTTGGCACAGATGTCAAGAAACTATCTTTTAATTAACCTTTTCCAACTGTCCAAAATGCTGCATATGAAGATGCTTTAATTCACAGTCAAAGCACTTGGATTTTTATCAAGGCAAACTGTTGGCATTGTCAGAACAGTTTCTGTATACTGATTAGTTTAATGTTTTTTTTAAAATAGCAAGTGATGCATAAATGGATGGACGTGTACCTAGAAAACCCTGTGAGAAGTCTTTCACTGGATCCTGGGAATTTTTATTTTTGTGGATTACAGTAATTCTTGCAATAATCCCTGCTGTTGACTGCTCATGCAGTTGTTCTGGCATGCATCTATGAATACCATAACAGATAAATCAGTCTGACAAGGAAAACACTAATGTTGGAAGACCTGTGAACATGATGCATGTGAATAATTTCCCCTTTAGGAGGCATTCATGGATATGGTGAGTAATCAATACACATTATAGACTGTTAAACTCAAAATGCTTGTTTGCAAAATACTGTGACAACTACCAGATGCTATGTTTTTACCAAAATAAATGTCAAGTGAGGACTAACAGAGCTATGAGAGAAATGAAAATCAGACAGAGGTAGTAGTGATGAAGTAATATGAGTTTAGCACTTCTTTATATTTGCAAAACAGGCAAGCCATAGAAATTGTATTGTTATGGTCATGCTTTCTTACATAAGTATTTTGAGCAATGTGATGTATTTTCTTCCTCTGTCAAAAGAACAGTTCTTCACATTTCCTTGTTAACCTGATGTGAAGAAAATAAGAAAGGTATATTTTCCCCCTATGGTTTGTTTGTCCTAGAACTTACTTATTTATATACTTTCAAGTGGCCTGAAAAAAATGCTCATTCATACAGCAATTCAGTAATCATTTATTAAAGATATGCGTAAATGCTGTAAAATGTTTTTGTATGGGAGGTTTTCAAATGTGGCTGTTTGAAAGACAATCACATAGCATTAAAATCCCTTTATCATCATTAAAACATCTGTTTCCTCTTTGAATCACAGGCATCTATAGTTCTTCCTGACTGAAAAATCTTTCTACTTGCCTTGCAGTACAGTGCAGTCAACTTGCTTATAAATTCTACCAGTGGTTGTTGCGTCACGTCTTCTTCCTGATGCTGGAATTAGCGTCTCGGTTAGCGCTTAATGAAGACTGTTAGCTAAGGCAGAAATACTTTCCCATAAAACTTCTGCCCTTTGCGTGGCACTGAGCCGTTCGGGGCGCTGGCCGGGCCCGCGCTGCCGGGCTCTGAAGGCAGCCGGCCCGGGGCCGCGGGGGCCGCGGGGGGCGCGGGGGGCGGCCGGCGCCGCGCTCGGTGCGGATGGTCACGCCGCGGACCGCCAGGCCCCCGAGAGCCCGCTTCAAACCGCGCCCCCGCCCAAAATTACTAGCGACACCTCGCATGTGTTTCCTCTTCCTTTTTTTTTTTTTTTTTTTTTTTTTTTTTTTTTTTTTTTTTGAGCCGAGCGTGCTGGAAAGGACACTGCAGGTGTGCCCGCACCTGACAGGGGAAGCGCTTCCATTGTCTTCTAAGAATACGGTTTACTTCTGTTTTTATTAACTTAGAGAACCGTTTTAAGCACTCCTTAACCCACAGGTTAATCTCCTGACCAAGCATTGTTCAAACATGAGCAGTGAAGTCTGCTGAAAGATGCTAGGAAAGAACCGTCTGTTTTTTATTTATCTTCTCTAAAAGCTGGTTACCTGTCTTCCCTGTCTGCTCCTTGCCAGCCCTTGCTGTCTGTCACAGTATGTGAGCCCATTGTCTGGGGAAGCCCAACAGAAGTGTTTGATGGGAAGACATACGAAGATAATTATATGTTCTATATTTGCTATTTTAACTGGATGCAAATCATACCATGCTTTCTGCCCGCATTTGTGCTTACCTAATCACAAGCCTTAATTTAGAATGCAAATGTTTTTAGCATGCTGTTGTTCATGTCAGTTTGCAGAGAATAGGCAAGTTTGCTTATTCATACTACAGTAGGTCTGTAAGGGGCATTTTTGAGTGTCAGGATGTTAACTAGCAAGTCATTGGTTTTCTTTTAACTCTGAACCTTCAAAAATCCACACAGTGACTGTAAGGTATGCTATCCTTTTCTCATGGGAGTAGAAATTGTCATGTGTTCTGTATATATATATATATATATATACACACACTCTCTCTCGTGCTACTTTCAGATGTCCTTTAGAGAATGACAATGAAATAATAGAAAGAATATCTTTCACGGGACACAAATAGTTTTATGTTTATTAATACAAATACTAGTTGAACATCTTTAATAATATTTCTTCAGTGCTGATGCAACAAATCAAAGGTGCCCTTTGGCCTGTGTCATATGCTTCATGATGTTTGTAACCTCTATGAGCATGCAGAACCAAATATTTTAGAATATTTGATAATTGATATTAAAGTTATTTTCTTTACTTTAGAGACATGCATTTTGCCTTGATGTGCCCATTCCTGCTTGTCTTGCATGAAATATGGGGAGAAAGAGTTGTGGGGAATAAAAATATGAACCTTTCTGAAATACAACTTATTGTTTTGAATATCCAAGATTTAATGTTGTGTAACAAGCCAAGGGAGTGGATGTGTCTTTTATGTTAGGCCCTCTGTTTGGCTTTAGGGAAAGAACAGCCAAAAAAGTGAGGGCCTATAGAGCAGGGTTTGATTTGGAGCCCATAACCTTTAGTAAATGTAGTGAAAATTTCAGTATCTGAACCCTCCTGATAATTTTAGCAAAAGGTAGGAATGGACTGCTGACACAAAACAGCAATAAAATGTGTATGTTCCTAGGCAGTATGACCGAGAGCACAACTGTATCAGACAGATAAATGTAGCTGTAATGCAAATAGACTCTAAACAGCTTACAAAACTGAGTGAGACTGGAGAAAGCAAAATAGGTATTTTGTCTGAAACTGTTTCAGAGTTTGGATAACAGAGGAGCAAATGTAAAATACATTAAAGAGGTGCAGTGGTTGGAAGAAGTGATGTCCTGGGTAAGGATAAAGTTAGGCCTGGAAATACTGACACATTTGGGGTGATAATCGGAGGAGTAAGATTTTATAGCTACTTACCACATTACACACTATACAGCATAAATTATGTATCAACAGTATGTAGCCTACTGCCATTCACTCTGGAAATTATTTTAGAAACATTTACTGCTGAGTTATGTAACCTGGCATTCCTTTCCATTGCATTCTCTCTTCATTTGTGATGACAAACCAATTTTAGCTTGCTTAATTGCATAAACAGCTACTGCATGTGCCTTTTAGTTATATCATAAGGAAAATAGAAGAGGAAAAAGCATGTCTGCCTTTAAACTGGCATAGATTAGAAATTAATTCACAGGTTAATACCTTAACTTCAGAATAAAAAAATGTAACCTGTGACTTTTCATCCTTTTCTATCAAATTTCAGCCTATTAAGATTGAATTAAATTTAGTTTGCTTATCAGGGCAGGGAATAAAAGAAAAAGAAATCCTCTCTTGGTTCCTTTTTAATACCCCATATTTACTTGAGTATTATTGTTCTATATACTTAAATGAAAAACAGTGCAAATGGATGGTTATGCACATTACCCTTTGCCTCATATGAATTTTATTTTTAACTGTTTTTTCAAAAATTTCTTATTATCATCAATAACATGATTTATCATTAGTGCTGTCTAACAGGGGAGGTCATGGATGACTGCAGGTTGGCCAGTTTGATGGCCGTCCACAAGAAGAGCTGGAAGGAGGATCTGGGGAACTACAGGCCTGTCAGCCTGACTTTGGTGCTGGGGAAGGTCATGGAACAGATCACCTTGAATGCCATTATGTGGCACTTGAAGGACAAACAGAGGATCAGGCTCAGCCAGCATGGATTTGGAAAGGCAAGTTCTGTGTCATCAACCTGATTGCCTTTTATGACCAGGTGACCTGCCCAGTGGGTGAGGGAAAGGCTGTGGATGTACCCTACCTGGGCTACAGGGAAGCTTTTCCCAGAGCAACAGTTTCCCACAGCATTTTCCTGGAAAAGCTGACTGCCCATGGAGTGAACGGGTGCACCCCTTGCTGGGTTAAAAACTGTCAGGATGGCTGGGCCCAGAGAGTGGCTGTGAATGGAGTGACATCCAGTTGGTGATAGTCACGAGTGACATTTCCCTGAGCTCAGGATTGGGATCAGTCATGTTCAGTTTCTTTATTGATGATCTGAATGAGGGTGTTGAGTGCACCCTCAGTAAATTCACAGATGATACCAAGCTGGGTGGGAGTGTTGATCTGCTGGAGGGCAGGAAGGCTCTGCAGAGGATCTGGACAGGCTGCATCGATGGGCCGAGGCCAATGGTGTGAGGTTCAACAAGGCCAAGTGCCAGGTCCTGCCCTTGGGTCACAACAGCCCCAGGCAGTGCCACAGGCTGGGGCAGAGTGGCTGGAAAGGAGCTGGGGGTGCTGGTGACAGCAGCTGGACATGAGCCAGGGTGTGCCCAGGTGGCCAAGAAGGCCAATGGCATCCTGGCCTGGATCAGCAATGGTGTGGCCAGCAGGAGCAGGGCAGGGATTGTCCCCCTGTACGTGGCTTCTGTGCTGATGAGGCCACACCTTGAAATCTTGCGTCCTGCTCTGAGCATCTCACTTTGAGAAAGACACTGAAGTGCCAGAGCAAGGCCAGAGAAAGGCAATGGAAGTGAGGGAGCTGGGGGTTTTTATCTTGGAGAATAGGAGGCTCAGGTGTGACATTATAGTTCTTCAGAACTGCCTGAAAGGAGATTGCAGACAGGTGGGGATTGACTTCTTCTCCCAGGAAACACATGGCAGGATAAGACGACATAGCCTTAAGGGGTTCAGCTGGGACATCAGGAAGAATATCTTCACTGAATGTGTTGTTAAGTTTCAAAATGTGCTCCCCAGGGAGCTGATGAAGTCACCATCTCTGAAGTGCTCAGGAAATAACTAGACATGACACTTAGTTCTATTGTGTAGTTGACAAGTTGGTCAATTTAAGTTTGGAGTCCATGATCTTCAAGGTCCTTTCCAAGTCAGATGATTCTATGATTAGTAAATCCCTGAAATAATTCAATTGTTAATAAATTTCAATCCTCTGTTTTTGCCAGTATTCTAAAATAATGATGCCAATTGTTTTATTTTTGCCTCTTATGGAATGCAACATGATTTTCAGCCAGCCAAAATTGGTTTGGCTTTCCATTATTATGCAAGTTATTCTAGTTTATAAAAGTGAAATGTGTAACTGTAAAGAAAACTGATGGAAAATGACGATATTATGTTAATTCCTGAAATCAACTTTTCGTTATGTTCTTAGGAATGTGATGAGTCACCTCAGATCATGGGGAACTGAATCTGACCAGTCCTATGCTCTTCTCATGGCATAACTGTTCACTTCCAACCAAAATGTTTCATGCAATATTTATTAATCTGCTTTTTCTAGAAGAATTGTATTATTTTTTATCATTCTATAATGGGGAAAGAATGAAGGCTTCTTTCCTAGCTGCATTTCAAGACAGTATTTAATTAGATTTCATATATTTTATACTTAATATAAAAACACTAGAGGAACATTTCAGTTTATCCTTTGGAAATCAAGGTTTTAACCTGAATTTGGGGAAAAAAAAGATTTCTTGAACAAAGCAGCAATCTTTAAGAGCAAAGGATGTACTCTGAACAGTAGATTTTGATAGCACTGCTAAATATGAAAGGTCACATAAATGCCTGTTTCCTTATGCTCAGTGACAGGTGAAACTTTTCTCTGGGCATAGTTGAAGTCTGTTTCTCAAGTTAGAATGAATGTTGTGGGATGTAGTTGGAACTGAAACAGAGTTTAATTTTAAAATATATTAAGCCTTTTCCTTTGTATTTATAACACCGTTATCTGCCCAGTAGCATCTAACCAGCATTCAGCATGCTTGATATCAGATAAGAGATGAAATAATTTCTGCAGTTTGGAAGCAGGGCAAGGATTCATTTGTGTTTTTATATTAGCAGTTATTTGACTTACTGTAATGCTTGCATGTGAAAAGTTGAAAGTACTCCAGGTACCATACTCAGCTCAGCCTGCCAGCACCCCTGATGGGTGGGTTAGATATGTATCTATATATGCATATGTAAATTACCCCTGACCACAGAAGTGCTCTATAGTCGTCAATACAATAGTTATGGCACATTTGCATGCGAAATTTCTGCACAGGCAAGATAATTTAACCATACAAGCTAATATAAACTCTAATTTATCAATTTGGATGTCCTAGATAGATGAGTATGCTTTTGGGATTCTAATCTATTTTTCCAGAATAATGAGATCACATAATCTGCATTTTCAGATTACTATTATGTTAATAATTACCACAACTGACTCAAACAAAACTTTTTTATATTTGAAATGTCGATCTTGCCAAGTCTTTGGTTTGAAAACACTTTGACACATTATGTCATTATAAGTAGGGAACATATTTTACCCAGTCATTTTCAGGCTAAGTTAAAGTGATTTTTTGAAGCATCCTATAAACTTGCCGAAAGTCTTGCTGTTACTTAATATAATCCTGATTTCTATCTTCATGGAAAATCAAATCACAATAGTAGAAACTAAACTGGAGTTTCTTCTACTCATAAAGCATCAGTTGAATGTTCATGCAGTTTTTCTACAGTCTTTTCACTCTTAACTTCACTGTCAATACTCAAAAAGAGTTGCCTTTTCTTTGAGAAGAGTTAATCCATACTGCAATTTCATGCAGCACAAATTACCCTGCACCACTGCCTACTAGGTATAATTTAATACTTAAAAAAAAAAGTTCGAACCAAATTATGGTATTATTACATTAAGTATGACTGATTACATATTTGTTATTAAGTAATTTCATTTATAAAGTATTTGTTTAATTTATAAAGTATTTTGTACATGGTTTAGTGGGTGCTTATATTGTTTCTAAACACTGTGGCCTGAGTTTAGTGGGTGTGGTCTTTATTGACGGAGGAATGGCTCCTACTGAAAAAAGAATTTGTAGAGTTAAATAAAATGATAAATTAGCAGGCTTACTTAAAATAGATCCTTTTGGCATTCATATACAGCCAAAGGATTGTCCAGGTCTGTAAGTGAAGATTGACTATTTTGTTTGGTATTTTCAACACAGTATTTGTAGGCAGGGAGAAGAGTAGAGAGAGGGGGAGAGAACAACATATATATATTGAAAGCTGACAGAAAATTAAGAAGGTTGATCAACAATTATAATTTACAGCTTATTGTACTTTCATCTCATTGAAATAAAATTAGTTAGGTTTCAGGGACACACTATACTAAATGGCAACTTTTGTTCTAATATTGATTCAATATTGCCTGCTGAAACCTAATCTGAGTACATGCTGCTAGATATTTTTTTTGACTCACTTAACTCTTTGATCAGAGCAGAATGATTTAAGATAATTGTTATTTTAACCATTACAAAATACAAGAATATTTCCAGTAAAAGCTACTTGTCAGTAGATGTTAATAAACAGAATAATTTTCCCACTGTGACTCACTCCATGGAATTAGCAAAATGGAGGGTATGAAATAAAAGCCTTCAAAGGAATGGATAATATCAAGCACAGCATCTGAAAAAGGAATGAATAATTTTTCTAAAGAAAGTATTTTAAGTGTCTGATCCATTTAAACTATGAAGAATGTAAATATATTAAGAGAAAAGGGCATTTATTTTTCTAATTTTACAACTAGCTACATTGATATTCCTAGATTACCTTGAGAATTTATTACTCCTTTTAAAAATGTGTAGTGAAAAATGGTATAAAAATTTGTATTTTGCCTTATTTAGGCAATAACTCTTCTGCTATAGTGAACTGAATAAAACAATTCCCTGAATATTAAAGATACTATAGCTCTGGAAAGCTATAGTAAAATTGAGTATACCCAAGTCTCAAATTCAGTTCTGTGAAGGAAAATGTTCCTTTTAGTTCTAGTTGGCTTAGTTAATCTCTCAAAAAAGATTCAATTTATGCCACAGATTTTAATTTTACAAAATTACTTTACTCAGTGACATTCCAAAAAATGTGGAAGATTCTTTTTTCTCAAGTAGCATGGCTTCATATTTAAAATTGTCTGAAGCAATCAGTTTAGATTGCATTATTCATATTGTTCCCTTTTAATTGGTTTACTTTGGTATGACAGATGATTGCTTGTTCCCTTCATGAAAACAGATAATTCTTAAAGAGGTGAAAAGAGATGACTTTAACTCTTTCCATCAATAATGAAATCTAGCTCCTTATTAAATTATTTTTGTATAACACTGACCAAATTCTTAGTTTTAGTCTCTACCACAGGTTTAATCTGACATGTGGATACATTTTTGATCTCAGTAGCTGAAGTTTAAATCATATGGATTATCACATAGATTTAACTCTTACAGAATGTTTCTGTGTCCTTCACAAGTTGTTTGGCTTGGCACAATAGTTAGTTGGTGAAATTCTAAGGTCAGCTCTATGCTTATTTGAATTAAAATGTGATCTATAGAACAATTTAAGGAAAAAAAAAAGGAATTCCATATTGCATCATAACAGTTTATTCCATTCTTTCTTGTTTTCTGTTGATGTCAGTATATTCTCTGTTACTTACAAACAAGGAAAAGTTTTCAGTTTAGCTTCCTTTAAACTGAAAAAAAAAGTACAACTGATTTTTTTTATATCTTGGAGATTCATCCATGGTGAAATAGCCTTTCTGATAATAGTAGAAGCATCATGCTTAAAGGCTTATAGACCCCAGTGATTTATGCACATAGATACTAGGGTAAAGATGTTTCAAAAATTGGTTTTATTTGCATTGCATCTGTGACAGCCTACCTCTCTACAGTATCCAACTATATTCTCTATAGGCAAATAATGCCTTCAGGGAATAAGGAATGCCCTCAGGGAAGTGAGTCAATTTTAGTTACCAAATGATTGATTGAAGTGTTATTTTCATTTAGTTTACAGATAAATACTTGAGATATATTTAAGAAAAAAAAAGAAGGTTCATTGTGTTTTTGACTGCTCTTTTAAGAAGATTTAGTGTGATGGATCTGGACTTCAGTTGCTATTTTTTATTTTTACTGAATATTGACCGGTAAAAAATTACCTTGATAAAAAAATTCATAGAATCACAGAATGGTTTATGTTAGAAGAACTTTAAGGATTCATCTAGCTCCAACCTTCATGCCATGGGCATGAATTTTGGCCAGGTTATCCAGAGCTTCATCCAGATTTGTCTTCAGCTCCTCTAGGGATGGAGAATCCACAATTTCTGAGCAACCTGTTCCAGTGCCTCACCACTCCCACAGTAAGAAATTTCTTCCTAATACCTAATCCAAACCTCTTCCTTTTCAGTTTAAAGCCATTTGTCCTTGTGTATGTCCTTGTAAAAAGTCACTCTGTCTTTCCTGTAGGTCCCCTTCTATATAAGATCTATAAGAACTCCCCAGAGCCTTCTTTTCTCCAGGTTGGACAGCCCCCGCTCTCTCCGCCTTTCATCTTGGGTGAGGTGTTCTATCCATCTAATAATTTTTGTGGCCCTCCTCTAGGTCCATGTCCTTCTGATGCTCAGAACCCCAAAACTGAATGCAGCACTGCAGATGGGATCTCACCAGAGCAGAGCAGAGCAGAGCAGAGCAGAGCAGAGCAGAGCAGAGCAGAGCAGAGGGGCAGAATCCCCTCCCTGGCCCTGGTGCCACGCTGCTCTGGATGCAGCCCAGGATGCGTGTGGCTTGCTGGGCTGTGAGTGCAGATGACTGAGTCACATTGAGCTTTTGTTCACAAATACCCCAAAGTCTCTTTTCCCAAAGCTTCTCTCAATCCATTCTGCAGGTCTAAGATTTTATGCTTCTTAGGTAATTTTTGAAGTTTTGTTTTCAAGGTGAATTTAAGAATGTCATCTTCCACTGTTACTTCTTGGGATAATTTTTCTTAAACAGAGTGAGTGTAATAACCGAAAAAGGAGTGAGGCATGTTATGCATACCCACTCTCAGAACAAGTATCATGCCACATTCAGTATCTAGATACATTCAGAAATGTATTGAAATCAATGCTCAATTAAATGAAAATGTACATATTCAGGATAAAAAAATGCAATTTTAATAGGTTGTATTTAGTGAAATAACAACCTACAAATCACACCACCCTCCACTAGCAGGTTTATTTACTAAAATAGTACTAGTGTGAGAAGTGAATATATTAAGCTTTGTATTTGTTTGCATCCATTCATTCATATTTATTTCTAGACATTTAAATAATAACTTAGTCTTCCAACTTCAGATACTTTAGTTAATCCTTAATACAAATAGAGGTATTTTATCCAATGCTTTTCAGCTTATGGGGGATCCAAATGTTCCCAGCAACTGTCTTGAAATCTGTCACTCATGTTTTTTTCCCTGCCCATTATAAGGTATCATTTCATGCAATAGGTCTCATTGCATAACTGTGCCAACAAACATGGCACATTTGGCTTCTATGTTTTGCCTTTCCTCAATATTTTGATTTGTGAACAGGGGGTCTGAACTTTTACAGACATTCCAAATTAGCCACACAATTTCATTTGCTATATTTGGCTTCTGTGTGTATTCTACCATATGCCAATTTTTTCGTCTGGCATCCATCATGTCATCTTTGTAGTTTTCAAAAGTTTTATTGTCATATAAACACAAAACACAAGGTGAAATAGAAATTCTCACTTTCTCCACAGGCTGCTTAGAGTTTTGAAATATGAAGAAATTAACACCTGGGAGAAAAGTTGGAGATAAATTCCTTGAATGTTAGGATAGTATCGTAGAGAAAAGCGTATTTTCATGCACAGGCTGAGACATACCCAGACCTACATCCACTTATTTTTTGACATAACTTCAGCCATTCCACATTTCTTACTGGTTGTCTCAAAGGCTGAGAGAGTGTAGGCTTTTTTATCTTTAACACTGATATCTTAGAGATTTGGGGATCATTACAAATCAGCTTCTTTCTTTGTTACTGTTTAGACTTTTCACCTTAAATATCTTGGGAATGCTCTTCAGAGTGAAAGTAAAGCAGACACTGTGCATTCTCCCCCCAGAATTTTCCATCTTTTTGAATAGCTAACATAGAAAGTCGTCTTTCTCATGGTATATCTGTGACAGAGTAGCCTGTCCTGTGAAGGTATAATCCTAAAAATTGTCCAGACAAGAAAAGTACTGCTGCATTTTTAGTTTTGTATTGCCATTTCTAATTCAACAATATTTTGAATATCCAGCCCACAGATACTGAAATTACCCTTTCCAACATTAGGCAGATTTTTACTAGGGAGTTTAGTTTAAGCTGTTAGACTCTATATTTGGATAAAAATATAGTTAAGTTGCAATATTGCTTATATGAATAATAAGTATTTTCAAAATTTAAATGCTATTGTGCTTAATCATTGAATCACAGATTGGTGAGCTATATATATAATATATAAAATATATAGTGTGTATATATGTATATATATATATATATACACACACACTATACCTATATTTTAGTGAGAGAGGAATCTCTATACACTGTATAATCCTCAAAGCCTAATCATATTTCTTTCTGTAGGATTTCATTTTGCAAGGAGATGTGGCTTGTGGTGAAGCAACTGCCACTGGGAATGCCACAGTCACAAAAAGGTATGCATGCTGAGCTGCAGCTGAGCTAATATCTGCCTATTTATGGCAACCAAGCAGGAATCAGAGATTAAGTCATAATAAGGTAGGGATTGTACCAGATAGAGGCTCACTTGTTTGTTCCATGAAGTGGAAGAAGGATTTTAGAGAAGATGATTTAGAGCATTGCTTATCCCCTGCAAAGTGACTATGAATAAAAGTTTTAAGAAGTTTTTTTTTGCATAATGAACCATGGCTGCATGAAATTCTACTAGAAGATCAGATGTTCAGGTCATTGGTTCATTTGTTATACAATATATTAAATATGTTGTATAACAAATACAACACAATGTATCAAATATATTAATATATACCTGGCCTTGTTCAACCTCATCAAAGTCATGCATTCACTTCTTGAGCTTGTCCAGGTCCCTCTGACTGGTATTCAATGATGTCAATGATCCCACTCATCTTGGAGTCATCTGCAAACTCACTTGATCCTGCTATGAAATTGAGGTAGATAATAATCAGCCCTGGTCCCAGTATAGATCTCTGAGGGACACCACTTATCACTGATCTCCATCCAGATATTGAGCTGGTTACCACTACTCTCTGGATGCAACCATCCTGCCAATTTCTCATCCACTAGATAGTCTATCCATTAAATTCATCTCTCTCCAATTTGGAGAGAAGGATGTTGTGGGGATGTTGTGGGGATGTTGTGTCAAAGACTTTACAGTAGTCCAGGACATCCATAGCCCTTCCTTTTTTTACTGATGCAGTAGTTTCATCATAAAAGGCCACCAAGTTGGTCAGGCAGGTTGCCCTTGGTGAAGCCATGCTGGCTGTCCTGATTCACCTCCAGGTCGTCCAAGAACATTAGCGCAGTTTCTAGGTGGATTGCTTCATGATCTTCCCAGGAACAGAGCTGAAGCTAACCGGTCCGTAGTTCCTAGAGTTGTCTTTTCACTCTTTTTAAAAATGGATGCAACATTGTTATTTCTCCAGTCATTAGGGACTTCGCCTGATTGCCATAACATTCAAGTAGCTACAGTCTAGGATTTTCAAGTGAGACTTTCCCTTAAGAATCAAGACAGTTTCCTTTTCTGGAGAAAACAATATATGATATGATTGAATTATTTTCATTTACATTAGAAGTCAGGACAGGGAAATAAAAAATGATATGCAAGTATGTTCAGTGATCTGCATTGTTATTGTACATAGGTTTTCAACTACTGAACATCAGAATTCCAAACACACTGTGAAATTGAATAGCAAATATGAGATAACTTTTGTGTTCTAAATACATATCTGCAATGATAGGAGATGACAGAATCTAAGAGACTTCTTATTAAAAAAAAAACCAACATAATTTTAGAAAAGGAACCCTTGAAAAAGTTGTGCTTGAGATGGTAAAAGAAGTATCTCACCTGTGACTCCTCTAGTGTTGCAGAGTTTTAAGGGCAAGTTTAACCAAAATGGTTAGGCAGATTTAGCTACAGACCATTGGATTTTCTAATACTTATCTGTTAAAGCTGTGTTGGCAAAATAGAAGAAATCAATGAGGTTTAATTGGCCACTGGAACAGACTTTCAATAGGATATTGGAGAAAGGCATGAAAATAATTGACTGTTGTATGTTAAAAATAGCTGTGAAGAGGTTTGTACGATGTGGAGCCTGTGACAACAGAGGAGCTAGAAAAATCCATTCTGGTGAATGAATTCATTTAAGTACTTTTTTTTCCTAATTTGTTGGTTGTGGATTTTTTTTTTTTGCATTTGCTTTCTTTGTGTATTTGCATTTTTTTACCTGCCATTTTTGAGGACTAAATTTTTGGAATAATAGGGATCTGGTAGAATTTTTTTAGAGATGAAACTGCTTGTATAAGTAAGTATAAGTGATATGTAAAATGTATAATCTTAATATTTAAGTATATTTTAAATTCGATTTGATATGCATTTGGATTCTCATTGTATATTAACTATTATTTTTTTAAAATACATTAATTATTTACCTTTTCAAAAATGAATTGCTACAGGCTAGTGATCAGCTACTTCTTTTAAGTTTATGAAAACAAGGGAAGAAATTTATCAAACTGTGAACAAAGTAGATTCTTGGTATAATATTAGATCCATGAAGAACATTCCAAAAGTTATTTAAACCTTTGAAAATGAGATTTGCAACAGTAGAAAACTTTTTTACCAAGGCTTGAAAACCATTATTTGGTTTGCATCAATACCAAGAGCACTTTTGACTAAAATTGCATTAGTAATTTCAATGTCTAAAATGGTAGTTCATTGGATAAAGGTAGTTCTGTGCTGGAGTAGTCTGCCAAGCTCAAATGAAGGTTTAGGGTTCTGATGGTATTCTTGTCCACCAAAAACAACAGCAAAACCAGTTTGTTTTCTTAAATTGCAGAGACTTGCAGAATGCAACGAATACTAGGCCACATAGTAATCTTATGGGTCTTTATTGCAGTTCTCTTTGCTGTGGCATTACATTTCACATAGAATACTCCTGTAGTGGTTCTGTATCAAGGTGAATAGGGCAATCATCAAACAGCAGAAGCAATTAAATGTGGATCCTATTGTCTCATGGCAGAGCTATTTAATAAATTATGATGCCTCTAGCAGTAGCTTCTTATCTCAATAGGTTTTTCATCTCAGTGAGAAAAACAGATTAAAAATAATTTATTAATAATCCAAATTGATTTTTAAGGGTTTTTTTATGAGATAACTAAATAAAAAATCTATTTACTTCAGCAGTATTATTTGCAAACTTCTTTTCCCTTTTCCTTGTTAGATTATTGTATAATCCTTTAATACTTAGGGCTCACACCTTATTTGGATCAAAAAAACTAACATGGCTGAGCAAAACTACTTTCTATAATTGAACATAACTTTGATGATAGCTTTCAATTTCATTATGCTTTGTAATTCAAATATTTTCAACCTGATCTGGTATGAAATATCTCTTTAAAATAGTCTCAAGATATTAATCTATTAAATAAAAAGTACAGTAAACAGTGTACTTCTTATCCATGAATCACAAATATAATAATTATATTACTTCTGCTGAAGATTTTCTGCATGTATTATATGCTCAGACAAAATGCATACTTTTCTGTAATTTCTGAATTCAAATGTTTTCTAATAAACTAAGTAACCTAAAGTGATATATTAAGGGTTTTTTTTTTTTGCTAACACGCTGAACTGCTAATAAGATCTTGTATATCTTTTATTGACAGCCTCATTTTCTCTTACATTATTCATGAATTATTTGGGTGAAATTTTATATCAGTTTAGTTCTTTTGTGTATAATCTATTGTCACATAATATCTGAAATAAGTGACAAGCATACTATATTTATTCTATCTCATTCAATTTTGAAATGGTTTCTATTTTGATTTAGCTTGAGTATTTGGCAATATGTTACATTGTTTTTATTTTTCCTCACTAGACAGAAAGGATAGATGTTTTAAAAGATAATTTTTATAAGGTGTTTGTTTCAACAGCTTCCAAATAACATTTCATCAAGCATGTAATTTCAGTCATATTTAAGAGTGCATTATTTTTTATTTCTTCAATAATGCTCAGTACATTTGGTGCTTATTTGCATTACATTTCACGTTTCACAAGTATTTGCAGTAGTTTTATGATTATATTTTCAGTTACTTTTAGTTTCTATAAAATACATATTTTCTTCATAAGACACCATTAGTACCCCTGATGTGTTTTTTCTGTATAGTTCTTGCTGCACATCTTGCTGCAAGCATTATAGAACACTGATACCAATAACATCTCGGATGGAAAGCATGTCTACTGCTGGAACATAATAAAGCATTTTCTCTCCTTAATTTTTTAAGGATAGTAGTTTCTTGCGAAAACATTTTCTGAAAAATGGCAAACTAGCAGACATTTCACCTTATTTTCTTGGTGTGTCCCCCCCCACCAGTCAAGAATAAATATCTTCAGTAGAAATTTCAGAATACTGACTACATGATTTTTTTCCTCCCATACCCTACTTTTGTGTATAGACTGTGACTATAAATATCGGAATGTTTCTAGTGAATTGTATTCTCATTGGTGAGGTTTTAGTACCCAGTAGGGCTTTTTAGTTCTGTATGTGATTAATAGGTCAGTTCTGCATTCTCAGAGTACTATTTCAGTGCCTCATAATCCAGCTCTCCTGTAGCTAATTTCATTGAGACGTCAGCAGCTATTATTCTCACCAATGTTACTGGTATCACTCTTAAGGACCCATGTGACTGCTCTTCTCTTTTTTTTCTCTAGTCCTAATGATATCTTTCACTTTGCAACACATCAGACACCTGTTTTAATGTAATTGGACTTCACTTCTACTGTGTCATCATTAAGTCCTTTTATTTGCACATTTATATCTTACTAAAAAAAGGATTGTGTGCAGATTTCTGGACTAAGGTTTTGGTAAAAAAGGACCTGTGCTCTCATCATAGTCAGGAGGAAACAAACAAAAACTCAAGCCATAGTAATCTGATATTAATGGATCATATTAATTATACAATAATCCTATGGATCTGCTGACAGGATAAAAATGTACATTGCTACAAGGAATGTAGCAATAAGTAAAGTCTTCCAAAGTCTTCCAAATGATATTTTACTTTCCAGTAGTCATGAATCTATTCTGACTGAATATTAAATAGAATCCTAACTTGAACTGGCTAAAAGATAATGTGTACAGTGGAAAACCAAAAACTCAGGGTAGATTTAAGGGAATGATTGATTAGATTCTGAAAAGAATTAAGTGAAATAATGATGCCCTAGATATTCTTTAAAAGTAGAGATTCTGGGTAATTTGAAAATTGTACCAGTGTTAAATAATTTGAAGAAGCACGACAAAGTAGTTGCTGTCTCTGATAGATTTCTGTTCAGAAAAATGTTTTCAAAAGGTATATGAGAAAATTTTTTTAAGGCTTGGTTCTGCAGAACCAAGACTTCACATTGAGATTTTTGAGAGATTTTTGTTTTGTTTTATAATTATAAAATTATGAAACATTAACTAGGATTATTGTTCCCCTTTTCCTTCCCCCTTTTTTGTTCTCTTTTTCTCTAGCAGTTGTTAACAGGGTTTAAATAAACTTTATATTCCTTAATTTTTAATTTTTACTATTGAAGGAGTCAATAATTTCTTATTCTCAGCCTGAGATACACTGCTGAGCACAAGACAACATACTGAGACAGGTTGAGGAAAATTAAGAAGAATGTTTTCAATTTTTAAATTAATAGCCTCTTTTTACTTTGGTGTGTGAGATTCTCTCACTTTTTTCCTTTCATTGCAATTTCCTTTGTGTCTGATTCCTGACCTAATGAAATCAACATGCTTCAATGAAAAATCTTGGTTAAAATGTGGGTATTTAAAATAATCTAATTCCCTATCCCACAAAATGCAATGATATCTGTGCTTAATTAAAAATTCATTTTTTAAAAATTAAACTAAAATTAAAAAAAATCACTTGCTGGCACAAGAAATTGATTTTTGGAACCAGTGAAATAATTCTAATTATAGAATATATAGACATGAGTGAAAGAAAGCTGAGCTTGCTAAATATTTGTCAAAGAAAAGCATTATTGTGTATGTTTCCAGCTCCTGGTTGTGAATTTGAAACCTGTGTCTGGATAGATTTTAATTTAATATAATAATCCAGAATTATTTTATTTTTAGCTATCACCAAAATTAGTAAATTCATTGCTTGTATAGTTTTCAATGTCAAACCAAATTCCTGAGGATAAACATTTTGCCTTTTAGGAATAAGAAACAAAAGATGTTGTGTTTTAAATAAATAAAACAAATAAATAAATAAATAAAATAGTGTTTTATTGTCTTAAACAGGACACTGATTCCCATTAGGGTTTCTGCCTGGAAGTGGCCCCCTCCCTTTATACAAGAAATAGCATATTGACTGATCTGCTGTGTTGTCAGTGATTCCCTAAAGTCCTTTGCTGTTATGCTGTGGCAAGGAGAAAGCCGAATTGCCCGACAGCCCAGTACTCAACTCAATGAACTGTGTGTGGTGAAAGACCTGAGGCTCACACTCACCAAAGCTCCAGTGTGCTTATTACTCGTGATAATGTCCTCTGCTACACAATGGCAGCTCTTGGAGGTCAAATTCTTTTCTGATTTTTAGTGTTCTGAATATAGTTCTGAAACTATACTTTCACAGTATATTAACTAGCTTAAAACTACATGTTGGTAATAATACCTATTAAAAGTGTAGAGATGGAATCTGTAACAGTCTATGATACCACTGTGGAACTACTTGCTTTTTTAATGTGAATCAGTGTTTCAGCAGGGTTCTTAAAGTACATTTTCTTATTTTCTGAGCTGATTATTAATCTAATAGATTAAATATTAATATGAATATTTTAGTTTTTGTTGAGTCTGCCCTGCACATTATTCATAAAAATTAAATATTTAAATTCTAAAACATATAAAAATTAGACAGTGGCTTCTGTTTTCATACACTAATTATTCTTGACAAACTTTATATCCAGTACCAATTTGTGGCTTAAGTGTTTTGTGAATATCTTTTTCACAAGCCTTAGAGTCTTATGCCAATTAAAATATTTGAATTTTCACGAAATCTTATCTATTAAGATTATTTTAAAAGTTGTAATTTTACATTTCATCGAGACTTCTTTTTGAAAAGAAGATGGGAGTGAGTAGATAAGAGGAAATCCATAGATTATCAAACTTGATGGTGATAATTCTAGATGGTTACTGTGCATTATGTAGCATTTTTTTGAGAGACAAAGATATTTTGGTTAATTTTGATGTAACAGCTTTTATTGTCTCTTTGAAATAAGGAATAGTTAAATGAAAAATTTCATACAAATAAACTAAATGGAAATATCTAATTTTTCTGTGGCACTTGTAGGAAGGCTAAAATTGTTTTGGCAATATAGGTAGGATTTACTGGCTGGAAGTTTTGTTCCTGAGAAAATGGTATAATTCTTTTCCTTAGGATGTCAGGAATGCTTCTGCCTCCAGCTCAACCAAAAGAGATGATATATTATATTGTTAAACTAAGAAGGAAGGACTAATGAAGCTTTGATTTTTTTGTGATTTGTTTTGGTCAAACATGGATTTCTTGAAATTTTCAGAAAAGTAGAAAAACTTTTAGAGAAAACAAATGCTATGTCTCGTTTGTCACTTTAAGGTCTTCTTACCCACCACTTTATATATAATGTAAACACAGTCTTTCTCAACCAGATTTTTATAATTATTGTTAAGAGATTTGACTCACTGATCTTCAGACTAGTCCTTTCCACTGTGAAATACCTTTCTGCATCAAGATTTTCTTCAACAGGTACAGGCTAAGTTTGTTAACAATAAAAACACTTTAATGTAAAATTTGAGGGAAATGGGAAGGCATATAAGTCTAAAGAGTATCAATATATTTGCAACACCCTAAGGGCACAATATTTCTACTGTGGTTTTCTCACAGATCTTATTTATTGTCTTACTAAATTAGAACATAACAACTATACAAAGTGTGATTGTTGAAAGGATTAAGAGAACCACATGACAGAATATTTGAGATTTTCATTTTTACATGCTCCATTAAGCTTCCTGTTTGTTTCTCTGTCATAAGGACACTAAGGCCATATCTGGTTTTAAGTTTATTTTACACTTAGAATCACAGAATCATTAAGGTCTGTCTTTATTTCAATTCCTTCCTTTAGAGAAAATAGTGAAATGTCTGTAATGACAATCTAATATCTTAATTTTTGTTAATTTTTATTGCAGGTATTGCTATATATATTGTATATTACCAGTATTTGCAATATGGCTTTTGCAGGTATAAAATGCTGAGCTTTGTAGGATGCTTTACAGGAAGGAGTATGTGTCAGAGGTTCATAGAGCTCTTTCAAATACTGAAAAGACACAGCTTTGTTCAATTCTGTCTTCATCTTAGCAGCTTGCTTGATATGTTTGACACCAATTCTTGAATATGATGCGGTTGCACAAGTTACACTAGATTTAGATTTGGGAAGAACCACAAAAGGTTCTAGGCTATCGAACTGCCTTCTATGACAGTTCATGTGACAAGATTATAGATAAATGTGAATTTGGAGTATTTCCCAATTCTCCATTGATAACACAGTGAATTTCTCTAACTGTCAGGCTTGGAGCTAGAAAGATACAAGACAGCTTCTAACCTAAATGCCAAAGGTGTATTTTAGTTCCTAATTAAACTACTTGATTTTTGCTTTCTATCCCACCTGTTCCTCCACCTGCCCAGTTTTGAAAATGATAGAATACATACCTAGTATGTATTCTATCATTTAGAATGTAGTAGGAGTTAGAAGTTGTTTTTGTGTGGGTGTGGGGATGGGATGTGATGAAGGGTGAGGTGGGAAGGAAGGAAGGGGATAGGAATGGGGGAAAAGGTGGGAAGTAACATGCAACTTCCTTTTCCCAGAAGTTGAAAAATAGTTTTCTCTTAAGAAATCTGGAATTTGAATCTGCAATTCTAAGTTTCTTCTCTCACTTTTGTGTAAGAGTGGCCCAGTTGTATAATGAACACTAGTCTAGAAAGAAATCAGGAACATAATATTTTAATGAAATTTTTATGTTTGCACAGGTAGCTTATTATTAAAAACATGTATTGCATGAGAGAACTGAAGGTTTTCTTTAATGTTTCCTTATTTATTTTATTTCTAAATTTTCTAGGATATTTTATTTAAATGGTAAAATTTTTTTATTTAATATTGTGCTTCCTATAAAAATATCAAGGTTAATTTTGGAAAGGTAATTAGTATAATTTCTTTCTGTTTACCAAATTTACAGGAGAATAACTAGAAGCACAGGAAGCAGTTTTACCTGCTGTAAATTTTAAAAAATATGCTGTTTGTTATTATTACACTTCAGTGTAAAGAATAGAAATAAGATTTTTTTTTTTTTGATGGAATTCACAGTAAGAAATAACCTCTGCCTTGAAGAGTTTAATCCAGATTTAGGGACAGGGTTAGGGTAGAATTCAAAGATAGAGAGAAGAGCACAACAAGGACAAAATATCTGTGGGGTCCTGAAAGTTAACTTCTGTTCTCTACTCTAGTGCTTTCTGCCTTGTACTGTAGCTCATACTACATCATCTTGTCCAGATAAAACTGTTTTAGTTCAATCTTATTGTATATAGTCTGTTATATTGTGTAATGCTACTTTAGGAATGGATGTAATGGGTGAAACCCATGATACCTCCAGACTAATATTCAGGCTTTTAAGCAGATGTTCACAGAAGAAAGTGCAATATGATACTTCCCACAACTACTCTCCCAGCCTCCAATTATTTTCAGCTCAAGTATTTCCTAAACTTTTGTCCTGTGTCTTCTGGAAACTTTGTAAACTCTTTCATCTTCAACATCCTTTGTCAGGAAATCCCTCACGTAACAACAACCTGTTGTATGGAGAACATCATCCATTTTTACTTGGAATGTAATGTAATATTTTTTTCTGAACTGGTTAGTCACTGAAATTTAGATTTATGAAACTTAGGGAATACTGGGTACTGCTAAATATTATCAGTTTCTCACTGAAGAAAATCTTGTTCATGTTCTTGTTTTTTTAAAGGAAGTTGTTTTATCATATGTAAAAAAGAAACCATCTTTGAGGCTGATGGCAATTGTTTGTCAGCCTTTAACCTTGTTTTGCCCTCTTTTAAATAAGGCCATTGCAAAAGCCTTAGAAAAAACATCTTTTGAAAATTTCTGGAAACATCTCTTAAAAATTTCTAAAAACATCTCTTAAAAATTTCTGGATGTCATGCAGTACCTTGCCTTTTATTTATCTGTGCTCAGATGGGAAGATAGTACCTTATAGCAAAGATAACTGTTAGTGGTTTGGACTTTTTTTTCTTACAATTTTTAATGTTCCTGTTGTAGAAATTTTTTACAGTTATTTTTTTCTGTCTTGTCATTCATACTATAGAGAAAACATTTTTTTTTTTTGGGCTTATTTCCACTGAGAACCAGGGATAGACAGGAATAGAAATATAAGCCCAGAAATTTTATACTCACTTTTGAAGACAATGTCATTATCAACGATTATCTGTTCTTAATTCATGTGCCTCCATGTAGTAGGACATAACTTCCATATAGTGGGACATACCTCTAGTTAGTCAGATTCAGAGTTGGGATATTTACATTTACAAAAGTATTTAAAAGTGTTTAAATATTTTTTCTGACTGTACCAAACCAACTGTGCCTTGTAAATCTCAAATGTTCAAAATGTTTAATGATAGGGAATGCGGAAATCACACACAGTTACATTCTCAAGAACTTGTTATGGACATGCAAATTGAATAGTTGCAAAAAGGCTTTTTTATAGACTCCCTGTTTCCTTTAATTGAAGTTTACATAATGTACTAAGGCATGATTTCACATGCAGCTGTTTGAGTAAATTTAGCATCATGTATGTTACCTTTATAGCAAAGACAAAATTGTAGTTTATGTGCTTGCATGAAAACAAACCTAATCTTGTTAAAACAAGAAGATTTGAAGGAAAAAAGTTAGGAAATATAGAACTTTTGGTAATTTTCATCTTGTGGTGACTGGAAAGTTGGCATTCCTATCTGTGTGAGTTACTTGTCCCAAATGCACAAAAGCAAAGTGTAGCTTCCACAGTACACCTTATCCCTTCACTGCCTTGGCTGTTGCCCAATATTTCTTGCTCTGTCAACATCCCAGCTCTTCTTGTTCAAAAAAACCAATTTAAAATCTGCACCAGATTTGAAAAGGCCTATTTCTTTTTCAACTCTTCCCATTGTAGAAGCTATGTGCTTTACAAAGATTTAAAGCAGTGCTGTTACAACACTGAAAAATTATCAGGTCTGTTCTACAGATAGGGATTTGGAATATGAAGTATTGTCCATTAATGTGGAGTAGTAATTTGCAGTATTCAGAAACTAATTATCCAGCATTTCTAGTTCTTTAGTAGTACAAAACATAATACATATACTGTTTAAATTGACGTTTTTGCCATTGGAAATGCTCTTTCTACTAATTTCTCTTCAATGCTCAGAGCTAAGCACTGCCAAAAGTGAGGGAGGTGCCTCAGTTGAGTCTGAGGGAAGTCAGCTTTGAAGAGTGTGGGTGTGACTGAGAGTAGGTGCCCCATTATTGCACAGGAGCTCAGAAATCTCATTTTACAAAACTACAGTGTCAATAATGAACAATCTTTGGATTTATACCCAATATAAAAAATTCTGGCTGTGTAAATAATTTTAGGCAAATCTGTAAATAACTAAAAAGTAACATCTTAAATATCAGGGAATTCTAATGATCAACAGTGTTATAATTTTGTCAAAATAACTTATTTTGAATAGTAAATGCAGATTAGTACTAGATTCTGTCCCTCTCATATATTAATAATTTGCACAAGAAACAGCATTTTATGCAGTTACTTTTTCTTAAATGGAATTAAATAATGGCCACCAGATTAATCCTTAAATACATCTTTGCCTCTTAAGAAAACTGTTTTACTTTTCCAAGGATTTATTTTCCTGAACCATTACCTGACAAATAGCAACTTGTTTCAGTAATGCTTAATGACGCAGGACCCATCTGGCATTATATCAGGATGTGCAGCTGGCTATTACTGAAAACTCCTCCATAGCTCAGATGAAACTATCCACCAAAGATCTGATTGAACAGATTATTTTTTCTTCTTTCTTCTATAACACTAAAAACAAAGAAGGACTAAGTAATTCATACTTATTTACTAAGTTATTCATGGATACTAAACTTTCCAGAAATACAAATGTTCATTGCATCAACGATTTCTATTCTCCACCTGCCCTGATTTTTATTCTTGAAATAATGTAGTAGTTTCTCTTTTGAATTGTCCTTCCAGCTTTATGGGATGTAACATTTGTTTTGCTTTAAAGGTTTACAGTATAACAATGCATACAGTTCTGCAAATGATTTTGTACCTTCATCCATGCCTGGAAGAAGTGAGGTGCTGCAGGCTGGTGTTGTCAGGGCCAGCCTGGATGCATGGGTACTCAGTGGGGTTCAGCACTGATAAGCACATGATCATGGTCATGGCCACGCATATCAGTGCAGATAGAACCACTTAGAATTCAAGGCAAGCCCAAACAGCTCTGTTTGCATCTCATGTCCTCGTCTGGCTGATCAGGATGAAGGTCTGTTATTGGGACATACATATGTTGGTGGCCTCTCCAGAGGCTGGTCTGAAGTTCTAGTAGTTACATGTCCAGCTGGTCCCTTGTTTCCTCATTTCTGTTAGTGTGCATGTGTGCACACACTTTGGATCTCTTCATGATCAGACTTTGAGACCCAACCTGATCAAATTCTGGCAGGCTCTGCTGCCTTCCTGTGAGACACTCACACATGCAGATCAGCTGTGACTTGGATCTCCTGGTAGCTGCCTTCTCCAGGTGCCTCACTTGCAGCACATAGATCCCAGACCCCTCAGACTGCTCACTGGCTAGCTTGTCTTGATGGTCATTGACAAATATGCAGGGACTTTGTCCTGTTGCTGACACATCTATAAACTATCTGGTCCCATTTGCTTTGGCAAATGGATAGCCCCTTTCCCAGGAGTAGAGTAGGATGTGCAGTTTAGTAAGCAGACAGAATAGACTCTGGGGATTTGGCACAGGGCATAGTCAGACAAGGGAATCAACCTCCTTTGTGTGCCCTACTTTAATCCTTATCCCTCTATTTTACCATGCTTGCTCCTCTGCAAACCACTTTATATGTTGTTTCCCTCGCTTTTGCTTCGTGCCCTGGACATCTCAGGCTGTCTCATCCAAGCCCAAAGTGCTCTTCCCTGATACCCCATAACTTGTCCCATGGCCCATGGTCTGTAAGCCTTCAGTCTGTAAGGTGCAGTGAGGAGCTTCTCCCATCAGTTCTCCAGGGAGGGGCCACATGAGAACTCATTTTCTGTGACAGGACTATTGAGGTATTACTTCTCCCATTGTGGCTCTGTGCTTCTCTGTGTCTGTGAATGTCCGTAGAAATTAATTGCATTACCTGTATGGTTCTACTGTTACTCATTTGGGGCAATTTCTGCATTGTTTTACATACAGTAAGTGATACACTTTGTGATACACTAAGTGATAAATGTTCTTTAGAGGCATATAGTAAGAAAAATGTACATGAAAAGAAGACAGTAAAAAAATGTACTGAAAAATAAATATATTTTGTAGGAAACCACAGCAGAAGTAAATGGAGTATTGTGTCATAACTGTAATGGGAGATTACTAGTATGAAAATGACCTTACAAGCTATTTAATGGAAAGAGATCTAAAAAAAAAGTTCTTTGTGTTAAGATGTCACTAAATAGTATTAATAAGCATTTTATGGAAATGTATTGGATGCTTTACAAGCTGTTGTGGCTGTGTTATTGGTCATCTCATAAAAAAAAAAAAATTGGGTGAATGTCTTTCTGGCTTTGACAGCGCCCCTGATCTGGCATTGACAGAGAGCTTGTCAAGGCAAATATCCTCTGCAGTCCACTCCAGACTTGTACATTTTGTAATAAATTTTTGTACACTTCTAGAGGTCAGACATCCAAGGAATGCTGGAGGCCAAATGTTGTCTGACTCCACCAATTATTTAGCTGTTTAAATGAGCTGTCCTGAATAAGTAACTGAGACTGAGCGTTTGAAAAATGAGTGCATGGTAGCTGGAGCTGAAGACTTGGCAGAAGTACTTGTGCAGTGGGCTAGCATCACAGCCAGGTAATTGGTTCATACAGCAGTATTTTTTCTGGTCTCAGAGAGGAAGGAGGTCTCAGTTGGTACATGTTAGCAATTTGCCATGCCTTAATAGCCTAATTTTGGAAGAAAATGTTCCCTGTGAAAAGTCTATTGCTGATCCTAGTAAAATTCTGATTTTAATGTATTACTTAACTAAAGTAAACTTTTTATCAGTCTGGTATAAGAGCAAAAATATCTATTGCAAAAATTATATTGGGTGTTCAGTTCCTCAGAGAAGTTAGGAAGAGTGAGTTAGTGGTAAACCATGTGCTTAGTTTGACTGTATTGCTGCTTTGGTTTGTTTTCTATGTTCCCTTTTCAGGCTTTTTTTTTTTTTTTTAGTGGTAAAAAGTTGAGCAGTGAAGGCAGTGAGGGAAGAGGAACTTCTCTAATTCTGTGGTGTGTAGCAGTACCTTTATTTTGTGTGAAGACACTTCAGGAACTCACTAATTTTAATCAATTGTATTTTTGCCTTGAGGGTTCAAAAATTTAAAAAAATATTTCCTAAGTTTTTATATAATACTGCTAGATTTAAACCCCAAAAATCCTTGTCTTTGCTGTTGGGTTGATGCTTGAGGCTCCTCAGTAATGAAGATGAGGTATGTATTCCTGGACAAAAAACTGTAATATGTTCTAGCTGCTGAGTTACACTTTGTGCCCTAGAATGATGAAATTGCTTCCCTTGCTACTGCCTGTGAGGAGCTGCTAGTAGTAAATTTGCTGGTTTTAAAAGAGTCCCTGTTCATATACAGAGCCATCCTCAACACGCCACTGTCATGAGAGGGGATGCTGCCTTCCAATCCCTGTGTGTAGAAGAGGAGAAGACATGCTGTCTGTTCAAGCAGACTGTGCTTCCCTAGCAGCTTGTTCTTTATTGCCAGCCTGAGGAACTCCCTTGCCTCCCTGGATCCCCACTGATACTTTGGTGGCTTACTCAGTGGACAGCTACAGATATGAAATGGGCTCAACACTACATTGCATTTTCAAGTTTCCCTAGAGATGCTGGGAATAGGCTATGTAACTAAAAGTTGAGATTCTTGGAGTTATTTTCTCAGCTGATATTTTAGAAAGAAATTCAAGGTCTTGTCAGACTGTTTATAGATAGGATGAACAATTAAATTCCTACCAACTTTGCAGACATACTGTAGATTTATAGAAAAATGTGCTGATTAATACTACTTTCTCTTTGTATGAAGTTTGAAGATAACAATAATTATGCATATTTACACATCTGTGTCTGGGTGTTAGAAAACTGGAACTACTGTTGATAAGGTACTTACTGTTGATAAGATACTTTCTGTAATTGTCTAACTACCATTCTTAAATGAAAACTAGTTTTTAAATTGGGAAGGGATAATTTTAAAAGTAAATTGTATCTGAAACTCAGCACAATGAAATGGTTAGATATTCAACAGCAAATGAAAGAGCTGCAAAGTAACATGAGGTAGGAGACAAGTTTGGTGAGTAGAAATAAAATATTGAATGGTAACACTCTAATCTTTATTGAGGGAATTTAACTGTACCTGCAAAATTCCAATATATCATAAATTTTCTGGAAAAAATGGCTTTTTTTCCCCCCAAAGAAATTCAGAAATAGCATTAAAGTTCATAAATCTTTAAATTAGATAAAGAAAATTTTGAAAATCACTCTCTAAGACAAGAAAGAAATGGAAGTAAAAGTGTCTTTTTCTGTGAAGAATAACAGGAAAAGTGTACTTATGGAGAAAATCCTAAAATTCAGGTATCAGAAGAGAAACAAAAAGTCCTTCAGATTATAACAACAATTAATAGTGACTTTTACTTTAACAAAATTCTGTTTAAAATAAGTCAAGTAATGGTATTTTTCATTAGTTAAAGAATAAAATCCCTGAGAGCAATAATTTTTGACTTTAAAATAATCTGAGTACATGACTTGTTTTGCATGGAAGTCACCTTTACACTGGAACAGAGAATAGCTGAGACGGAGGCAATTATCTAACAACCCAAGAATGTGAGGTTTTTAAATGACAACTGCAAAATGTAGTAGAAAGCATCTACAGTCTGTTGCTTGAAAAGGCTCCTTTTAGTTTCTCATAGATTTTGTGTATAAATGTTTGTTTCTTACTTGGGAACAGCTGACATTTCAAGTGAATCCTGAAGAGAAATTTCAATTACATTGATAGAATAGTGGCTTTTTAATAAAGTTTGTGAGCTGTACATCCCTGAAGTTCAGTTCTGCTGTTCTCTCCTATGCTTTGTGTCAGAAGCTTGAAAATCCTTATGCTTTCAAACATATATATGGTGGAACCATACATGATTGGTGACATTCTACAGGAAAATACCTTAGCATTTTCAAATTTTATAGTAATAAATAATATCTTAGAATTTTCTATGAAGATCTGAAGTGAAACATCAGATCTTGCTGAGGCCAATGTTAACTTTCTCATTGCTCTCCTACGGCTGAGGATTTTAAAAAATGTTTGAGACAGTCTTTAGAGATACAAAGAATTGTTAAAAATATTCTGTACTTTTAACCCATTAGTGACATTGGCTGGACCCACTGATGATTTTCTACATATCTCCACTATGTGTAACATTAATGTAATCATTAATCAAAATGATTCTACAGAGCAAGTGTCATATTTTGTCAGTCTATTTAGCCGGACTAAATTTTCCTACTTTTTGTCTGTCTGAAAAACAATATGCAGGCTGAAGAGGAAATATCCCTTTCTTGTGTTTTTGTGCCTTTTATAATTTTAAGCATTTCATCATAATCCTGCGTCCCAGTGCTCTGCATAAACACTGGCCAGATTTTATACAGCAGGCAGGAACATTTCCTGAAGTAAATAATGCCAAGGAAAATCACATGCAGGATGTATGCTTGGGTTCTCTGCACCTTTTATAGTCCTAGACTGAGTAAATTCGTGCCAGGGGGGTTTCCTTATATTGTTCTATTATGTTTCACAGACTTCTCTATTTTTAAATGAACTTGAATTTTTCTTTAAATTAGCTGGAAAATTATTTGGAAGGGAACTCTTTTCTTTGTATTTGTACTGTACTAGAAAAATTGTGAGTTTAGACAACCTTGTTATTTTTTTCTTTAGGTTCTGCTATCTTAATAATATTATATAAATATAGAATATTTATTTATTTATGCATATATAGTCTAGGAAACAATTGCACTCATAAAAAATTATAGGCAGGTAATTACATTGGAATCCATCTCTTTGGGAGGGGGGAAAGAAACAACAAAAAAATTACTTCTGACATTGTAATTTATGAAGTCACATAAAGACATTTAAATTTAAATTCCTTCACCTTCACCTGTTGGTTAGGTTACTTTGTAGCACTTTCTATCAATAATTTTTAGACTATGTGTTTATCTCACAGCTTCACCAGAACTTCTTTGAGAATTTTTTTTAACAAGAATTGCAAAGGTCAAATGAATATTTCAAATAATTCTTAATTTGTTATTTCTACATAAAAAGAGAAAATGAAAGCAAGCTTTTCTCATACTCTTGCTTTCTGTGTGTAGTTGAGTTTGTTACATCTTTACATTCCTTCTCATTCTATACTACTTTTTATTTTGTAGTTTGAATGTATAATCGTGAATTTTGAAGTGGTATCCACACAGAATTACCTGAGAGACTAGTTGGCTTATTTTTCTTTGAAAATTTTGACCAAATCTAAAATGATCACTGGCTGACTTATTAAACAGTACTAAAACACAAGAAAAAATTATGTATTACAAATATGTGGAATAAAGGAGAAAAAAGAAAGGCCAAATCTTTTTATATGCAGCCTGCTAATACACCTAAGATCTGTGACCTTTTTGTCAGCATCAATTGTTCTGGCCAGAGTGCTGTGCATTTAAGTGTCTAATGCCTATTGATTTTGATACAGGAAGTTAGGTACCTGAACTGGAGAGGAGAATCAAAATCTCCAGTTCCTGGCTTGCATTTTAATTTTCCATGAGAACAGTCTGAAGAAAGTCCAAAAAAGGTATTCATTTTCAGAAGCAGTCAAATGGAAATGGAAATGAAAAATTAATTTGCCTGCTTCTCTTTTTTTTTTTTTTCACATCTATCGTATCACTGCTGAATCTAAGCCAAGCCTATTTAAGTTCAATAAAGTAATCTGCTCTGTTGATAAATATTGCACTGGTTCTTAACTAAGTCTTTGTGCCTCTCTCCGTACCACAACATAGAGAAAATCTAAACTATTACATGACTTCTGATATGTTATATCTGCTCCCTACCATGCTGACCAATACCATGCCATTATCTTATTTTCTTGGTTTCATTAATTTATCCAGGTCTGCCTATGTTGGTTTCTTTTCTATGGAGTCTTGGATTTGGAGATAGGGATTATGTTTGTTGCTGTTCTCTTCAGCAGCTAACTGTATATTGATACAGAAAAATAAAGGTCCTGACAACGCTGGGAAGCCCTTCAGGTTGCTAAATATTGGCAGTTGTCATTTTAAATTTGAAAAAATCACATACATTTACTCTTCTATAGCTTCTGATTATCTACATAATTTACTTGATTTATCATCTAATTTACAGGTGTTCCTTTAATATTTAATATATCCATCCATTATTCTTAAATTAGCTTTCATATTGATTGCCTGGAAAATAATTGTTAAAATTGAATTGAATGGGTGTTATTACTTCTATCAGAATGAAAGAGAGGAAGTTAAATGAAGAGATCATTATGTAGCAGTTTGATGCAGGTTCACACACATCCAGAAACTTTATGAAGATTTTAAGTAACCTAATTGTTCTGTCATGTATGATATCCAATGAGCAGGAAATACATTTCACGTTTTGGGCATCAATATGTTTAAAATGGCATCCAGGCCAAATCGCTCTGGCTCCAAATTGTGGAAGCTTCTTGTCTAAACTCAGAGAACAAGGTGAATAATCAATCAGCGTATTTTCACAGTGTTCTCAGTGTTCAGGTTACCAATATCAATTGCCTGTTAATCCATCTGTCTTAAATGTTTTTCATCACTTTTCTATTTACCAAATCAACTCTTAGTCACTTCATGCTTAACTTCAAGACTGTAATGGAAATGTGATATGGTCTAAAGGACTTTATTCAAGATGTGGTATTACTACTTTACATAAATTTCTTTCTATATTTACTTTTGTCCAAGTCAGTTTTTCAACAGACTTTGTAACAGTAGTTATTACAACGGGGAAAGTTTTTAACAAGCTTCTACAAAAATTAAGAATCATATTTTTTGTCTGGTTTTCTTTTGGGTCATAATGACTTCAAAGTATCAGTAATGACAATCTATAAAACTTTCAGTGCCAGTGATGGAGAGATTTCATGTATGTATTTTATGTGTACCTGAGGTGCTGCATGCTATGAACAACTTTTACCCTATATGACATGGCCAATAAAATATTACCTAAACTAGGATTTTTCAGTTCTTGATACTGTTTACTAGGAAAAAAATGAGATGGGTTCACTAAGCACTGGTTTTACATAAGTGTGTGAATGTGCTCTTTGGTTTGGGGGTAACCATGTGAGCAGTATATTTTATAATTAACTCAGCAGATATTTACCTACTCCTTTCATAAGAAAGAGTAGCCAGAAAAAGCATTGCTTTATTTGTCAAGAGAATGTACTTAGAATTTTAAAGCTATGAAGACTTTTATGTTACTCAGATAGGAGTTCATACTTTTCAGTGTACTGAAGCAAAATTTTAAAATATTGTTAATAATCTGTTAAACTTCTTGTTATACTAATATATACAAGACAGGTCTATTTAAGAATTGTTCAACATAGCCAACAAATATTTTCAAGATACCAAGAAAAATTAACCAAAATTGGTTTACACTCTGTCATACATATTTACTCTGTACTGTGATGAACTGAAACCATTTTTCAACACTAATTTGTGAAGATTTAGCTGTCAGGTTGAAGACTTTTTATGTTTTATGCTGAAGATTTCTTCTGTTTTTGCTTTAGTTCTGCAGAAAAGACTAATAACCTTGTATTGTTAAAAGAACATAGATAAGTAATGAAACAATGTGGACAGGTTTGGCCTTCATATGAAAGTCATGCTGCTCTGTAAGAAGGTGGCAGCGCTGTGTCTCAGGCATTCTTTTACTAGGCTGCCAAGTGTCAGTTTCCCAGTGGAGATGTGCCCCTCCTACAGCATCCTGCAGTATGTGAATCCTTGCATTCCCACCAATCCCCTGTGCCTGGAGCAGCAGGCTCCAGCATCCAATAGCATTTTGCAGGTTCAGGTATGCAGTAGCAATGACCTGAAAGGGCAACTACCTTCAGAACATGTGCAATTACCTTTCTGTCACTTTCAATCCTTTTTGTTAGAATTCCGGGAATCTTTTTGATTCCTGGATAAGTATATGAAAATATATTCCAAGTTTTTTCATTGGAACTGAACAAAATAGAAAAATTGTTGCTTAGCCAAACATGGAAAAATGTTGTTGTTTTTGAAGACAATAAATCCTAGAAGATTGAGACAAACTGTGAGAAGAAAATCCAGGGAAACCCGAAACCACTTCATATTGGTCAGGCTCATAGAACCATATTCTGTCATGTTTGAAATTACTTTGGATCAAAAATAGTACAACTGTGCCTTCTCTTACTGCTGTGTATTGCACCATTTAAGAAAGCCATTCATTAGATGTTTAGTGCAAAGATGTACCGAATTGTTTGGGTGTGAAAAAAAATTAAAAAGTTTTGTGCAAGCCTAACTATAGGAACTCTGCAGGATCTTAATGACAGAGCTGAAAGTTCCTTACTCTTAACTTAGACTTACAAAAATTTATCTGCCCACTTTATTTCCTTGTGATGAATTGCCTAATGAATTAAAACATTTTTCATCTAAGTGCCCACTTACTTTTATTTAAGACCCCAAACCCCTGGTAGAACTAAGGAATCCAACTAAGTGGGGTATTGCTGATGGAAAATAGCCTAAAACTTGAAATTAACATCAATGAAGTCAAGAAGTTATTTCAAGCACACTCTGAAATCTATTATAAGGACATAAATTTCTTGAGAAACTGATGATACACTTTGTGTCACTGGTTTCTTTTCCTTTTTAAGTTTACCTTTGATGTTCTAAAAAGATGTAAATATAATCTTTAACATGGTAGTTTCTTTCTTTTGCATGTGCACTCTGTATCACAGCATTTTTTATGTTGTTTTATGTATCTTGGTTTTCCAGAATTTTTTCCCCCATACATGAGGGAGGGAATAGATTTGACCCCGTCATCTGATATCTTTAACTCCATGGCTCTGCAAGCCCTAACAATTTCCATTTCCAGGTTTTAATTTCAGAATATTCTGATCTCCATCACAGAAATAAAGCATTTGAGTTTTAGTAGCTCTTTGTGTGTTCTTTTTCTGAGGTTGAGAAAAAGACAGCACACAAAAACACATTTCTGTTATCATAAAACTTGAAGCAAGAAGTTATTTCCTTAGTTTTAATTTTTTTTTTAAATTTAAATATCTAAAATATAAAACAACTGAGCTAATCAGATTTCTATTACTGATTCCTTTGTCTAGCTGACCAGTTACTTTCTGTGGTTTTCTGCTTTAAATTTTAGGGGTTTTGATAGAACAGCATTCTCATATATTTGTAGAGCCTATTAAGTACAGTAATGCACAGGGGCCTGTAAAGATTACTGGAATATAAAATATAATTTAGAAAATCAATGCCATTGATTCATAATGTTGTTTTTTCAGTCTTTTTTCTATATGTGATAGATTCATTATTTTTGTTTTGTTTTGTTGTTTTTACTGTTTAAAGCCAAATTTACTTGTCTATTCCTAATAAGAAATTTACAGTCTTGAAAATGGTATAGAATGGTGGGAAGGAAGATGAGGGGATGATAACAAAATTTCGTCTCTAATCACATTTCTGTGCCAGAGTTCAGAAGGGAACAGTGTCCTTTTACTCTTTCAGCAGTTTGCAGGTCAGGACAGGCAGCATCTAATTTTTTATTCATTTTATCAACAGCTTTTTAGTACGATTTCTCAGGAAGGAAATAAATATGTAAATTAGGCCGAGGGTTTGTGTCATGTCTCTTTCAGGCTCTCTAAACTCTATTTTAAAAGTGGTAGCTTATCTCTCAGTGGCAGAACTGCTCTTAGCAGTTCAATACAGCTGTAGTTTCCCAAATTGAGTAAGATGAATATAAGTAAGACCTATAAGTAAGACCTGGCATGAAACCTGACATCCTGGCTTAGTCACTGGAGCTTTAGGCAGGAGAAATCTTCAGTGATGAAACTAAAGCTGTTAAGCCTCAACTGCAAAGTCATAATTTTTGTGCAGAAATCTTGTACAGTCTAAAGTTGGAAAAAACGTCCACACTAGAATTACGAGATCACTCACTGTCTCCGGTTACAAGTTAAATGAAATTTTCAGTTATTCAAAAAGTACAGTGTGCGTAATCTTAGTTTTACTTTGTCCTAGAGGATCAACAGTGATGGCCATGGTATTTATGCAATAAAATTATAAAAGATATTCAAGAAACAGTGTTTTAATTGGTCTGTGTGTTTGCCTGCTGTGAGATTAATCTAGTCAGGTGCAGCAGTGGATTTCAAAAGAAGCTATATATGTTTAGAATTAAGATTTTACCATTAGCGTTTTACTGTCAGGAGAGGTATAGCTAGATAAGCTTCCAAATACCAGCTGATTCACTGCAGAGTTCATGTGAGGAGTTCTCTCACCTGCACACAAAGCAGGTTCAGAGTACTCTTTGCAGCCTAAAAGTTAGTGGCCATTTCCCTGTTTCCACAGCTATTGAGGCAAGGAAATGACACTTCCATGATAAGAAAGTTTAATAAATAGATTCTCTGTGTCATTGCCCTCTTACACATGTGCTCACAATGTATCCTATTAATAATTGTTGTTGGTGTTCTTGGAATTATCTTGAGATGTTAATCAATTTTGTACATTTTAGTTATTTCCTTGAAATAAATGATTACCTAGTCAACGTGGGAAACAACTGGTATTTGAAATTAATTATATAAGATTTTCTTTTGTTTTGACTCATGAATCAAAAAGCCTTTTGTTAATATAGTTTTTTGAATTTCTTCAATTTTCTTGTCTTCATTTGGAATATTTTTTCTCTATAATAGAATTGTGTGTAGTATACCTTATTAAAAAAAAAAAAGAAACTGATACTGATGCAAATGAAGTTTCACCAGTAACTACTTGCTAATTTCAAAAGATACAATGTTAATATTTTGGGCCTATTACTTTTATTTTTTTCTTTTTATTATCTTTGCCTTTTTTATATGTATCTATACAGAACTTAATATTTGGGAGTTTTTTTAGGACACGGTGGTGCGTAGTTTCTTAACAGGCCTACAATGATTGTTTTCAGCTCTGCAATCAGAGCTGGTATTGCAGAGAAAGAATCTTGTGGCCATCTTCTGAAAACAATTTTCCAGTCTCACTTAGGATTTTCATAGGTTTCAGCAGATAAATTATGAGAACTTTATCACACTTCAAATTTATCTAGATAATTGTTTAAATAGCTAAAACTGCAGGGTTTTTTTTTTATTATTATTTTTTTATTATCTGGGCCCAAGGCTAAGGTTAATGAGTAAGGCAATAATTATGAAAAAAGAAACCCAAACAAAAACCAAACATTAAAAAAAAATCTAGAAGAGTTCTGAAAAGAAATGTTCAAATTAATAATTAAAGAAGGGCAAAATAATCATGAAGACATCAACAAAATCTAGTGCAGCTTACTGAGATATAAATGATTAGTGAAGTATGTAGAGAAAGTGAAGATATTTCTTCTTCACATGCTTTTGTTGTTGTTAGAAGAAATTGCTGATAAATTGCTTTTCTGAAAATCTTTTAGAGGATATGTCAAAATGCTTTTCATGTTTGTCACTGACTTTCCTTTTACCTTCTCCCCACCTCAGGACATAATTCTAAGTAGGATCCAAGAGTTTCATGCAATATTCTAAAACTTCTAATCCACAGGATAATGTGTATTTGGGATCATGTTTTGAGATACCCTCGGTGAATTCTTTTCTATTTCTCTCTCACATATGTTTAAAAAATACTTCCTGACTGTTTTTCACCATCAAATTCCTCTCTCGCATTCCTCTCCCCGTCCCACGCCCGGCTGTGGAGCGAGGCTCGCACAGCCTGTCTTGTAGCTCCCCCTGCCGTAAAATGCCGCTAAGATTTGTTCTTCCTGATTAACTACAACTAATAATACTTTTTCTTTGAAATTTAACCTCTCTTTCACCTATGTGCAAGCTGAGTCAGATAAAGTAATTTGTTCCCAGCCACCTAAAAAATAACTGATATGAATGGTTGTGTAAAAGACATACATGGAAGTTGCAGTCAATGCAAGATTTCAATGAAGATTTCAGTGAAGATTTTAAGGAAGTTGTTTTACTAGGCTGAATTCATTAGGATTCCATACTCTTTATTTTTTGTAAATAAATGTTAATTTTGTGTTCTTATAATTTAAGCACAAGTATTAAACAGTACCAACACAATTTCTCCTTGCAAGCCTCAATCACTTTATAGTAACATGGGTCCCTAGTCTTGTCATGATGCTTAGTCCAGTCTGTATTCTAAACAGTGAAAGGAAAATTTCTCTAACTACCCTTGGTACCTAACCTAAGTATTGGGTAATAAACATGATCTGTGAGAAAGCAAAAAATATCTTATTTCTGAAGATCAAGACATAAGAGGATTCCGATTATTTTCTGTTTCAAAATCATGCTGATTTATATGCTACATATTTGCCTTCTTTTCTTTCCCTGATAATATATTTTCTGAAAATATTGGTATTTGAATTGATGCTATGCATACTTCCATAATGCATTTGTGAGAGGCAATCAAGAAGCAAAGAAATTTAATTTTATGCGCCTCTTTTAGCAGCCTTTCCAGAAAGAATATTCATAGAAAAATCAATTCTTTATTCAGCTGGTGGATTATTGTGGTATTCTTAGAATAATAAATATTGCTAAATGCTCTGATGAGCTCTCTTCCCTTCAGGGATTGCCAGAATAACTAGACTTCCTGTTTTGTATAAAAGTATTTTTACAATCTTTTTAATCCACCAGACTGAGAAATCAGCAACCTTAACAAGGCATAAAAAAAAAAAAAAAGTTTTATCTCTGAAGGGAAGAAGTAAGTAGTAGGCTATATCCTAGGTAATGCATAGAGTTGAAAGGCTGAAACAGCTGACGCTGCTTTTCAGAAGAATTTTGTAACAGAAAATCCTGCAGGTTTCTCAGCTGATGCCACAGAGCAAAGATTTATGCTCTTTTAAAGGAGAAGATTTAAATATTGAAATAAAACCATTCAACTTTACTTTGTGAAATAATAGTTTATCCTTTATAAAGTATTGTTTGTAGATTCCCTAAAGTTTCCTATAATTTCAGGATTATGTTGTGTCAGGAACAGGGATAGACCAGTGCTCTGAGCTCAAGAACTGTATTGAGATAAACAGAAGGTGCTGACTACCTTTGAACCTAATAAGTATTCACAAACTGACACCTTATGCAATATTATTCAACTTTTCAGATGCCCTGAGAACTCACACGCATATTTATTACAAAGTTTATATTCAAGCTGAAACATTTTGATTGAAGAAGACAAATACTTATTTCAAACAATTGTACATGAATTGTGACAAAGACAGCATTTGAGTATAAAGTCTACAAACTAGAAACTAATCAGTGTAGAAACCTCATAAAGTGAAAGGATTCAGAAAGAGGACTGGATATCCAAGAGAATTAAGAGAATTTTTACAAAACTGAGGTGAATCCTCTTAGCAATTCACTTTATATTGTATCAAATGAAAGCTGTCACTCTATCAATATTAAGGAAATAAATTGATTTAATTAATAGTTTCATTCTTTCATTGGTGTAGCAGACAGAACAGACATCAACTTGCAAAAAAACCCTCAAAATTAGAAAATTATAAAAATAATATGTGCTGATTAAATGAAGGAGTTTAACCAATTTTACTTCTCCAGCAAAGAATTGAAAGGTAGTCCAGTGGCAGCACAGACATATGGATAAGAACACAATAGTTTAATAGGGGAAGATATATATTACAAAAATATTAGAAGTTTGAATGGCTGATAGTTGAAGCTAGAAAATTAACTTTAGAAACAATATATACATTTTAAATAGAATATTTATATATATTTTACAAATAATTTACCAACATTTGCACAGATTCTTCAACAGCACATTTTAGAGATATGTTCTGTTTCAAACAGGATTAATTTATTTTGATTTAACAATCTTCTTTATTCAATGAGTTGGATTAGGTGATCACAGTAGTTAGTTTTAGCTTCACAATTTCTAATGCAATTTGTGTTGCTTAAAGTACAGCCTACATGTCAGTAATTATCTTTTATTCCACAGACTGTGGTGCACATGGGTAATCCCAAGGCAACAGTGAGATCTCATGTAATAATTGTCTAAAGTGAAAATAGCTCGTTCAGACACTACTCTGACTATGCATTCATTATAAGGAGTGAAAACTATTGTAAAGGCAAGGTAGAAAAGTGCAACTCATCACTACATCTATTAAATATATAATAATTTAAGTGCAGGTTTTGTGGTGTATTGATGGTCCCCAGTACATCGGTAAACTTTTAAGATCCTATTTTGGAAAATAAAAACAACAAGAAAAAGCTGTACTAGTAGCACAGTGCTGTTAAATCTAGGAAAAAGATGTCTTGAAAGATTTGATGACCTGAAAACATTCCTAAACTTGCTACTACGCTAGGAGCATACACTTTCAGTGTGCACGCAGTCTTTGTGCTAAAGAAATGGCTGTTTTTCCCACCACTTCCCCAAAAAAAACCCTAAATTAACAAAATTTTAGAATGCTCTGGAATGACCCCCAAGGGTCTTTCAATCACACTAAGTATTAGAACCCTATCTGCCCATCCCTCTGAGCTGTAGCAATCCATCTGCTGAAGTGTAGCAGAGTTAAAAAATTCAAATGCTTCAAGATGTGCTGCATTAAGGAAGTCCTGTTTGTAAAATATGCGCATGCCACTTTTGTTCTCTAACTCTTATATATTTGTGAGATAGTGCATTAGAAATGAAGTATAGTTTTACATTATAAGAACAAATTCTGTTATCATGAAAGACTAAATTATTCATTGATGAGTTTTCAGTGGGGGTGTTGTTTCACCTAGATGCAGATAAACTGGCTCAATATCATAGTTCACAGTACACTCAGATTTATGCTTATTCTTTTCAACTTCTCAACATCACCTCCTGGTAGGACTGGAATATGTAAGAAAGAAAAAGAAAAGATACCTTTGTTCCTTGGATCTGATTGTATTATTTCCTGCTGTGACAATCTATGGGTTGTGATGAAAATCTGTTAACATTGTTAACTTTAAAAAGGAAGAAAAAAATCTTCCTTTATTGCAGAGGAAATGTAGCAAGTACAAAAAACCACTTGGGCATGTTTATTGGTTATTAGCAGGTTATTTCAGCTTCTGTGACTGAGAAAAGTATTGACTGGAAAGACCAAAATGCTTTTTACAAAATTATAAGCTAATGGTTTTGGAAAGTATAAAAGTATACGCTATGAAAGTATTACTTCAAGTCATAGATATTTACTATTTTCTATTTACTTATAGAATTAGATATGTAACTGATAAAAAGTATTTACTAGAAATACTCTGGTATGGTACTTATTAATTTTACTGACATATTTATTTTGTTATGTTAGGCAAGATAAAATACGGGCTTAAAAATGCTTTGTTCTTATAGTGTTCTTTAAAACATTAATACTATTTTAATATGGATTTACTTATGGAAATAATAGTTTATTTGGCCTTATAATGGAAAGACCTACAAAACCTTAAGTGTAAATGCACTTTAAATACACTCTAGTGTATTTAACTCATCCGGATATTTTAGAATAAAATAATATAAACCTAAAATATAATCCACCTGCACAATATTCAGTTCGTATAAACATATTTCAAAATATATGCAGGAAGTATCCAAATCATTACTTATCAGGTTTATTAGTGGAGTTAAATATACAACATCAGGGATAAAGTGGACTCATTTTGTAAAGTACTATTGTCCGTCTGAGAACACTAATGGATTTATTGCTGCTGTCACTAGAGGAGATCACAGAGTATGCCAGGAAATCCAGTAGGGAAAATATGTTTAAGAAGATCATCTCCAATAAATTCTGCTTGAAAAATTAATTTTGTTCAAGATTTCTGGAAGAGATCCTAAATTAACTTGCCATTACAAACTTCTTCCAAACTTGAAATTATTAGAATAAATAATACTGTTTTTAAAGCTTTAAGTATAAGCACTGTGACTCTGTTGCAGCAGAGGACTAGTGTAGGCCCCTTCATGACTACAGCATTTTCTTATTTGGGATGCTCTCCTTTGTTTGTAAAGGTGCCCTCATCTGCAGGCACAAAATACCTGAGCATAATATGTGGCACATCAATAAATGAGATCTGTTTTCTAGCAAGTTATTAATAATAGATGCAGTGCTTTTGTTTATTTTTAAACTGAGAAAATGAAAAGGTTTTGCAGGAGAATTTTGGGAAAGATTTCCTCATAGTAAATGATCGTTTTCTTCCATATCCCTGATCAATAGTGATGAGCAGCAGGATGCTGTTCTAGGTTGCTCATTCAGCTGTTGAAGCACATGGGTTATGAGGTTTCACATGTTGGAAGAGCAGTGAGGGACAGGACTGGACCAGTTCCTGTAGAGGGAGAAGCCCTCTTCCCAAGCTTGGGAAGAGCAGGCATAGCTGCTTGGTGCACCCACAGCCATGGCAGTATCTCTGTCTGCTATTTCCTAATGGCATTGAAAAGTTTGAAAACAGCATTTACTGTCTGGTTGCAATTCCTGCTCTATCTGCTGGAGCCAGAAATGGATGACAGTTATTGTTGTAGTGGGAATAGTTAAGCTATGATTTCTGTGGGGGCTGAGTAATGATATCCATTTCTGGGTCTTTTTCTGCATTTGTTTTTTTTTACTCTGTACTTTTATGTTAATGACTAAATGGAACCCGGGCTCATCCTCTGTTTTTGTTTTTTTTTACAATGCTTGGGAACTGGTTTTGTTTCCTAAAAAAAATATGCAGTGAGATAATCGTGTGCAGGTTTGGCTCTTGAAAAATCCTTTGGCTCCAGAAAAATGCAGTTAAACATCTGCAGGTCAGGTTTCTTCACCCCTTGTTTAGGTGCTCAGAGAAATAGGAGTCAGCTGTTGAGAAAAAAGAAACTTGTAGGAAACCCTTCATGACAGAATACAGAGTTTACTTTGGTCCAGCTTTACTGTTTAAATTTGGACTTAGATTTGTTATGATTGCAAGTACTTGACTACCAAATCTTGACTGTACAGGTAAGTAAAATCTTTCTACCTGTGGTTGCATCCTATTGTAAACAGTCTAAGTGAGTTGTTCCACTGGGCCACAGGTAGTTATAGTAAAAAACTTTTTCTTCAGAGCTTCCCCTTCAGCTCATCTTCAAAGTATATTTACTTCTGTGTGGATGGCTGAGCAGGATCAACATTTTGCATTCTCCATTTCGTAGTAGGAGCATAACACTTACAAATATCCTATCATCTGTACGATATATCTATTGGATATATTTATGGTAAAACAGAATTTTAATGGAAAGTCATAATTTGTAATTTGCATTTTTGCAAACAGGACTTCAACATTTTTGATATTATTGGAATGCTGTTCTACTTTATGCAAGTATTTGAAGATGCTATTTTTTCATATTTTAGCAATCATGGAAGTCTTTTTCTATTTGTCCTTAATGCTGAGGCATGTGAATAAGGAGAGGGTGAGGGAAGAGAAGAGAATGGGAGAGTAGGGTGTTGTTTCCTTGGCAACAGGCACTCTGCTCTTCAGGTCACAGGTGGCATCTGTCTTAAAGGCTGTTTAACAAAGCATGCAGGAAAATATGAAAGAAAGAATAGAATTTCTGTGGCAAGGGAAGGATTTTCTCAATCAGTCCCATATAACTCCAAACCCTTCCAAAAAAGTCTCAGCTGATTTGGTTGTGAATTTGAGTAAAAGTTAATAGGAAACAAACATTTATTTTATAATTTATTTTATACTTTAAAAAAAAGTCAGAAAAAAATATCCTAGAAATTAGTGAATTCTAGTAATCATTGTCCTGATATTGCAAACTTATAATGGCCAGCTTTTATATGGAAATAATTATTGGAAATAATAAAATTTTGGAGAGATGGGACCCTCACAGATGTCAGAAGCTAGCTAAGCAAACTACAGATTTTGAGGCAACCTGGCATCACAGGCACTAGGAATGCTGAAAGCAATTTGGAAGATATCTTCTGTAGATGTTCCTCTTGTAAGGAGCACATTATGTTTTTAATTTTCTGCAATGTGATGGTAACCTGAGAGTCAGTATAAAAAGAAGAATGTATAATATACTAATTTAATTTTGAATCTATAGTCTGTTCTGAATTTTTACAATTACTGATTCACAAAAGTCTGCTAAGACTCTGTTCTGACTTTGCTACTCTTCCATTAGACATAAATTCAGAGGAATGAAATCTGTGTTCATCAACTTCTTGCCAATTAAGTTGATTCTTTTCTCTGAAACTTTTCTTTTTGACAAAATTGTCTTCAATTAGTTGTTTCAATATGATTATTTTAAAATTAAACTTGAAGTTTTCATGTGTATATTCATTTATGTCTGGAATTGAAGCAGTTATATCAGAAAAATACATGGCAAATGTGGTAGATGGAGGTAGTGTGTGCATATTGCAAAAATAGTTAACACCAATGAAAATAAAAGAAATGTCCATTTCATATAAAATTGTATTATCTTATCTATTATTTTCAAAGGCAACCTGTTTGATTTTTCAGTTTGGAAGGACTATTTTTTTCAGTGTTAAGAAAAGCAAAGAACTGGAGCAAATAATATTTGATTTATTAGTGAGAACGTGGAAAGAAAAGACAGCACTGAAAGAGGTACAATTCAGCCTAGATATAAAAAAGAAATTTTTTGGGATAAGGTTAGTGAAACAACGTAACAGGTTGCCCAGAGAGATGGTGGATGTCCTTTTCCTGGAAACATGCAAGATAAAGCTGGACAGGCCTCTGAGTAACCTGATCTACTGGAAGATGTCCCTGCTTGTGGCCAAAAGGGTTGCCCTGGCTGACCTTTAAGGGCCCATTCCAACCTGAACCATTCTACTCACTATTCCATGAGTCTGTGATACAGGTGTATATCCAGACAGAGCTGATCCAGCCAAAACATGTAGGTACATTTGCAGAATCATGGCTCTTCTCAACAAACACTGACATTTTCAAGATTAAGCTTCTTGGGGTTTTGCTTCTTTCCACTTGCTCTACTGGATACAAGCAAGAGCTGGAACTTATAGGTGTACAAAAGATGAAAGCAGCAGCAGGAGCACAGCAGCTCTGTTTCATTGGACGTTTGGAAGCATCTTTTTAAGAATTGAGGGAGAAATAGATTGATTTGGTATTGTGACAAGTAATCTATAAAAATTTTATGAGAATTCCAATGAAAATGAAGAAACACTAAAAATTTGACTGCCTTCCACCATCCTGCCACATTTCTTTCTTAAAAGCTTCACAGGGTTTTGCTGTGTTTTTAGCAGGAATCTCCAGAGCTCTCTTCAATCCCACTATTGTGAGTTCTATGTACATGTACTAAAAGAGGACATAGTATATAAAGGATTAAGTAAAACCTACTGAGTGCAGGTGATTGCTAGCTCCTGAATTTTTCTTGAGAAATTTGGGATGGAAAAAATATGTGATCTGCTGCATTTTTAATGCTGGAATATTTTAGACTGGAATTAACATATGTGAGTATTGAGGGTAGATCTGCAGAAAGGTTAAAATATTTATCAAAATGTAGTGAAGGATATTTCAGATCTTAGATCCTAATGTATTTTTCTTCTGGGTGCTTTAATATCAAGAGACATGAAACATTACAGATGGACTGGTTTTGGTGTCCTAATTATTGACAATTGATAGACAAAAACTGTATAACTTTCAGTAAAGTATTTTATTTTAAGGGCCAGAATTCACATTCATACAAAATGAAGTGCCAGCTATTAGAAACATAACATACAAATTAAAGGACAAGAAAGTGAAGTAATTTGCCCCAGATTATGCAAACACACTGGATACAAAGAAGAAGCAGAGAGATTTCCTGGCTTACAGTCATGGACTTCACATTTCAGAAGATCAAATATGTATCTAATTATTTTCAAAAAAGATTTCAAGTGAAGTATTGGGGGACCAGAAAATGTCAATATACAGGTAGTTTCTTCAGTTCATTCTCTCAATATAAGTGCTGTTTTTAAATCTTTAATTACATGGATACTGGAACGAAAGTATGTGAAATGTATGTATGTATATATGTAATGAAAGAGGGAAGAAATATTGTTTATTTTTATATAAAAACTGTAGTGCCCCATTCTGACCTAGGGCAAGTTTTATCTCTCATGATGGTATAATACAGTGAGATATTCTGTTACAACCAGGAAAGATGAATTATTATATTCAGTAATTACAAGATTTCATGACATAAGGAGAACTTTCTAAATATACCTGTATATAATATTATTGAAAACTTTACACTAACCATGCTAACAGACATTATTTTTCATTGCAGGACATTTTTTGATTTTTATCCCATTTTAAGAAAATCACTTAGTATTTAATATTAGCTTAAAGTGTTTGCATAATGTAACTAAGAACTAAGAAGAAAGTATAGCAAAAATCAGTGTAGTGTATACCAGATAATCTCTAGCAAGTGTAATTTTGATATGTTTTGGTACCCAGAAGCCAGTTTACAGATTTTTTTACAGCACTAACTGATCAGCTTGGGATGCCAAACAATGCATGTTGAATTCAGTATTTATAGATATAAATTTGCATCTCTTTATATATAATGTCTGCTGTATGCCGTTGTAACATTCACCAATTATTATCTTAATCTACAGATCCAAAATTGACTATTGTATATCTATGACTATTATTTTATCTAAGCAATCAATTTCTAAGTATCTAGGGTTTTCTAAGTATCTAACTATCTAAGCAATTTGTTTAAAAGACATTTATTATGGAAGGATTTAATACTTTTAGTAATAGGAAGTTAAATTAACTGCATCTTGCTAGTAAATAATGCTATTCTGAGAGATCCAAAAGGACAGAGATGGATGTCACTTTGAATTAATTAGACACAGGTAGAACAGTGAATGGGTTTTTTTTGCCAGTCATTATTGTCACTTTGGTGACTTCTTCTCTGAGTAACTTAACAACTTGTAAGGCTATATGAATTTTGTATTCTATGCATCTGTAATTAAGATGTTAAATAATTCAAAGCAAATGAAAACAAAACCTGGATGATTTGGTAAACCCTGGAATTATGGAATTTTTTCCTTATTTTTTTTTATAATTGTCTAGAAAAAAAATATTATCGTGATGCTCTAAAGATTATAAGATGTATTGTGCTTCATTTATATTCACAATTATCCTAAAAAATGCTCTTCAGTTTTTATATGATTGCCTCTTCATAATGCAATACGTACAAAGTGCAAGTGTTTCTGGAGTCTCTAACTCGTTTGAAATCAGGGTGCATATAAATGAGAATTAGCATTATAGAATCATAGAATGGTTTGTGTTGGAAGGTACCTTAAAGGGGTAAAGGTCATCTAATTCCAAACTCTATGCCACAGGTAGAGAATTCACCCGTTAGATCAGGTTATTCAGGGCCCCATCTTACTTAGCCTTGAACACTTCCAGGGATAGAGAATGCACAGCATCTCTGGGCAGCATACTCCAGCACTTCAGCAATCTCTGAGTAGACAATTTCTTGCAAACATCTGATCTAAACTTGCCTTCTTGCAATTTTAACCCATTTGTCCTGTCACTATCTGACTATAGACTATCCCTGCTTTTTGTGAGACTCCTCCAGGAAGTGGAGGAGTTAACCTCAGATAGGAATATTTATTGTAGAATCAGTGTTTTAGCCATGTATTATGGCCTAAACATTTGAAATATTTGCCTGGGTAACTTTTGCTAAACAGAGAGATGGGTTTCCCCTCTATTGTAAGGCAACTTTAGATTACTAGTTCTTAGATTTGATCTGGTGCTAGATAGCATGAATGACACAGCAACCTAGTTGGTTCTGCTAGGACTTGTGGGAAACAGTTGTGCTGTAAGTGTATTTTATTTCCTAAGTGTTTCCAGCACTGCATTCACCTGCTTGTCCCTCAACATATGTCTGGGAAGTAATGTCTCACTGGTTATGGGCGATGCAACAGCAGTTTCTCATGTAAGGCTTCCTTATCCTACCTCTGTAAATATTACTGAGAAAAGGATACAGGCATTATCAAAATAACTACTAATTGGTAAATATGGTGTCTGTGGATGAGGCTGGTACTAGCAGAATCTTATCATCCATACCTCCTGAAGTATAGAACCTTTTTGTGTTCTTTCCCTTTAACAAATATAATGCTGTTTCTGTTGTCTTGATTGTATGTCAGTGATATTATTGGCCATTTTTCCTAACTTCTAAGAATAACACAGGATTTTCATTGCCATAGCAACTTTTGAAATCCTTAAAATATAGTGTATCACATGTCTTTTCTTTGGAACAAAGTCCTGCAAAATATATCAGAAATTTCATATTGGTTGCATTGGTGCTAGAATAGTCATATAGTTATGCACAAAGTAATACACAGTCTTAAAAAAAGAGCTCTGAGATTAGGTTATCATGTAGTTATTTGATTACTTGTATTTATTTTCCAGAGGTATGTCTTTTCATTGAAATGCTTGAAGACTTGGAATTACAACTACCACACCCACTCTTTAAATATAGAGAAAGTTGTAAAGAGGGGAATTGCAGTGGTGAAGAACGTAGAGCAGCAGTAGATAGAAGGCAATTCAATGCTACAACTTCTCTAAGATCCTTTAATTAATCTTTCTGAAACACATTTTCTTCTCTAGCCATCATGATTTTCAGTTATGTGATTTAGAAGCCTACATAATGCTCAAGTGGGAGCACATTAAGGTATGCCCAAAATTCAGGCTCAAATAAATAGTAGTGTAAATTTTGTATTCATAGAGGAACCTTATAGTGATAAGGTTCCTCTATGACTACAACGTTTATCTTTATCTTACCTGGTAGGCATGGGAAACAGGCTTTCCCGAAAGGTATAATGTCCTTTGCATTAGAGCTGTTGCAGCAAGCAGGAGTATCAGATGCAGCCAAAACTGCAACTCTCAGACGCACCACACAGCCACACAGTATCCCTATGGGACCTGAAGGGATCTGAAAGAAGTGATTTTATAGAAAACTAAGCACAGAGTCGTATACAAAAGACAGAACATGTTTGGGAGGAGGAAAGAAAACAGTATTGGATGGTAGAAATACTGCTGTAGACAGTAAATAACATTTTAGAGGAATATTCATGCAACATTAGCCTATATATGCCTCTTCTGTTGTCAATTCCTCTATCTGTCAGTGTTATGCTGTCATAACCTAAAACCAGAATCATGCAAAGATGACTTTCTCTGCCTTATGTCTGCCATCAGCATTTGAGAACCATTATTTTCAGAGTGGACATTTTTGATCTCCTTTACTAAGACGAACAAATGAAAGTGTAGAAGGACAGCTAATGCTCAATGTGTTGTGGCAGTGCCGTATAGCAGTCAGTTTTCAAATATTCATTATCCAAGCATTTTTATTTTGCAGTCTAGTGAGAAGCAAATTATACTTCTTCATCTGGTTCATATAAAAAAGGCTGAGAGGATTTTAATATATTTGGGGGGCGAAACTAAAATTGCTCCAGATTTCTTCTTGTCTTTGTAATTCTTCCTCCAGCTGTGGCTTTAATTAGTTCTGCAACAGCACCACTGAGACCCTATTCTTCAATGCCAACATTTGAACATTATAAATGTACATGCTCTTGCATGTAAAGAAAATAGGTTTACAAAGATGGAACTTCATGAAGTTGTATGTAATTTTGGGCTTTACAATGACGCCGGCTGCAATACTTAAACTATCAGAGAATTTAATCTAAATTATAACAGAAGCTCATCCTTTCCGTCTTCCATCTGCAGATATATACAAACATCAACATAGAAATACTGACTGCCAAGTGCTTCCTGGATGTGTCCTTCTCATATGGCATTAGGGGGTGTGACTGACTGACAAAATAAATAATGGTAGACAAACATTATATCTATGAATGGCTGGGAAGAGTTCAGCTTTACCTCCCTATATCATTCCCATAGGTAGCTGAGTACAGTAATTATATCTCTCTCCCCTTATCCCTGCTATCCAGGCCCTGTTCACTCACCATTCCTCACTACGTGTCTCAGCAAGACATTCCTCCATTCAACTCTCACCAGTTTCCTACTGTAAATGGAAAAGTTCTGTGATGGCTCCGTTAATAGTCTGCAGTGACTGAGATAAAAGCCAGTCTAGCAGACAATCTGAGTCCACTGAGGAAGGTAACACATTAACCTGGGCTAGTAAGTTGCACTGAGAAAGGGAGCACATTAACTTGGGCTTGACTCTGCCCAATACAATTACATAGCACAACTTTCTAGTTTTTCCTGCACCTAGGTCTGCTAGCAGAAGCTTTAACACTGCCCAGAATCCAGCAGGTTTTGTTGCTGTTACAAATTGTTGCTGTTGTAATTCAACAAGTAAACCTACAACTCTTTGTCAGAAGCTGGTATCCTTTATAGTTCTGGCTATTTGAAAATCATAAATATTCTAGCTTTAAACATAATGTTTATAGCCTCCCTAGCTAAATTAAAGCTACAACAGTTACCCTTATTCCTTTGCTGGTTGTATGACATACAAAATCTTCTTTTCTTTCTAAGTACTGCTTTCCAGCTCTTTTATTACTGAAGCAAGCATGAGGAAAGAGGGAGATGCACTGTGCTATTTTAGGATAGCATACAGGGATGTGCATTATATTTTGATCCTCTGGGTCTGAAGAAGTATCTAAATCTATTTGCACTACTTGGCAAAGTTAGCTGTGCTCTACACCAGTACCACATACTGCCTTAATGTGTTAAAACAGAAAAAAACCCCCACTTTAAAATAAGGATTTTTTTGCTGCTGATGATCTTTCTTTTGGCCTTAATATGAAAATATTCCTTGTGTCATTTGTCATAGGTAATTTCTTATAATCTTCTTATTTCTGCTATCCCCTAAGGGCAAAATAATAGATATAATAAGAGCAAAAGATATGTCTTAAAAACCTGTTTTGACAAAAAGTAAAAATGTAAGTCAACCTACAGATGTAAAATATGGAAGTGTCAGTTGTCAGATTGTCCTGACTAAATACTTTTAGCCTTCATGTACTGAGAAATTTAATAAATAATATTCATTCTTTCAGCCACTTACGGTCTTTTTCAGACTGTTTCTACTGAGTGCTGTACATATTCCCGGAAAAGTTTATATTCCTGGGGTTTTTTCCCCCTTAAGAGTTAGGTCTGATATAAACTTCAGTTTTGTAAGAGCTGTAATTTAAGTCTAATAAAACGCTTTTTGTCACACTTTTCTAATAGAACTTTGTTACTAATTTAAATTTCTAAGACATTAAGCAAAACTATTAAATATAGAAAAAAAGCATGTTTTTAATAAAATATGTCAGCATTTGTAGCAATGTATCACACACACACAACAGCAATCATGACAGTTTATAGGACCTCTAACAAATAACTTTTTTCCTCTGCTATTGTCACTGTTTTGCCCCAGTCATTGATTGACATCTGGATTTCATTGTCCTTGGAATCTCATGAGTCTCTTGGTGTTGGCAACACCAAGAGGACAGTCCAGGTGTTGGGCTTGCCAACAACACCAGTAGTGAGTGTGGCATTTGCTGAGAGAAAGAGAATCAAAAACAGGGCTAGAGAAGGATGAACAGGAAAGCATAGAGGGAATTTTTTTACAGCAATGGCTTCTAATGTGTGTCAAAGACACTTTTATATAGCATTGTATTCCTCATGAGACTCTTCAGTGTCATTTCTGGACTGAGCTTTCAGACATTCATTAATGATATTTTCACAGTATTTCTTCTGAAAGTATAATAGGTTGTAAATTCAGCAGTATTGCCTAATAGGGATTACTTTTATTTGGTTTTAAGTTTTTACTTGTGGAGAGCTTTATTTGGTCAGGAGTTTCTGTGCTTATGTAACTGAGATGACAGCGCACATGTTTTTAGACTACTGAAGATGATATTTTTTCAAACACTAATTATTTACTGTTTATTATTAGCACAATTTGGATTAATTATTAGACAGAAACACTGTACTGAGCACCAGTAAAAATCCTGATTGTCTAGTCATATTTGAAATGCAGAGCATTTTTATATCCTCTTACATAGTTATTTTTAAAACTCAAGTAATTTTTATAATCCTTTTTTTTTCCAAAATTAATATTTTTGATGAAATTAAATAGCAAAGAAATTTTAGTGAACTTAAAATACCTTCAATATTTCACTTTTAATCTATCTAAAATTTGATCTATCTGTATACACAATGACTGAAAAACCTACATTTTCTATGGAGATATGAGAACTCAAAGTTTGTTTACTTGCATGTTTGATATAAATAAATACAGTTATATTCAACAATAATAAAGTAAAACAAATTTTAAATTCAACTGCACAAAAATACATACTAGAAGCTAACAACTGTAGCTGGTAATTGAAATAAAAATTTTTATTATATTGTCCACTGAAAGATATAAATATTTTGTACAGAAGGTGTCAAAAAGAAGTGCTGTATTAAATTTTAAGTGTTATAAGAAACAAAATTATTAACAAAATTCAGAAAGATTTTTGAATATCCAAAGAAACATAGTGTTCTGTATGTATGTGCTAACTTCACATTAATTCATAATTAAAATGCCTTAGGAGAAACAATAATTTTTTTCTAGGGCTTCTGTAAGTATTTTTATATGCTACTGATATAAGTAAAAATTGTAAGATTCCATGTTCTAATGATTACTTTCTTAATGTTCTATTTTCTAGGTAAGTACTCTTTTTCTTCCTAACATTCCTCTCTGCCTTCTTGAAATTCAGTGAGAGGTAAAAATCAAGACAACAAAAATGAAGGTCTATTTGGTAAGAATTTACTTTGGTTTGCATGCTTTTTTCTTTTTTTAATTGAGGCAATGCGCCCATTACAGAGGATTAGTTTGTATAGAATTGGTGAGAGAACCCATTTAGAGGAATAGTTCATGAAATGCTGATGGCGCTGCCAGACTGCCCAGGTGAACTGCAGGCAGTGCTGCCTCCTCTCCAGGGTCTAGGGACACACTGTTAGGGTAAAGGCTCTTCCATTTCCTATAAGGCTGAAATACATATCTGGAGAGTTTTCGTGGAAGAAATCTCTACGTTTGAAAGTTATTTGGCTCATATCAAAGATGGAGGAAACTGCCCTTTTGGAAAAGGTGTTACACAAAGAACCTGAAGCAGTGAAGTAAGATTACTAAAGTACAATTTGATCTTGCTTCCTTGAAGGAAAACAACGCAATTACAAGGCAAAAGCAAAAAGTGAAAAATAGGGGAAAATGCCTTTAACTGTGGTTCTTTTTAGTTTGTCTCACAACCTTTTGATGAAGCAGTAGAACAGATGGCCTTATGAACTTCTCCAAAATACATTGTCTGTGCTCAATTGAAGCTATTTATGAAGCTATTACTGATAGCTTCCATTGTAGCTACAGTTACAGGAATGCGGGATGCAGCCTTAGCAGGCTAGGACTGGTAACCTTTAGTTAGAAGGCCAAGGAGAGAAAAAAGAGAAGCAACAGAGGAGGAGATGGAATATAATTACAAGGAAAATTACACAAGTGAATGTTTTTACAGCAGAAACATGAATCTCACATGCCAATGCTTTTCAGGGCCTAACCAAAGATATTTGAGGTTGTGATGTCCTCTGGAATCATTCTCCAAAACAGTTTTTGAAAGCTTAATGGTGCTAAGGGGATTCCAGAGGTCCTGGACATGACCATAGAAGTCTGACATGCTAGCAGAGATGAATCTCACCTATCTACCTGACCTTTGCAGTACCGGTCTCACACTGGTAAATGCGCCAGGACTCATACTGGCCTAGGAACCTATATGTGTTCCACTGCAAAACTCAAGTTCTTGTGCTTGCTAGACACTAAAGCTTTTCTGATAGATCTGAAAAATAATTATAAATTTTAATCTTGTATGAATTTAGTTTGCCTAATTATACACTGCCTACATTAAATTTCACTATATTTGTGTTTACACACATACAGATATAAAAGTGTGCATATATATATCTGAAACCATGGTAAAAAGTTTGGAAAATGAAAACTAAAACAGCACAAAAAAAATACTTGAAGAAAGATTCAAAGGCTAAAGAGAACAAGACCAAACAGTACTAACTGCATGTTTGTAGTACATGCAGTACTATTGCATGTTAGTATTGGAATGATGGGTGAAGACCTCCATCTTAATTAAAAGTCAAAAGAATAAAATAAATATTTTAGTATTTCCCTCATTTTAAAAAATGTCTAATTTAGTTTTTCAATACCTAAGGAAGTTCAGATTATCCTAAAAGGTTACAGGTTACTAAAAATAGGAGATTATAATGTCTATTGTAAATTGAAACTTCTCTGTATTGTACATAACTAAATTATTTAATCTAGCTGCAAAAATCAGATATTCTTCTAATAAAAGATAATAAAATAAGTTTAGAGGAACAACAAGAGCAACAAATCAGAAATCACAGATGCTGGGTTTTTCCACATTTAAATGTTCATTTAATGACTTCTTAATGAGTCTACATGGTGACTCTGTACTGAGATTTTTAAGACTTCAGTACTTGTTTCAAGAATATCAGGGAGAAAAAGAATGGCTAATATTATGATAAAGACATATTTTATATACATATAATTTTTAAATATTTTATATACATATAAAATATTTTCATAATATATGTTATTTTTCAGATGAATATGAGATAACATACTTCAGGCAAAAAATGGTTTGATAAGGGGGATGTTACCAAATCAACTTGTAGAGTGCAATAGAAGGGTTTTAGCATAGAAAGTGATTAGCTGAATAGGGAAATTAGAAAATTCACTAAGGTTTCATTATAAGGAGTTTAAAAATTCATGCAAGTTTTTTCTAGATTTTTCTGCTCAAAATACTAAAATAGTATTTTCTGAGCTGTTGTGGAATAGAAGCTATCTTTCAAAGTGATTTTTTTTTCTTTTGTAAAAAATTTGCTCTGTCATTTTGGTTTAAAAAAAAGCAAAACCATTTAAATTACCTATAAAATCCTGTAAAGCTTTCAACATCATGTTCCACAATATTTTCCTTCAGACTAATACATCAGATGTAAATGGAGGGGTTAAATATATATTTTTGTATATGATAAATTTGTTTAAAACACAATTGTGATTATGTGTCCATTCCACAAGACTTTAAAATTCTTGTAATTTAAAATGCCCTTTGAGGGAGAGAAGGGAGTTCTATGGTATGGTAAAAATCTGCCATGACAAGGCCTGGCAACATCTTATTTTCTGGTGCTAAAAGATTGCATGGTTCTGTATGCTTTATGACAGAAAATTAGATTGAATCTGACTTATGTGAGTTTTTTGACTAGGAGCCTGTTGAGAACTGCCTACTGTGATCTCTGTATTGTCATCCTCAAGGCACAAATAATAGAATCATTCAGAAAGGGTGCCTTAAGAGGAAAGGAACTGGGGCTTGAAAGGTAGAATGAGTTTCTTTTGTACCATGCAAAATAAAGAAACAGACGTATTTCAAGAGAGATCTTTTACTTATTTCTGCAGGGACCATTCAACTGTGCAAGTTGTACTGTTTAGGTAATATCTTGTGAATACACATAATGTCTTACAGTAGTTCATGCATGCACAAGTGACAATGTTGACAAATGGTGTAAACACAATTGCATTCTCATAAACACAGAGCAAGCTGAAATAGAATGCAGCCTTGCTTTGGAGTTGTTTCTAACTTTAAATTTTTTTTAACCCAATCTTTTTTCAGCTTAAATATTGGCATTTTTCATTCTAACAATTTCTGCTGATATTTTCCTAAAATGTTTTGTCAAAGCAATTTAATATGCAGCTGTTCTTTTTGCTAGAGGAAAACTGTATGCAAATCATATATTTAGTAGCAGAATCTTGTTGACTTAAAAGCTTGGGTGTTTTTATTTAATGAAACCTTTGTTGTCTAGCATACCATGGGCTTTTACTGGGTTTTGAATGCATTTTCTTTGTCATTACCAAACTTGTTTTATTATAGTATAGACACAGAATTAAGCACTGAGAATGTGTTCTTGAAAAGACCAGATAATATATCTTCTAACAGGCTTTAACGGGAATTAAGGCATAAGCACAGAAGTGGTAAATTGTTTTGGAGCAAATGGGCTAATAAAAGAGGAGCAGTCATGGGTAGTGTGTGCTACAGATGATGACAGCAGAAATGGAAATGTACTTGGTTTGTGTTGTTGCAGCTAAGATAAGGTCAAAATCTTTTTTCTTATCTCATTTTAAGGCAAGTACTTTCACATGTTTAAGATAACATCAGATAACTATAAGGTTGTTGCATACTTTCCATATTTAGAATGCATGTAAAATTACTAACATAATATAATTTGCTCATACTCCTACATAATCCTAATACAAATAAGTCTACATTATAGAGCTAGATGACTTTAGTACAGTAACATTATTGCATATAGAAAATGCAAGGTATCTAGAAGGAAATTACAGGACCTGTGTTTTTCCATTCAGTTTTGGGTTTTGTGACTGATGTGAGGGTAGTAATCCTTTGGTAAATTTTTCTGAATTGCTCACCTTTTTGAAGGTAGCCTGAAGAGTAGCCTGTTTCTTGACTCCTCTAAAAGTCATATGCTTTTATTTTCTTTCATTTTGGACCCGGAAGAAGCACACACAGGCCAGCATGCCAGTTTGCATCCTGTCATCAGAGATGCACAGGAGACTTTCAGCATTGTTGAGTGGAGATAGGCTTTATTGTCTTGCTCTCTACCATTTCAATTCAGCTCAACCTGTCTTGTTTTACCAGCATGACTATTCCCCTTCTTCTCCCCTATTCCAGATATCCTTGAACATGTGCTGTTTGTTGTCCTCAGCCTTGTCGTTCACTGACAGCTTCCAGAAAACAAAACAAAAAATTGTCCTCTTTTTACAAATACTTTAGTCTTCTAAAAAGTGAAAAAAACATATTTTGAGATCTGTATATTTTATGTGTGTACAACACAGATAAATTGTATACCATTCGACTATATCATGATGCTATCCTGCAAAATTTTACACTTTCTTCTTATATCTTAGCCTTTTTTGCTTCAAGAGTTTGGCGTGGAAATGACATATCAGACATAAACAATTATGACTCTGATGGTTTTTAGTTGCTGGGGTTCTCAACAGAAAATTCCATCATATTCTGAAACCGTATTTGGATGAGACCATGTCTTGTTCTGAAATGGAACTATGATGTACAGTGACTACATCCAGAGTACAAATTCATTCTGAGCTCATGCAGTTCTGAGGTCTGATTTCACATTATTATGATGTCCAAAAACCTCCACTACAACTGTCTTTGTTATATGCTTTATTCCAAAGAAGGTTTCTCTCTGCACTGTGTTGCTTCCTCAGACTTACATTCAGTTCCCTGTTATTCATGAGCAATTTCATTTTGGCCTTTTTTCAAACTGCTCTGCTTATACCACTTCTTTATGCAGTATTCTTTTCCAAATGGCTACTTCCTTAACTGGAAGTGCACAAAGGCTTTGACCACAATAATGGTTAAACCTCCCTAAAGGACTCTTCATAGCAATACCAACTGAAATCAGTTACTAAAGTAACAAAACTGCACTGAAATCAAGATAATAATTAATTGGTAACATCTGCAAAATTTTAATTTCATCCATGCTTTACTGTATCAGAAGGACAGTGCTATAGAGAGTCTTCTCTGTGATTTCTGGGGAGGGAAAAAAGGTGACCAAGTTTGTCTGAATAGATAAAAAGATTAAGTTCACACAGAGAAGTCTGTCCTGCTATGATCACAGAGTGTATCTTTTAGTATCTATTTCATCAAAATGAAGGCTAGCGCTATCCACATATCCACATTCAAGTAAGACTCTTGGAGTCTATATTGGAGACAGAGCAGGTCTCAAAATGCTTTAACAAGCAACATGATGTTCTGCTGTGTCAAACATATAAAGTTAGTGGGATCACATGACAGATTTAAGACTGGATTACAGTCTGACTGATTATGCTCGCACCCCTCATTTCCACCATCCTGAGAGGGCAAAATCTATCAGTTGTTCACAATTGAATCTACACTGACACATAAAACAAAAGGTACTGTTATCTTTATAACTTGCCCAACTCCCACTATGAAAATAACTTGCCTACTTTTCTCTCAGAGCTTACTAGGCAATGTTCCTGAAATTTTTCCCAGGCATTTTATCTGCTGTAACTATACCTAAGATGGCATTGTGTGTCATCTGGTGCTGTTCTCAGGTTTAGCTTCAAGCCATAGAAAACATGAAAGTGTTGACAAAGGTCACCTTAGCATTTGTATTTATAACGTACTAATTAATGTCAACATTATAGAGCAGATCTATTTCATATTCTCCACTAGTTTAAGTCTCTGAAAACACAGGAGTAGGTAGCCTTTAACTCGTAGTTTTTAGCAGTTCAAATGAGAAATTTAAATAGATTTCAAATTTAAGGTCAGGAAAGGAAAACTAGCCTTTTAGTACAAAGCTTCAAGAGCTTTGTGATGAATGTTATTTACTTTTATTATACTTAAATTATTATACATTAACAATGGTTCACAATACAAAATTGAGATAATAGCTTGATTTAAATTTTTCTCCTCACTTTTATATTGGTGTTCAATACATGGTCATCAATTTTGGAAGGGGTGTGAAATAATATTTGTAAATACTTAGTGACGGTATTGTTCTCCCTAACTCTTGCTCTGCAGCTCAGCCCAGGGAGCAGTATGACCCATTTCATACAATGAAGCCATTTTGAAAAGTAATATTTGCTATGAAGTGATGGTGGCTTGCGTTTTATCACGAAAGAAATCAGAACTTATCCATGATAGACACATATTACAAACAGGTACATCCATTATATTGGAAGAGAGGATGACAAAATACTAATTATTTTAAACACTTTGAAAAGGGGAAAGGAAACCTTACCTACCACTTCCTGCATGAGAAATAAAACTTCTCTTTTATTATGAAAAGCAAATCATAATAGCATACCTGTCACCCTGTGGTTTCCCCCTCTCCCTCAGCCCCTAAATTATCAGGCTAGCCCAGAAATATGAGGCCTTGAGAGGGGGGAAACATCAGGAGAGGGGCAAAGGTTTAAAAGAGGCTCTCCCCCGATGTAGTTGTCCCGCTCTTTATTCCATGGTCCGAGAGGGAAGAGCGGGGAAAGAGAGAGAACAGGAAATGTCAGGGTTTTATCTAAGCTCTTGACAGGGAGGGTTTCTTGGCTCTCTGCCAACCCCATTGGGGCATGAAGGTGGGGTCCAGGCTTATCTTGATCTGAGTCACAGGGGTCCCAGGAACAGGGAAAACATGGCCTGAGCGGAACGTAACACCTCCCCCTTATTTGTTTAACAAGGGTACAGGACTTCACTGGGCTCAATTTAACCCTGAGTACTGGTTTCCCACCACCTACAGTCGGTGGCGTAGTCAGACCTCCTCAGGTTTGCCAACTCTATGTGGTCGACTTCTGAGGTAGAAGGTATGAGACCCTTGATAGCTTTGAAAATCAAGTGACGGAGGGTCCCGAATGCCAGGGTTACAAGGAACAGAATAACAAGGAGTAAGAAAATTGATCTAACAATAGATGTCCACCACCCCATGAATCCCCAGCCTTTGCACAGTTCTTAGCAGGATGCCAGCTTGGATGGGGTTCAACACAGGGTTGAGTGGGAGGTAGGTTTTCTCTAAAAGGGAAAAACAAACATTTTAAGAACATGTTAAAGGTTCAGTTTCTGCTGGAAGGAATTTACACTTAGGAAAATTCTTCTTCCATCTGGCGACATCTTCTTTTTGAAGCATCAGCTATTTGCTTCTTGTCCCCTTCTGTCTGACCTGGATTCTTGGGGACAAAAGGTTTCACCCACTTCTGGGGAATCCACTGAGGGCCTGAGGGAGTAGCTACACACGCATAGCCACGACCCCAGGTCACAAGTTCATAGGGACCCTTAGTTTCCCAAGTTTCTGGATCCCTAATCAAGACTGGTGGATGCTGAGACAGTTTGAACTGATTGCCACTGTTAAAGTGACGTGCAACTCGTGGACTCATGTTTTTAAATGAACAGTTCAGAAAATTGATGGTAAACATGGCTTTGCAGAGCTTCTCCCGTGGAGACATCCACAGAGCTGAACTGCTCTGTCTTTTCAATACCTGTTTGAGTGTCTGGTGTTCATGCTCAACTACAGCTTGACCTGTGGGGGGATGCCAGTCTTAGGTTTCACTCCCCACTGCTGGAGAAATTCCAGAAACTCCTTGGATGCATACGCTGGGCCATTATCTGTTTTAATAGTTTTTGGAACCCCCAATACTGAGAATGCTTGCACTAGGTGCTGTTTGGCATGAGCAGCCTTTTGTCCTACATGAGCAGAGGCACACACTGCACCTGAGAATGTGTCCACGCTTACATGAACACATTCAAGGCAACCAAAGCTTTGAATGTGTGTGATGTCTGTCTGCCACACCTCACAGCTGCCAAGGCCCCTGGGGTTTACCCCCATGCCCAGTGATGGCATGGCCTGGAGCTGGCAGTTTGGACAGCTGGTCACAATGGCTCGAGCCTGACTCCGTGTTAGCTGGAACTGTCGGATCACACCTGGCACATTGTGATGGTAATGCTGGTGACTCAGCTTTGCCTGTTGGAAGACATCAGGGAGACGTGCTTTTTCGATTGGTGCAGCAAGGGCATCTGCTTTATGATTCCCCTCTGCAATCTCACCTGGCAAATCAGTGTGTGACCTCACATGCATCACAAAGAATGGATGCTCTTAGTGAGAGATTACATAAATCAGCCTTGAGAGCAGTCCGAAGAGATGTTCATTTTCTATTTCTCTGAGCACAGCCTGCTCCGCCCTGGACACTACTCCTGCCACATAGGCAGAGTCTGTCACCAAGTTGATTGGCTCAGAGAACCTCTCAAAAGCTCTTACCACTGCAGCCAGTTCAGCCACCTGGGGGGATCCCTCCACAAACTCAACATCAGCTTCCCAATGCTGAGTCTGTGGATTTCTCCAAGTCATCACCGACTTGTGGGAAGTCCCAGATGCATCCGTTAACACTGTGAGGGCCTTGAGTGGTCTCTGGCTTCTTCTCGCTTGAGGAATAAGGTGAAATTCCTCATTGAACAACTTGTGAGAGGGGACATGGACTGATATTTGTCCCCTGTAGCTGTCCAGAGATAATTGGAGGCTGGCGCTGCTCTGGAGCAAATGCTCAAACATCCCTTTGGTCAGTCTCTCAGGAGAGTTCCTTCCCTCCTCAGAAAGCCTGACTGGGAGGTGAATACATGTAAAGTCACACCCTGCTAATTCACAGAGTATCACCCTGGCCTTCCGAATCAGCTTTGCTATCAGCTCTTGTGGCTTAGTGGTGGACTTGGATCTTTGGTGTGAGAGGAAAACCCACTCTATGATCAAGAGTGGATCCTTCTGTCCCTTGATCCATTGGAAAATCAACCCATGCAAGTGTGGCAGCTTCCCTAGAACAATGAACTGGAAAGGCACGTTTGGGTCACACCGATGTGCCTGCCTTTCTGACAAGGCCTTCTGTACCTTTTTGATTGCTGTCTTTGCCCTTGGGGTCAGTTCCCTGGGGGAGGCCAGCTCCCTCTCCCCCTTCAATAAATTGAAGAGATGGTCTAGATCCTCATTTGTGAGGCCTAGCCAGGGTCTTACCGAATTCAAAGATCCACATAATGAGTGGGGGTCTGCTTGTGTTCTAGGGTTGCAAATGATCTCAAATTTCTGCGAGACAATTGTCCTTGCAGAGATCTCCAGACCCAGGTATCTCCAAGGTGGCATCCTTTGAACTTTGCTTTTCTGCAGTTGAAATCCAACAGAGGTTAAAATCTCAACCACTAGGTCAAGCGTGTATTGGAGTAGAGAGTCATTGGGGGCACACACAAGCACATCATCCATGTAGTGAAGGACGATGGCATCCTTTCTGCACGTACCTGAGACAGCAGAGATGCTACATACTGTTGGCATACGAAAGGACTGGATTTTAGACCTTGGGGCAAAACTTTCCAGTGATAGCGTTTCATTGGGGCTTCTCGATTGATGGTAGGAACTGAGAATGCAAACTCGGGGCATCTTCAGGGTGCAATGGAATTTGGAAGAAACAGTCCTTGATGTCTAGGACAGCCCATTGCCAATCTCGAGGGAGCATTGCTGCACTAGGCATCCCTGCTTGGAGTGGACCCATGTCCTCTACAATTTTGTTTATTTCTCTGAGATCGTGGAGAAATCTCCACTTGTCCTTCCCAGGCTTCTTTATTACCAAGACTGGGAAATTCCAGGGGCTATCTGTTTCTTGTAGGTGTCCTTGAGCTAACTGCTCATCCACAAGTTTCTCAAGCACCTCGAGTTTCTTGATACTCAAAGGCCTCTGTGCTACCCACTTTGGGGTGTTATCCAACCACTTTAACTTGTGGGCAGGGCGTGCCACAGTGGCTACTTCCAAAAATCCTGGGGTGTCCTAAGAATGATTAACTGGACTCCCCATTGGGACATGGTATCTCTCTCCCACAGAGGATCCTTATAGTCTGCCACAAATGGGCGAACACCTAACAATTTCCCATCAGGTCCCTCAATTTGCACAACATTTTTGAAATTTTTTCCAATGTGGTTCCTCCTATGCCCTGAAGTTTGCCTGCTACAGGTTGCAATTCCCAATGTGATGGCCACATGGTCTTAGGTATCACCATGATGTCTGCGCCCGTGTCCAGAACCCTTTCTACCTGAAGGTGCTCTGACCCATGGGCTAGGTTGCATGCCATCGAGGGTTTATCCTCTCCTACCACCTCTGCCCAGTAGACTTCTGGTGATTTTCCTTCTACTGTTATTTTTACTGGGATGGGAATGGCTTAGGCCAAAATCTGCCCTTTTTCTAGGTAAAATGGAATGTGTGAGCAGCGTGCCAACAGCATAAGGCTTGATATCTTTCCCTTAGTGGTCATGGCAGTTACTTCAGTCTCTGAAGGTGTGTATGCTGTATCTCCAATGACAAAATACTCACTGTCCTGTTCCATTTGGTACGCCTGTAGGTTGTGTGAGCTGTTTGACAAGTCCACTATAATGACTTCCCAATCAGTAGATCTGAAATGAAATCCTTTGGCAGTCGCTAGGCAAAGTCTGCCTAGTGGCTGCCAAACCTTGTTAGTTTTAAATTTGGCATTATTAGTTTTCTGCCCCCCCTACCCTGAGTTCCGTTCTGCCCCTTATTTGTTAAGAGGCATTTTCCCATGTGGGAAAGATATTTATATCTTTGCGCGTAGTTGCATTAGCAGCGGACACGCGCTGTGCACTCAGTTTTTTTGTTTGTTGAACTTTCTCTGGTTCTGGTTTTGAGGACAGTTTCTGGTGAAGTGTCCTGGTTTCTTGCAACAGAGGCAGATGACATGCTGCAGCTGGTTTGATGACATTGGTTGTCTCCTTGTACCTGGTGCAGCCGTGGCAGCAGGCTGTAGTTGTGCAGCAGTTGTAAGTCTGTCAGGGGTGTCAAACAGTTCTGCTCTCCTGGTGCAGGCGTCAACCAAATGAGCAAGACTAGGTGATGGGTCGAGAGGAAGGCTGAGGATAATTCTACAGCAGGTCTCATTCGCATTCCTCTGAGCCATTTCGTTAATCAGCTCTGTCTGTACCATAGGGTCTTTTGACTTGGGTTCTCAATTGATCCACAAACTGCAAAAAACTCTCAGAAGAAAACTGTTTAATGTTAAGATAGCTACCCTTAGCCTCAATTACTGGTAATTGATAAAATGTTTTTTTGTGCAGCGTTACAGATTTTTTCCAAAACTGACCAAATAGCACTCGAATTCATGTCCTGCACAGTAAAATTCGGTATTTTGTTTGTTAGCCAACATACAAAATGCAGTAGAAGCTTATTTGAGAATGTTACATTGTTTAAAATATTGCTAAGGTGTTTTATTGTGCTCTTTTGTTCCACCAATACTTTTGCACCCATTATTTTAATAGTATCGATGGTCTATCCTCCACCAGACTTTTAACACAGCACGGTTTTTCAAATTCCCTGCCGTCAGTATGGGAGTTGATGCGGAGGGGGAAATGTGGTGCACTCGCCAGAGCGGTGCCGCCAGAGCGGCTCCTGCTTTTTTTCTCGGGTATCCTGCGTGGGGGGGGGGGGGGTGATTCCCCTCCACCATCCCAGAACTCCAGACCCCTCCCGTGACTTCCCCGACCCAGGAACACAGTTTATCAAAAGTCCGTACGTTCCAAGCTTCGAGCACAGGCTTCTAGCTTAGCGCCATGTGGCAGCTCCCACAGTCACTCTGGTAACCCCTCCCAGCTAGACACACACCCGGGAAAATGCGAAAGGGAGGGAATCTTACCAATCCTGTGCACCGTGGGGTCATGCGTGAAATCGTCTGGGGTCCCCTCTCCAGCCGGCTCACCTGGGCTACTCAGGTGAGATCCTGACCTTTTCCCTGTCACTCAAAGCCTTTAAAGACAGCTAGAGTAGCAGGGCAGTTGAGTGTCCCAACAGAGCTTTTGAGATCCTTTAAAATAAGGTCTCCAGCTCGTTGCGTGGGCTTATAGCAAACCCACATTGGGTGCCAGCTGTGGTTTCCCCCTCTCTCCCAACCCCTAAATTATCAGGCTAGCCCAGAAATATGAGGCCTTGAGAGGGGGGAAACATCAGGAGATGGGCAAAGGTTCAAAAGAGGCTCTCCTCCGATGTAATTGTCCAGCTCTTTTATTCCATGGTCCGAGAGGGAAGAGCAGGGAAAGAGAGAACAGGAAATGTCAGGGTTTTATCTAGGCTCTTGACAGGGAGGGTTTCTTGGCTCTCCGCCAACCCCATTGGGGCATGAAGGTGGGGTCCAGGATTACCTTGATCACAGGGGTCCTGGGGAATGGGGAAAACATGGTCTGAGCGGAACGTAACATCACCCCACATGCAGCAACGCAGAAACTGTGTCCCTGTGTCTGGAAGCAGATTCTCTGTCCATTTTAGTTGCAAATCAGCATGTAATTTTCTCTGCAGTGCATGAAGTTTATATGTAGCAGAGGTCAAAAATTGGGATGATGGTATCAAGGAAAAGAGCTCAATACTCAATGTGGTTGGTGCAGCACAAAGAAGTGTTACAGCTATCATAGTGAATAGCTAAATTACAGAACTCATAAGATCTCTGGAAAAAAGGAGGTTTGGTTTTTTTCTATACAGACTTTGGTTTATGAAGTATTTTCATAACTGGGAATATTCTTATCTTTTCAATTTGTTTCATCTGCTACAACATACTTAAAATTCCATACCAAAAGAAAAGCATTAAGAAACATGTGTTGCAAACTTTGATATTCTAGATTTATAAAGAATTAAATTATGCTTATTTATTAAAGTTAATTTTGACTATGCATATATGGACTGATAGTCTTCAGATGTTTAATTATGAGCTTTTACAAAGGACAAATACCTTATGTATTCATTGAGGCTGACAGGACAGTTTCTTATTTTATCTTCACTGGTTTTTGTGGAGAATCCGCTTCTCTTTTTTTTTTCACTTTTAAAAAGCAACTCTGTCCCACTGGCTGTAGAACATTGTGAATCCTGACTGGTTAAAAAAATTATTCCCTTGTTCATTTTTCTGAAATGTTCAAGAGTATATTATCTGGGTCTATCCTTATCTTTACAGTAACCTGCACATCTAAAATGGTAGCAACTCTTCTATTGCCAGACACAGGAAGATCAATGTCAAAAATATATGCTATGTATTTTTGGTATTTAATTTACAATCTAATGATCTAATTGTTTTATTTTGTGGGTTTTTTTTGGTTTTTTTTTTATTTTGTGGGGTTTTTTTATGGCATCTTTTTGGTCACACTACTCACCAAAAACACAAATTAATGTTCAGCATTTCCACAGAAAAGGCAAAAAGGATCCCATGATACCCCTGGCTAAAGGTAGACATAACTATGTTGTATTAGGCAGTTTTAATGGAAACTATATCAGTACTCTTCGGGAATAATTTCTTTCATTCTAGAGCTGTGAATACTCATTTTAGCAAAACATGACAGCTTTCTTTGCTCTTTCTGGAACATTAGTAACTGGAATCAATTCACCAGGGGCTCAAATGAGCACCCTAATCCACACAAGAGCAGGAGGGAAGCAGGAAGCAGCTCAGTTATATGTAGGTACACACATGTACCTTTATTCAGGCTCAGCTCTGACAGGTTGTGGCAGTTAAAACTCTTGTAAGACACTCAGGATATCTAGTTATGTTCTTTTCAAATATAAGAAAAAATATTTAAATCTTGATTCCTCGACAAACCCTTAACTCTTTAGAGTGATAGATCATATTAAACAGTGCTGTAAACAAGGTACTGTGAAAATTTCTCGGAGTAAAAATAACTCAGCTTGTTACAACATGTATCATGCTATGTCCCGTAATTATGCTAGATCACCCTGTTTTTAGTACAAGAGTTCCTCCTTTTTCCTAGGCAAAGGATTAAGACTCCTTTGCCTTCAGGAAATGATTTTTTTCCTGCAGTTGGTGTGTGACAGCCATATGGACAATATCACTGTGAGTTTTGTTTTATGTTATTTTGTTCTATAGGATGGTGTTAAGACAGCCTGGTTATATCATTCTGGGAAGAGATAAAGAATAATGTTATATCTATACTATAAATTTTTAAATGTCATGGAATGTGGGGATGAATTTATACCAAGTAGGGATATCTATTCCTAAGACTTTTTCTATGGGAATCAAGAAGCCTTTGTAATGTCAATGTTAGAGGGACAGCACAGTTCTTCACTTTCTTGGTGGAGTTGTCAAAAAAAAAAAAAAGTTGAAAACTAACCAAGTCATAATCTTTACAAACTGACAGTTTCTGATGGAAAATATCTTTCTTGAAAATTAATTATCTGTGGAAACCTGTAGTGAACTACATAGCCTGTACATTTACCATGGTTTTCAACCCAGCTATAGATGAAACATCATGCTGCCACTTGCTCAACCCCTTTGCTCTTCTCCTTGTTGCCCCCTGCAGTGGGGAATAGAATAGATGTAAAATTTGTATATTGAAATAAGAACAGTTTAATAATTGAAAATAAAATAAAATAATAATTTTAAATAATAAATATGATAATAAAAAAGAAAAGAAAAAAAAAACTAAGTGATGCACAATACAATTTTTCATGACCTGCTGACTGAAGCCAGATCCATGTTCCTGAATCTAAATTAGCCACGCTTCCAGGTAACTCACTCCAGTTTACATCCTTGGCATGACTTCTGTGGTATGGAATATCTCTTTTTTCAGTTTGGATCACCTGTGCTGGATGTGTTCCATCCCAGTTTTGTTAGGGTTTTTTATTTTTTTTTTCCATATTTCCTCACTGGCAGAGTATGAGACAAGGGAAAAAGAAAAGTCCTTGACTTAGGATAAGCACAACTTGGCAAAAAACAAATCAGTGTGTTAGCAACACTATTTTCACTATTTTACCATTTCTTAAACACAGCACTGGAGCAGCTACTGAGAAGAAAGTAAGTCTTGGTTTCATTCCTGCTGAAAACAAGCAATATTATAAATAAAATAGAATAAATAGACAAAATAAAAATAACAGAAATGATAACTGTTGTGAGATGTCAACACATATCACATGTTAGATGATACCTAAAAAAAATGGACTAAGAAAATACTTGATTATTAATCTATACAAAATATAAAATTTAATCTTAAATAGACATTTGTACTTAGTATGCCATAGAAGTAATGCATATTACCAGCACCTAACATTTCTATTATATCTTCTTTTGCCTATTCAATAAATAACACTGCCAATACTAACTTGATATTCTAAATATAGTAGTAGCAGCCAATATTCAAGGAAGTTGTTCATTTGGTGAGATGAATAAACAGAATTTTTCTGCTGTATAATTACAGCAGTATGTCATTAATGTCTTGTAATGAGTAATATTTTATACAGTGACACTATCTGTGCTTGCAGATTGACTTTAATAAGAACTCCTGATTTTTTTAATTGCTTCTATTCATCAGCTATTTTATGCCCTTATATAATTTTTCTGTCAGAAGAATGTGATTTCATTGCTATGAGATAGCTGAAATTAAATCTTTCAAACTGTTTTGGATTTATTGGTAAGATGCAGGCCAAGTAAAGGTCAGGCTTCTGGGTCAGTGTTGCATGGGGTGCTGAGCTGAATGGACCCACTGCAGCTATTCTAATGGCTTAATGATGTGTGAGGTAGAGAATAGAAAGTCTTCATATGATTCCCTGTATTATTTAATGAGATAAAGGGAAGCAAAAGTGTGTAAGAGTCAATTGAGAAAAACGGGTCTTCAAGGGGAGCAGCATTTCAATAGCAAATATGTATTGGCAGAGCTAAAAGAACATATGTTAAAACCAGATCCATCTTTGTAAGATAAATCTAAACATTAAAAATTGAAGCCAAGTATTTTCTGTTATTGAATATTTGCCTAACTCCTTTGAACTGGGGAGTCTTTTCCAGTATGTATTTGACAGAGACTATATAAAAGCATTTTCATTATCCCCATATGTAACAGAAAGACTCACAATATGTCTATGCAATCTGTGCAGTGGTATAAGCAAGAGCTGGTTCTTATTCACAACTTTATTATATGACCCATATGTTATGAATTTTTGTTTGTGTGTTTGCTTTGGCTAGCACTCTGTAGGACATATAGCATACTATCTCAGATTACCACCAATTAGCACTTAATAAAATACCCATGCAAATAGTTTTGGACAATTCAAGCAATAGTCTTCTTTTTAAGTAAATTAGCAATACATTTTTTAGGAAATTAATTCTTTAAAAAGTGGGAGAGGCAATCAAATATTCATCAATCAAGAAGATATGTGTTGAAATAACATTTGTATTCTCATATTTCTTTAGCTTTTCCATTTAGAGTTAAAAAATTGCACATATTAAGCAGTCAGGGAATGTTCAACAGCAATATTTTAATTAGACAAATAAATATATACATATGAAAGGAAAATCTTCAAAACAATCATGGGAAGGGGAGCTTTGTCCAGTCTATTAATCTATAAATGAAGGTTCTTAATTATAATTGTATTCTAGACAGACTATATCTTCATCAGAAAAGTCTGTCATGTGTTGCCAAACCATTTTCATGTTATCTGTCATTTCTTTGTCAGTAATATTTCTGAGAAAAAAATTCTTGTCACAATGATAAAGGTCTAGTAAGTAGATAGAAGCTGACACTATATAGATGAAGAAATATCTTTTCATATATTTGGGCTGTAATTCCTTAAAAGACACAAGGTTAGTATTTTGCATTTTACTGAGACTTTGGTATAGGAATAAAGGATAAAAAAATGTAACTTTTGTTAAGTTAAAATTTAAATATTGTTGAAAAACTTTTCATAAGGCAAAGAAATAAGAAGATATTTGATTAATAATTGAATCTTCAATATTACAGGAAAAACTATGATTAAGTTTCATTTCATTTTTGTCAAGTGTTTTGAAATATTTAAATTAAGCTGTGTGCAATCCAAAATATCAATATCCATCCACACAGTAAAATCTCAGATGGATTAGTTTTACATCAACTTAAATATATCAGATTCAAAAACTGAAGATATTTATTTCACATAAATGTTGATTTTAGAGAATTTTTGAGTATTGCCACATACTATAGACCACATCTTCATGGAAAAATTTAGATTGCTCTTAAGATATCAAGATTAAATGGTTTTAATTTTTCTGCCAAAACTCCACAAAAGTCAATCCAATCTCAAAATTCCTTGATATATCCTAATGCTAACTTTTTCCACTGAAATTTCCCTTGAGACTATTTTAAATATGGTTTAATTACCTGCACACTCATTATTTTGGAAACATTTTGTCAAAGTAAGTTCACTTTTCCTGGCTGCATACTGTACAAAGGTGTTAAAGCTGAAGATGGGTTAAATGTATTGTTTTCAAAAATTCATCCTTCATGGAGGAGCAAAAGAGCTCTCAGCTCTCAGACAAGTTCCATGGAGCATGTGTGATATCTATGAGACTTCCAAATTATAATAGCTCCATACTTTTAATCTACCCAAATAAGATAAAAATTGTCATGTCCAATAGGCTGTTCAGATTTGAAGGAATGCTTTGCAGCTGATACAATATTCCAACCCACATGTGACCCCAGGCCATGAAATGGGAAGATATTGTTTGCTGTAAATTTCCCAGTAAGTTTTTATGGCCTCCAAAGACACATGACGGCAAGGAAGTTTGGAGCCTTCCAGTTTTTCCAGCCTACTGCTGCTGAGGGCAACCTGGTGGCTGGGGTGCAGGCATCAGCACTGCAATGGAGAATTTACTGGCACAGCATGGCTCCTGAAGTGCTGTTGTGCACACTTTAATTCCTTCTTTGGAGAAGAATCTTCAATGCATAAATTAAATAAATTTTGTATCTGGAACAAATATTTCCAGTTGTGCGTGTGTACCCATTATGAAATGAAAAGAAACTATTCCACTTCATTCACAAGGAAGAAACTGTTCCATATATAAAAATACTGGCTTAAAATCCACTTTAGTTTCACTTAAATAAACCCCAAATATAAACAAAAAACCAAAAAACCCAACCAAACAAGAACCCAATAAAGTAGCCACAACTGATGAAAAACCCTCTGATTTTCCTCTGATCTGATTTTTCTTAAATTATTTTTAGATTTGCCTGCTTTCCTTACCTTTTTCTCCTTTCTTTTTCTTTCTTAACTACAGAGCTAGTAGACATGCTATTCAAGTTGCTTGCTTTATAGCTTGGGTTTTTTTCTCTATAACTGTATTTGCATGTTGGATAATTGCTACTTGAGGTTTAGGTTAGATATATTTATTTTAACTTTCTGTTGTACAAAGCTGAAGTAGTTTCTGAAAGATTTTATAACTGCTGGTATTTTATGACCTAAGTAGAATCAGATGTAGCCTTATACTAATGTCACAGTTAAAAGACTAGTGCAGATTTTCAGATCACATCAGTCACATTTTCATTTTTCCAAGAGAATGGATTCCTCTTTAGTTAGAGTAGGTGTTAATGCAATAGAAATTATACCTGGATAGAATTCAATCTTGTAATTGCTGTGCGAAATTATACATAAAAAACAGTTTCAGTACACAAATAGAATTAAGAACAACCTCTAAAAAGTCTTATGCCTTACATTTATAATTTGTATTAGATGCAATGAAAACACAGTGGATGACTGTCCACCTTTTGCCTGTTTTTTTTGTCATCATCCTGTGAGCACTTTGACACCTGCCAAGGGTTCCTGACAAATTGCTTCTGTTTCTAGCAAGGCACTGAGGGTGACAGCACATGGAGCAGCTGCATTGTGATTGCAGGCCAGAGCACTCCTCAGATGCATCTGACCTTTTGAATTCCTGATTCCACTTCATTTTAGCAACTCCAGGGCAAAGCATCCTTCTTCCCATTCTGTTGGACGCCTCTGCTACCTCTCAGGTATCTTGGGCACATTCTTGCCATTCACTTCTTTTTCCTTCTCTAGTGAACTGCATCCTGGGAAAGGTAAATGTCACAACCTCTGGAGTGAGGCCTAAGGTATTCCCTTTTTGGGATGAGTCCCCCATCCATTGTTCCATTGTTCTCACAAGCTTACATGTTGTTCTTTCTGTCTTGCTTCCTGTTAGGTTTCCACCTTTGCAACCTCCTTTGATTTAATGCTGGGAATTTAAGAGGATTAATAGCAAGATTGAGGTGCTTATAATATTTATATTATACACACAAAATACCCCCAATTTTCCAGTTCTCCATGATAGTTTTTTTTTTCCTGTGCTGGAGATTAATATCTTTCTATCCCCCTGATTCTCATGCTACAGTGTAAAATGCACTTCATAATTTCATCGTGTGTGAAAGTAGCGCTGTCATAATACTTCCCTGGATTTTTTTGTAGTTGGGACCTCTAAGAACATTGCACAGAGACTGAGATAGTGGAGGCCAAGTCAATGTAGTTTCATAAATAAAGGAAATTCCATGGATAATTTTGAGTTGTTCAATTGCATAAAATATAGATATGAGAAAACATCTTTATATATTGCCATTTTTCAGAGACAGAATAGGTTCTTAGACAGGGTTATTCACATTTTATTATTTGTATTAGTGGAAAATGCTTTGCTATCCAATAAGAAACATACCTCAGAATATGAAATTTCATAAAATACATAATAAATTATATGATCTTCATCTACTTTTCATAGAGATAAAATTTGGGAATAATTTGTAGAGCAAATCTAATCAGTCTTAGTTCACATCATGAATCTTAAAAGTTATTTGACCATTTAAAGTCTACTAATGGGTAGACCCTCCTTCTTCCTTTTGAAGAACATTGCACAGAGACTGAGATAGTGGAGGCCAAATGAAAAAACGTTTCTTCTGGGCTACCTGCTTCTTCAAAATGAATTCAGTCTGTGGCTTTTTCAGATATTAGTCTTAACTGATTAAACTATGCTTATAATCGGTCTCACCCCCCCCCCCAAAAAAAAAAAAAAAACAAACAAAAGAAGAAAAAGAATAGAAAATAAAAATTAGGGTTACAGCCTGCAGGTGAGGAAATCTGTTCCTGAGTGACTTTCTACTTTATCTGATTAATCAGTAATTGGTTGGAGTATGACTGGGTGGAAACAGCCAACTGCCTGCATCATGATGGTGTCAGATGCAGCTGAGATGAAGAGCATTCGTGCAGGACAGCTCCGCTCCTTTGGAGCAGCATACTTCAATGATGTTGATTATGTAACATTTTGTTTCCAGTTTTCCCAGGAATGCATCCTTTGGGCTGTTAGTCTTGTGCTGCTTCTGTTGGGATGAAATGAGTTTAAGACCTAGCTGTATTCACCTGGCTCTGGGGAAAGTGGCTAGATTCCAGAATGCTTGTACTCACGGATCATCTTATGCTAGTAACAAGCCAATAGATACTAAACAGCAAAGGAGACGGTATGAGACTTCATTATTCTTCAGCAAAGTGTTTGCATTGTCTACAGCTTTCTGCCTTTAAACCTTCTGTGCTTGTGTGTACAGGGAGAGAGACAGGGAGAAGGGGTGTGCTATAAAAACCATTTTGCTGTTTGTGTGCTCAGTATTGAATCATGGAAGAGAAGTGTAATGAAAAAAGAAAAAGGTACAATACCAGGTAACAGAAAAAATTATAGCAGCAGAAAATTATATTTGTGCTGTATGTGTGTGCAATTACCAGTAATTAGAACATTTTTTAGGGATGAAAGGTAAAACTAAAGCTATTGTCTTTAAATTTCAAGTAAAATACATATTAGGAATTTGACTACTGACAAATTATTTCTTACTCCAATTTGTCAGATATTATGTGCATTATGTATGACATTAGATGCTTTCTATCTTTTTTCTGGAATATACTTGTTACATATTTTAGCAAAGCAGCTGACACAGCTTTTTACGTATTATTGATTGTGACAGAATTTCCATCCAATTTTATCAAACTGTGATATGAAGAGAAACTTTCTTGGATTTGAAAGAGATACTGAAAATTCTTGTGTGAAAAAATCACTCTCCTTTGATTTTGTCCCACCAGGAAAAGAAAAGGATGCAAAATTCCATGTAAAATCAGAGAAATGGTGATATCTGATTAGTTTTTTAGCACAAGTTTTTAAAGTTAAAAAAAAAAAAAAGAAAAGAAAAAATAAAGAGATTCTAATGAAAAAACCTGCCTTAAGGAAAAAAGAACTTTTATACCAGCTGCCTTACCCCAAGTAATTTCAGGTGAAATCAAGATTTATAGTCCAAAATCCTTAATGTCTTTATCAATTTCATAGTACTTTTTATTGAAATTACCAGATTATATGTAAATTTTGAATAGAAAATAAAAGTTTTGACTAGGAGAATGAAAAATCTACTGGAAAACTCCAATGAAAACCTTTCTCCTCTTGAAAAAAAAAACAGTGCTTTTCCATATTTCTGATGTTAATTTAAACAAATAGTGTTAGAAAGGTAAACACAGTAATACAAAAATTTTGAGTATTTTTACTGTAATGCGTAGAGACCCTCATGATTTTGCTACAAAATCTAATTTCATCTTAATTGTTTACAGTTTGAAAAATCAGTGTAATACATAATTATTTCCGAGATTTTATTTCGTTGTCCTACGATAGTTCAGGCTATGCTAAAGCTTGAGCTTTGATTTGGTGTTAGAAGGATATATTTCTCTGGTCTGTTGATGATTCTCCACCATGTAGATGTCTGTGTTTGCTGAGTACATATCAATATAACTTCATCAGAGCTGGTGATATACTGGGAAGAAAAAACAAACCAACAGTGAAATACAAATGATCTAGTAAAAATGCATAATTTGATTTTACAACCAGTGATACATTTTTTGTCTGTAAGCCAGAGAATTTCCTCTGTTACATGGCATTAAGAGTGGGAAACGTATTCCAGTCTCAGGTGTCTTAAAAGAATATGGAGGCTGGTGCTAGCATCTGCTAAATATGATATGATATATCTGTCAGTCTCCATTTCCATTGCCTTTCTAAGGTGTCACACCAATCTGGAGGCTGCTGCACTACTGCCTTTTAGAAAGATGATGCTCTCTTATTTAATAACAGTTCTAGTTAAGATTTTAACCTTTATTATATTGAAGTAATACTTTGGTCTCTGTTTTTGTAAGAGGTTGATGCACTGTGTGACTATCCATTCTTCTTCCTTTTGTGACAGCTCAAATCCAAAACAAAATAAGTAACAGAAGCCCTTCCACAGTTTCATTGTTTTCTACTTGTTTTCTACTTTAGAAAACTCATAGACAACAGTGCAGAAATGTACTTCTTACAATCAGGAATACTTGCTGACTTTTTCAAGGAGAAGAGGTTCTGTGTACAAGTTAATTTGAAGTATATACAAAATTCATATGGGTCACATTTTTCAGTGCATTAGTTTGAGGCGGGACTTGTAAAAATTGTAGGTGAAGAATTTCTAAACAAAATATAATTATTAGTATTATCATGTCAAGTATTACTTAGGACCTTATAAGAGAGTAGAATTCAAACTATTTAAAAAGATTAAGACAAATGAGAGTATTTATATAGTGGAAATGAAAATATTTATTGTAACTTTGAAGCCGACCATGCAACATTTAAGATGATTGGATCACTGAGAATGCTTCTACCTCCAAACACACCAAATTAGTATTTCTGAGGGAGGATTTGCAACAAGACTTTTCACGACAAATAGAAAAAAATGCAGAGTGTGAATAGAAGAACTTTCATGGGTATTATTTGCCATTAGGTAGCATTTGTTTATTTCTTTCAGTGGGTGTATGAGATACAAGAATTTTTCTCAAAGATCACAGTTTGTGTTTGACATGCAAGGTTTCTCCTTGATGACTTTCTGCCATCAATGCAAAAATATCATCAAGGCTTGGGAAAGTAATTGCATCTTTTAGAACAAGGGACTCAGGAGATGAGAGGTAGACGTATCAAAGTTGTGGAGTTAGAACTATGAATTATCCTGCTAAGTACAGGTCTCTTTTTAGACAAAAACCAATCACTTACAAGTGCACATATAAACCTTCTAAATAGACACACCACAAATGTAAAGATTTTGAAATTATGTAATGCTTGTTTTCATGGCTGTCACCAAAACTAAGACAAGCATTTCTCTATCTCAGTAGTGCTAGCTGGATGTTTCCCAGTGTGTCCTAAAAACTAATACCTTTTACAGAAATGAAATGTGTCAAATATTTATTTCAAAGGAGATTTTTGATTTTAGATTTTTGTGTCGTGTCTTCCATATGCTAATTAAAAAAAAATCCATAACAAATAGGATAAACATTTCATGTTTTTAATACCAAATACATTTCAATTAACCTATATGCAAGCCTTTTAACATTTTGTGTCACTTGAAATTTCTGCATTAGTGTTATGTTCTGGAATAGGATGAAATTTCAGGATTGCAATACTACCAGTTGAAGCAAAAAGATTGCTCCTGATATTGTCATGCCCAGGAGTACAAGTAAGAGGTTTTGTTGAATCACCAAGCCAGTTGCCATTTTGTAATGATATCTGTTAATTGTTTAAATTCCAATGTCACAATGATTAGGACTTAGACAAATGGCAGTGTTTCAGATACATCTTCATGTCCATAGAAACAGAATGAAACAATCCCAATATAAGCTGAACCATGTTGCAAAGCTCACCCTGTTCAAAGAAGGAAAACCTGGGTTTTTTTCCTACTAAAAATCCCAAAACCCACAATAACAAACAAACAAACAAGTTAAAAAAAAAAAAAACCCAGCCAAAAAAATGAACCCCAGAGGGAAATTATATTCAACATATAGGGGGAAAATATTTTTATTTTAAATGCAATGTATCAGCACACAGTTAATGCAGTGCTTTGGTGGCCTGGTAGAGCTGGAAGTGACAACTTAATGAGTACTTGGCAAGTCAGATATTGATATAAAACTTGAGTATTAAACTCTGTCATTAGTGCTTCTTAATCTGTGGCATAAGCAGACACAAACCAGGGAGCTGAATTGCTGTTTAATGTATTTCTGCTCTATTCTCATTTGGCATGAGCAACTTCATTTCCCAAGCAGCTCTTGTGTTTCAACATTTTACTACTCTGTTTTGTCTGAAATGCACTTTAAAAACTGCTTTTATTTTGGTGCAATTCTAAAATGTGTTGCTTCATCATATGAAAACTGTGTCAAATTCTTTCAGTTTTCCCTGTTGTAACTCTCCATTGGGTAGATTATTTTTGAAATTAAACTTACAGACCTTTTGAAAGAGATGCTGCTTTAGTAGGTTATTGTGTGATCAAAAAAGTGTAGTGGCAAACTGAGAAAGTCCCTCAACTGATTTACAATTCTGTTCCTTGCTGTAAAATTCCCATTTCTTTTTCTACGTCATCCTTTATTGCCCTGTATGGTGTTAACCTGGTTTGGGAGCAATCCGAGCAAAAATAGAATTAGTCCAGCAAAGAAATTATGGCAGTGTTTTTTTTTTCAGGAATTACAATGATTCACAGAATATCAAAGTAGCTTAGAGATAAATAATTGTGTTTTTTGGTTACAGCAATAAGGAATGGAAAGGTATTAGTGAAGTGTGCATGGCCTGATGCATTTAGTATGTAGTTTGATAGTAATTAAATATTACATAGTCAATAGCAGTGGTTGAAGGTGAGGGGGAAAGAGCAATAACTGAGTGATTTTTATTGTATTAATTTATCTTGAAAGTAGGGTCTGATTTCAAACTTTCTCTTCACTGAAAGCAATGTTCTGAAATGAAGTACTGATATTTCCTAAATCACCTGGCTTAGGTAAAACTGTATTGCAGGCAAATACATCTATAGTTGATTTAGGCACATGGAGATGCGCCAGAAAAAGTTCTGAAATTTGGAGACTGTCATTATACCAATGAGAATATAAAATGCTGTTTCAGTCCTAAGAACAAAGCAGCTCTGTCACTAGCAACCAATTTTAGACTATAGACAGCCTCACTTTTTAGTAACTTTAACTGAACATGTTTAAGAAATTACCTAGATGATAATTCTTTATTTTTTATACAGTGAGATAGATCAAGTGAAATAATGACAAAAAAAAGCTCCATCCTTAAAGGCTGAGGCAAGAACTGCCTGAAGTACAACAGTCATCCTGATGGGTGAGGCACGGGGCTGTGCTGCCTCATTTAATTGATCTTTGGTAACAGCTCTTGCCTTTTGCACTCAGAAGAAAAAAGTTCCTCACCTTCAGTCTCAACTATTGCAAATTGAGAGCTTGGACAGGCATACAGAAAGCAAAATCAGGTAACTCAAACTCTCAATCAGTGCTCTTAGCTGTTCTGCTCATAAAAATGATGTTTGATCTGTTTGTTAATCAATTTCTGAACTCCAGCAATGTCTGGATTTGGCCCTGGGTATTAGTTTACCTTCTAGTTTAGCAAGGCAGTAGTACCTTCTACTATTTCTGTCTTTTAGATGATATATTTTCAGTAAAAATTTAAAGCTAAAACATTTAGCCTGTAGATTGTCAAAGCCTAAAAAGTTACACAACAGTCTGGATTTCAAGAAGAATGAAAACGTTTTAAGTGTAGCTGCATATTTGAGCCTTTGTCTTCATGATGAGAAGGTTCCTTAAATTTTTCATACAATCATTTTATAGGCACCTGGTAGACAATTAAGTTGAAAAGAAACCCTGACAGGATTTTTGGACCAGGGCAAATTATGACCAACCAATGTAATGCTCTTTAGCAGGGTAACTTGACTAGTACTGAGGAAAACTATAGGAAAGCTGTGCTACTATTCCCTGAGAGACTTGCAAGTAAAGCAGTTATGGTGGTTTGGATTAAATTAGTATAAACTGAGTATCCATCTTTAAATGATTTTCAGAAAATATCAAACATTTATTGTCAAGTAGGGTGAATTAAATGAACTTTTGTGGAGATCTTGATTTGATTTTTTTTTTAGGAAGAATTTAAATGACAATCTGAGGAGGAGTCAAAAGGTTTAGTGTCATAGCTGAAATCAAATCCAGATGAAATTCAGTGTAGACAAATACAAAGTGTTCAGAAAGAGGAAACAGACTGTGTAAATAGGTAGGCAGCTATGCTATTAGGAAAGGACTTGTAGACTGCAGTGAATAACAAACATGGTGGTGATACTCCAGAAACTGGTGCTGCAGAAACCAACAGAAACAAGCTTGTAAAGGACCTCAGCTGAATATTTAACCAAACAACAGGTTTAAATAAAAACCGATAAATATGAGGTTAGGATATGTGGAAAAACAAAATAGGGCTTTGAACTACCAAATTCCATTCAGAAACAAAATCTTGATGTTTTAATAGCACTCTGAAAACACTATGTCAGCATTGTTTAGAAGCCAAAGAAGAAAATTATATCTGGAGTTATGATGAAAAATGTAAGGAACAGAAAGGGAAACTTTATGCCATTATTTATAGCTATGTTGTGGCCATGTTTTGGATGTTAGCTGCTCTGAATTCTCTTGATTTAAAAAAAAAGAGCAGTCCAAAAAGCTAAAGAAAAAGATAACAAACATGATGGAACATCTGAGAAAGTGAACAAAGAAAAGAAGGACAACTGGAAAGTTTGAGAAAGATTATGAAGAATGTAGCTGGATAACAGCTGCTCAGTATCTTTTTCAGAACAATGACAAAGCACTGGTCAGGAACAGGAAATACACCTTTCCATGAAATGTGTGGTTAAGGTATGGAAATCTTCATCAAAGGATGGGCCAAAAAAGCTGTTTATGATTATGATTATGATTATGTTTATATATTTGCCATAAGAGGTTATTTCCACAAATATTTGCAAGCCACAATTGTCAGAATTTAATATTTTAAAAATTTTATTTAGTCACTTCTATTTCTTCACTATGAAGAAATATTTTAGAATATTAAAACTTGGTTAATAAACAGGAACACCATGGAAGTTTAACCTTTCTATTTATAATCTACAAAAAATAATGCAAAACCATAATGCAAGAAGCAGCAATGAAAGCATACCTATTTCCTAATACTCTTGTAAATAGGTCTCCTAACAGCAGTGTGGTAATTAGCCAGTGTACACTAAGATGATGCCATTAATAACCCTCACCCATCATTTTTTCCAAATGCCTGAGGCAGAACATGGCTGATAATGGGCAGTACAGAAAGCGTTTGTGGGAGGATGGGATAAACAAGCTCTCATAGTTATCAGTGGGCTGAGCTGCTGACTGAGCTTTGTTTGTTGTGATGGGCTATAGCAATGTGCAAAAGGAAGTTTAAATATGGGATCAATGGGCAACACTAAGCACACTGAGTGACAGCAGTTATCAGTCAACATGAAGCCTTCTGTCAGATGGGAGCGCTGTTGTGTGAGAGCCATGGGGATTCTGCATGTGCTCTGGAACATTTATTACTTCTACTAACATGCTGTGATGAGTTGACCACAGCTGGACGCCAGGTGCCCACCACGCACCCACCTCAGCAGAACAGTGGGGACAGAAAATATTTTGACCTTGTAGTCAAAATAAAAAAAGTTTATTAAAGTAAAAGCAAAGGCTATGTGGAAGCAAAGGAAAAAATATATTTTGTTCTTGATTTCTCACCAGTAGATGATGTTCAGCCACTTCTTGGAAAGCTGGGCTTCAAAACAGATAGAGGTTTCTTCAGGAGATAAATGAAGAGTAAATAGTCCCTTTTCTTTGTCCTTTAGCTTAGCTTTTGTTACAGAGCAAATCCTATATAGTATGGAATAACCCTTTGGTCAGCTGTGTCCCCTTTCTTGATTTTGCCCATCCCCAGCTTCCTGATGCAGGGAGGGTGTGTTGGGAGTGCCAGCACTTCCCAGCAGTCCCAAAACACAGCTATCTTATCAATATCTTCCTAGGCACGACTGCAGAGCACAGCACTGTGAGGGCTGCTGTGGGGAAAACTAACTCTGTCTCAGCCAGACCCAATTCTCACGCACTCCTGAATTTCACCTTGGTCTTGTATAAAAGATTATTAATAGTTGTTTTTCAGATACTAACATTCCTGTGATCATATGAGTCATTTACTTATTACATGAGGGAGTAGTGCAGATGCATTATGTTACTTTAATATAACTAAAAAATTTTCAAAGAAATTCCAAAAAAAAAGTTAATTTTTAGATGTTTCTACTAATGAGATCACAGTGCTTCAGAAATTGGCCCAGTATAGTATACATTTAAATTTCCTAGACTAGTAATTGGCCAAAGATGATACAAGCTTTCAAAAATTGGTTGAGAGCTGGGTAGTAGGTTTGAGTATTTCCCTTTATCTCCCCTTACAAAAAAAAAAAAACCTCAGCTTTTTCTTACATGTTCCAGTTCTGAGTTCTATAGCTGTAGCCTCCTTCATGTGGAAAAGTTCTTTGTATGATATGGTCCCTTGATTTTTTTTTTTTGTTGTTGCTACTCTTAATACTCCTGTCTTACAATCCATCTGGCAAATATCCATCATAACATTGATCTAAAATAATGCATTTATAATTTATATTCGCTGCTATGAATCAAACATGTTAGGTCACAAACTGTCCACTGCATTTTATAAGCATCCTAATAAATGATAAGGTGTATGGCTTATGTACCTGACAGTATGTTTCAATAAATGCAACAATCAAATAGCTATTAGAAAGGCTTATTGGATATATTAGCTAACAAACAACTTCTAAGAAGTAAATGAGAACCAGTAACACATGCTGGCAAATAGATAAGGAATTTTTTTTTTTACTTGGTAATGGAAATGCACATTTAAATAGCTTTATGACTGAGACAACTTACCAAACCCAAGAAAACTGAAAGCAGATGCTTGCCTCCTGGAGCAAGTTCATGACTTGATAATGGTGCATTTCACCCATTAACATTAGAGGAGTTGCATACATGCAAAACAGAAGTTTGAACACTACACATATTTGCTTTTCACAGGTCTCCCTTTGAGTTAGCATATGCCTGATTCCAGAGCCAAATGTGCTTGGTGTCTTAGGTAGAAATATTAAGACAATTTGAAGACTTCAGGTATTTACTGTTTTAGGAAGATTAGTCTGTGTTAGATGCCTAGTATGAGTGATTCATATTTCAGTAATGGCTACTGAGGACTGGTAGTATTGCTAAATTCTTGCTATCTACTACTATATTTTTAAGGAAAGATACTGATTCACCTCTCATATTACTTCAATCCTACTTTCTCATTCTGTTATGACTTTCTCAGTTATGGAGAACTAAATAAAATTCACTCATTTGACTCGTGTCAGTTGTTTCTTCCTGGAGTTCTTTGCAATCTGCTTTATTTTGCTTTGACAATCTAAAATAGTCCTAAAATGGAAATTAATTTTCTTTGCTGCTCCTTACAGCTAAGATCATGCTAAGTTGACATCCAAAAAACAACCCCCCCCCAAAACAACTAACAAAAAACAACCCAAATGAAGCAAGTTGTTATTTTCAAATTGACTTTACAATTTATAAATCATATAATTATTTGTATTTGTAATCACTTCTGATCAGTTTGCTCTCTTCTACTGATAGATTTTTTTTCTCTCTCTTTCATCAGTAAACTATTGCAGGTGGCTGTTCAGTGATACAAATAATTTGAAGAAAAAGAGTTCTTTATGCTTTGCTGGTTCATGAAATAAATAAATTTTCTCTGGGATTTTTCCACACGTAAAATATAGTCTTCTGTATTACAGCAACAGCTCACATGCATCTTTCATATACATCTACTCTAGTGCTGTTGTGATTAAGCCTTTTAGCAATTTCAAGATACAATATGGCATAATGACTCCAGTATCTCTTCAAACATTTTAATAGAATGCTTTTTCTTGTGACTTAAACATCATTCAAATGACACTACCATTCTGATACTTGTTAACCGTGTTTCCTTAAATGTTGCTGTTACTAGAGTGGATCACTAATACATCTTTTTGGGCTCAGAAAGCAATCATATCAGTGTATTTTCTTCTCAGAGATATTGCAGAAATAGATAATTCTGAATTTTGCTCAGTTTAATAAGAAAAGTTTAGGAACCCAAATATTTTCTGTTGAATGTCAAGGTGTACATAAAAGCGCTTTATAAAAGGCTGTATTTTCCTGAAAAAAAAGTGTAAACACAAATATCAGCTTTAATAAATTAGATAAATTTTTCCTTCTGATATTGTTTAATTTATTGTGACTGGCCCTTTGGAATTATTTGAATATAAGAGCCTGTGTGTAGCTGGAATGTTCTTGGTTCACAGCTAATAACCCTGAGCCCTAGTTCACTTTGAAGGTTCCTAGGTATTGCAGTTAATCATAATAAGCAGAGATAATAAGAAATACTGTTGTTGAACTTTGAGATAAGCTATTGTTTTACTGATGAGAAAGTAAATGCATGGGTAGATATTCTTAGTACTGATTATTTCTGAAACGTGATATGGCAGCTCTCTGAAATAAAATATCTATTGAAGAAATGTCACTTATCAAAGGGAAGCTAGATCTGAACTGCTGAAAAGAGCATTTTCAAGGTTGTATGGAATAGCATTCAGCTTCACAAAATAAAATTACTAAGAATGGGGATTCTTTATCACAAAGTTGAATCTCCCAAAGAAAATATCAAACACAAGACAACGAAATGTGCTTTCCTTATGCTGACAGCTGTAATGGGCCATAGTCTGCTGATTTATCACAACAGAATATGCTGTTTCTATAAAAAAAACACCAAACTTTATGACAGTTTATCTGAGATAGGTCCACTGTGATTCTCTAGTACTGTACTAGTCTCTGCCATGATGCTGTGGCACTTTAGAGCCAGGAAGCAGGACACTTCCTATCCCCTCTCTTCCCACACCTGGCCGAGAACCAAAAAACAAATGCCCCACTCCCAATCCCTCATTTGCAAGGCATGACAGAGCCAGGTGTACTGAGAAGTTGAAAATGGGTAATAAACTGGCCAGCAAAATGACTGTTTGGAAAATGGGAAAGACAATCCTCCAACCTCTGCAAAATGAGATGTGTGACAAAAGGTGCTTACAGTAAGAAACAACACTATGTATTTGAGTTCCTGTGTAGCAAGATAAGTGTAGAATACATACTTTGCAATCCAACATTCCACAATGAAGAAAAGAGTTTAAAAGTATTGGTTAAAAATGAAAATAAGCCTTGATAGTCATAATAGCAAATTAAATTTCTATCCTTTTTATGTGGTTCTTAAGTAATTTTTTTAGCAAAAAAGAATGTGTTTTTAAGATTAGAAACTTGAAGAAAAGGGACTTACCAAGCAAAAGGAATTACTACAGCTACATCCTAACTATAATCAACTGGACTGTGATTCAGCTCCCCACCCAGTCATTTAAAAGCAAAGCATTTTTGTTAATAATCACCTAAATTTATTTTGTGAGTACTGAAAAGAGAAGGGCACCTCTAAAGTTTTCTCCAAACTGACTTTTAAGGTAAATGAAATTGTTCACACTTTCCAGACACTTTTCTTTGTTCATTACTATACACAGACTAGTGAAAATATTTCAAATTAAACTAACTTTTAAATAACTGAACGTGAGGGAAACTATTTTCATGTTGAAACAGTAGGGTTGGGGTTTTTGTGGGTTTTTGTTTGTTTGTTTGTTTTTTGTTTTGTTTTTGTTTTTTTGTTTGTTTTGTTTTGTTGTGCAATAGGAACAAGTAAAGCTATCTAGAACAGTTTCTTGAGTTACAAGAAACAATGTAGAACACCCAATGAGAAGTCAACATTTTTTAAAATTCCATAGAAGAATGTCCCATAATTTTTATTTTATGAAATGGAGGCTTGCTTCATTCGCTATGTGCATGTATAGCGACTGCTGCAATAAGGGTCGATTTTGAGATTGAAATGTTGCTGTGAGAGTGTTTGAGCTCTTGAGATCCTATTTACTAAAAGAGGAAAGTTTGGAGATCCCAGAATTATCCTTGAGAACAGAAGTTTCATTTTTAAGAATTTAAGATGATTATGCATAGTTAAGAGTTGCTGATTAAAATGCACATGTGAAATACAGATTGCTGCCAATACATGTGTAAGTTTTTGAAGAATTAAACAGCTTCTTATCTCACTAAATTATTCATATCTCACTAAATAGCATTAAATAATTCATAACTTTTAAATATTCAGTATTTTATTTCAGATTCCACTTGTTTGATAAATAGATTTTGGGATTTAATGAATGAAATAAATGTAAGACTATATGTATTCCGAAACAAGCACAGCACATCTAGAAGGCATTTTCATTTGTGGGGCAAAAGGAAAGTGACTAACATGACAAATGCCAGCAATTCATGTGGTGTGAGTGACAGGAAGATTGACCTAACCTTATGTAGTTCAGTAAGGAAAACACATGGTGCTGGGTCACAATAGCCCATGCATGGAGTAAATACCTAACTGGCAATTCTGCTGAAAAGCAACTGGAGATTTGGATGGACATCTGGTTGAATACGGGGTAATAGCACATTTTCACCATGAGCAAAAACAAGCTGCATAATGAGATACATTAGGTGATCTGTGTCCAGCAGATCAATGAAAGAAGTTATTTTCATCATAAACTGTGAGGTACTGAAATACTTCCTGTAGTTCTGGGACTCCAATTAAAGAGGGATGTGAAGAAGACGTCAGAAATCCAGTAAGGGAGCTTGCAAGGAGAACTAAAGACTAAGGTTCAAGTTTACTCAAGAAGGGAAGAGGAGCTAAGGAGGGATCTAATAGTCTGAAGCCAGTAGTAACAGGCTAATAACAGCTAGCGAAGAAAGTTGCAAGCAGTGACATAGCAATCTGTTCTTCATAGTGACAGTGTTCTAAACAGGGATAATGGTCACAAATTGACTTTGGGTCTTTGTATCTGGTTTTGAAATATGTTGGGTGGTTTTTTTTTCCCAACTGTGAGGGTAGTGCACTGTTCCATCTGACACCTGGAGATGCTTTCTGTTCTTCAGCTTTGGAAATTTCTCAGACTCAAGCAGGTGAATAATGTCTGGAATATTCAGTATTGGTGATAACCCACTTTCCAGCAGGACATTGGGAGAGATGAGTTTCTGAGACCCCTCCACCAAGTGTGTGAGTCCATGGTTCATTGCTGCAACACTTGAATACTGTACAGCAGAAGTTTCTTCCTTTACAATGGGACTAATGAGGGACTAATATTGCTTTCTTTCTGTAAATAGGTACCAAATAGAGAAATATATCAAAGTTTCATTCTTAATTTTGTGTACTTGGTTGAATGTCTTTAAGATTTGTAGCAAAACTTCTTTACTTCCTTGCAAAAATCTTTCTTTACCTTAATCTGTGTTTATGAATATGAGCACATTAGCAAAGCTAAATCAGGTACCCAGAATATGAAGGAAATATAACTGCTATGAAATTTTCTTCTTTCGCCTTCAATTTCATTAGTTATAAGGTCAATCTTCAATTTCTATAATTTCCCCTTGTATTTACTACATAGCCGTAAGACCTTCTTCTCTTATCTGTCCATACTTCCTTTCCTATCCGCAGCTCCATCTTAGTGGATGATGTAGGATGATGTGGGTAAAAGATGTATAAGGTCCTTTCCTTAAAGCACAATATACAATGTACAAGGAGGACAAAGGTATTTTCATAGTTAAAGAAATTTTCATTTAGTCTGTTTTTTCTTCAAGAATAGATGCTGAAAATATTGGTAATTGTGTACATACACATTCTAATTCTTAGTGTGCTCTTTTAACACAAGAAGTCCTTTTTTCATCTTTGCTGCTTGAAATAAAGAAAGGTGAATACTTTTCAAGTAATATAAGCTAGCAGGAAAATTTAGCAAATATTAATTGGATAATATTAATAATATTAATTTGATAAACAGTCAGGACTAGATTAATAAAACGTCTAGTAGAAAGAAAGAGTTCTCTCTATTTCCCCCCAGTAACATAAGAGACCTGAAAGGACAAGGAAGACGTTATATAATCCAATTCTCTTGAAGATTTTTGAATAAAGGCTTGTTGAGACAGTGCTGAGATGTGTGAGTTTATTGTAGACACAGAATAAGGGATTCTCCATTTTACCCACTAAATTTCCCAACACTGTCACCAGAAAAGTACAGAATTACCATTTTCTTCATTCTGTCATGTGATAGGCAGTTTTGTAACAAATACAGCAATTACATAAAACTAGATAGTCAAAGTAATATGTGAATGTGATATAGCTGCTCTTAGTAAGTGAAACATGGTCTACTACACAGCAGGCTTCATAATCTCAAGGCTCTAAAACAAAGCCATGCAAAACATTTTGAATTAAAAAGCCAGAAATTAGACTTTCAACGTCAAGTGTCTCCAATGTTCTGTTCCCTTCACAGAAGCCAATTGCTAACATTTTTGAGATAATGTATTAAACTTGACTCTTAAGTGTTTATTGAATTGGAATCCTGGAAAACAAAGTAATTTTTTTCTTGTCCTGGTTTGATTTTTTTAATTGAATGTTTTGCATTGTGGTCTTCATGAACATGTAATTAAATTGTTAAATGTAATTATTCATGAGTGGAGGCAATTATGTTAAAAAAATAATGTGTATTATTGGATTTACATAAGAAGCTTTTGCTTACAGGGACTGTAATATTTTTGTTAAAATAGAAGGCTTAATATCAGTCACAGTTACCAGACCATAGCAGATGAATAGCACAGAAAAGCACAGGTAAGGGCACTCTTTCTATTCTCCTAACAGTTGCTCTAGAAAATAGTTTCACTAAATTTTAAATTATCTTTTAAATAAGATGATCTTATTTAAAAGATAATTTAACAAAAGGTGATTACACAATTAATTTATCTTATTTAAATACTTGACATATTATCTACTTCAAAAGTTATTGTTGCTCTCAAATCAAGGTGAACCTCCCTGTGAAGAATATGTTTCTTTTTGCAGGATGCTGTAAGAGAAACCTGTAAGTCTTTGCAGCATTAATACTTATTTGGCAGTGTTTCATTTTGTCTTTCATTTTGCAGTTAGCTGAAAAGCATTATTCTTGTCAAATTATGGCTATACCAACATCGCTATGCAATAATTTTGGGGCAAGATGGAATTTCAGCACTTAAAACCAGGGAGAAAAACTCAGCAGAGTTCATGGAATTAACTTCAATCGGTAGAGTCTTTAGTCGTCAAGCGACTAGATCATTATAATATGAGGTGAGCCAGGCAGCCTACACCTATTCTGGGGGTGACATTTTCTATCTGATGTCAAATGAGCAGAATAATCCATGACACTGCCAAAATACTAACATTATTGAAAAATTGTTAGGTTTGGGATTTTTTACCAGAAAAAGACAGTGAATGCACAATGTGGACAGACACAGCAAATCTGTCTCAGTCTTGGAAAGGCAGCTCTACAGGCAGCAAAAAACTCATATTTTATAAAGATCGCTTTTTTTAACTAATATCCAATTTAACAGATGCATTTCAACTGATTCTTAGAGGAAATCCATCAGAAAAGTTTACAGTTGAAAATACTTTAAATATCTGGACTTCTAATAAGGAGAAATACTGACAAAATAAGAAAATGAGAAGAAATATTAACAATCAGCAAAGTCTTTATTATAAAGCAGATAAAATTTTTAAGTGATACTAAATTATTTATGCTGAGTTAAAACTTGATCAGAAAAGGTAAAAGGTCTTGAAGTTCTCTTACCAGCAAAATAGACATGAAATCAATGTACTCTAGGGCTTCATTTCCTGGTTTCAGCCATGACTGACTGATGACTCAGTTTTTTCTTTTACTTTCAATTGTCAATTTACAGAAATATCATTGAACTAATTTCCAAAATGTCTTTATTCATTCAACTAAATATTGTCTGTTCTCCAGAACTGTGAAGCTGATAAAAATGTTTTAGCATACTAGCAACCAATTTTGCAAATCAGCATAGTAGTCTACAGGTTTTTCAAATGTAACCTTGCAATACAATATATAATCACAACTTCTACATAATTTGAGAATATTGACCACCAGAAATACTGACTTACACCTTGAAAATAGAGGAAAAAAGCTGTTATGAAACCAGGTTGATAATCACTGCTAGAAACTTTCAGATCTCTATTTTCCTTTTACTTGTGCTCATAAAAGTACTAGTAACTCTGTTCCAAATTTCTATATTTAGCATGAATAAATTTTCTGTACTAGTTAATGCAACTATAAAAGCCTAATACAAATTCCTAAGGCATGCATCCAAAGTCACATAAAATATTTCAAGTCTGGGGGAAAAGCTTTGTTTTTATTGTATAGGATTTCACCAAGACTTTTTTATAAGGGGAAAATAATTTTTGGCTGAAAGTGGTTGAAACACATATTTCTTCTCTCACCAAAACACATATATGGTAATGAAGCAATTTCCTCCATTAATTGGAAAGAAAAAAAGAGGCAAAATATTTTAGTCTAAAAATTACCTCCTCCCTTCCCCAGAAATTTATTTGAATTTGAAGCCAGAGGTTTCTTCAGTCGTATTTCCTCTGTCATCTCTGTGCATCTTATAACATCTTCTATTCCTTCCTTGTCTGATAACTCTAACCTGTTTTTACAGTTCTGGTAGATTTACATCTTCCCTTATTTTCTCAGAGTACATCATCATTCTCTGTGGAGCCCTTTTCTTATCCCCTCCTGTGGCTTTATAATCTTCTGCATACTCAAATTTCATCTAAATGCATCTGACTCCAGGACTGGTACCTTGCTCTTTCTTGGGCCTTGGCTACTCATGAAACAATATTGGCATTCCACTCCTGAACAAAGGGCTTTGTCTGCTTCTACACACACACACACACACAGAGACACTACATTCTCTATAATTTTATGTGTGAAACTAAAAAACAAATATACTTGCTAAAAAGTAATATTTTGCTGTACAAATAAGTAAAAAAAAAGCTTAGTGCAAGAAAATCTAATCTGAGTTTGTAATCTGAAATATAATGTGAAAAAAGTACTTGGTAAATAACTTTTTTTTCCCCATGTGTTCTCACTGATAATTTTTTGTATTTTCTTTCTGAAAAGAATAAAAAAAATCTGTTTGGATATTTGTTCTACTGTTCCAAATTCTAGTCTAATTCTTTGGGGTAATTCTTTATATAAATCTGTTATTCACGTATCTATTCATATATCTATTCTGTCAGGGTCTGAGAGGAAAAGAAGTTTTCACTGTCTCAATTTCAGATCCTCCATCTAAATTTTTTTTTTTTTTTTGTTTAGAATTAGTCTTCAGTTTCCATTCATTATTTAGTAGCAGACAAGATGGAGGAGTATTAGTAGTGAACATGTTTGGGGTTTAGATTTATTTTTTCATGGTAAGTGAAATTCTTAGCATTTGGTTGTTTTTTTTTTTTTTAAGTGCATATGAAGACTCAGCCCTGGCTGTTGAAATAATGGGCTGCCTTGTTGGAGCTGGGAGGTGGCAGTGTGTCCCTTCCATTGGGCCAGGGGTGCTGTAGCCATGAGGACATCAAGTGGCCAGTGACAAAGAGCTGCCCTTGAGCATGACTCTGAGCCATGTCACAACTTGAAAATGTACTGGTTTTGCTTTTCATACATCCAGGATTTGATCCTTTCTTATTGAGCACAAACTGTTACTTGTAGACTTATTCCCAAACTGCTGGATTAAATTCTAATTTATGATTCAGCAGTTGGTATGGAATTGTGTATTGGAGATTCCAATATTCCTCACAATTTCAAATACTGAAGAGGTAAAGGCAAGTAAAGTGCAGATTGTTGCTGCTTTTTCTTTTTTAAGAAAAAATGAATTTCAACCTCAGCTACTAAGAAGAGAAGCATAAGTCATCTGTATTGCTGCAATCATCTTTAAATTGGATCAGTTGTTAACTCCTACCTTACAGTCACATATTGTTGAGATTGAATAATATGTTAAGTGCTTTGAATTTTACACAGCTCACATTTTTAAATGCTAGGAATTATATATACTTCCTCTAAAAATGTTCTCTAACCCCTGTTTTCTAAGGGTTTTAAGCCCTTAAGAGTCTAGGGAAGGAGCTTGCTCCAGTTAGAACAACCCTCTGAATGAAGATGTGATCTGTGCATATGTGAGAGGCATCAGAGCTGCTGCAGCCAAGAACAAGCTGTAGCTTAAAGATCAGTTGAGCTCACCACACAGACACATCTGGCTTCAGCTAGCTGAACAAACCCCTCCAAAGGAAGAAAATTACCTAGTTATGGATGTCTTATTATTTTAGATGTAATTGTTCTGAGAGTAACATTTTTTATTTTATTGAACACAAGAGGGCATGGAAGTGTGTTTCTAGAGAGGGAGAGAGGCTTTGCAGGCATGTTAAAGCACTTCTGAAATCCCATAGCTTTCACGATATCAAAACCTGTCAAAAGTGGGACTACTTTACATCATCACAGAATCTGTCAGGCTGGAAGTCACCTCTGGAAATCCTTTAGTCCAACCCCCCTGCTCAAGCAGGGTCACCTGGAGCAGGTGGTCCTAGACTATGTCACTTGTTACCTTTATGGCTTTATATGCAGTTTTGTTGTGCTCTCAACACGAAGTGACCAAAATTATTGTGCTATAGTTTTGCATTTTTTTTTTTCTGTCAAGAATGTTTCAGTAAATTCTTAATGAATTTTCTTAACTCGCCTGCAGTAATAAATGGTCTAATATTACTTCCACATATGTTCAGTTTTTAGGGTAATCTGCAATGCCAAACATTACCTCTTTCATGCTTTTCCTAAGTTAATTTTCATAATTTATGCTAGGAACTTTATGACAGTACTTTCAATATAAAATCTAAATAAGCTGTTCTCATTACCTAATATAATAATTGTTGTGTGAGGACTGTGCAATTAAGTAAGTCAGTAGAGCTAAAGGAATGAATTATAAATATAATTAACTTAATTTTCATATACTTAATCAGAAATTGAATGGGAATAAATATAATGAAAAATTATTAAAAACTAAATCTAATAGTTTTTCCTATCTGCAATATAATTCCATATTTCAAAGTTAAGTTTATTACATTTATATTACCATAAATTATGAATTATTATTATATATTAGAGTCATGTGTTATGCAAGATTCTGGTCCTAGTTCAGGTACTGATATCCTTTTAGATTTAGGTTAAAGCATCTAAATTCCCTACTTCAACTTCCATTTTCACTGCATGAAAAAACACTTATTTACAGATGGATAGTTTTCATTTGATAAACTGTTGAAACACACAAAAGAGATACCTAAAGTGTTCTATTGAATACTTTATTTAACAGTTCTCTTTGAATATAAAATATTGGTAGAATGTTGGTTAATTCAATTTGTTCCTTTAAGCCTTTAACAATATTGGGGGAGTTTGAATTTTGAATCAATATTTATGTGTGGAGACAAGACAGTTACCTCCACTTTTTCTTTGCAGGCATCAGTTCTGGGATTTTCCAGTATTTTTGTCTGCCATGTTGACTACCATTTCACTGTACTCATTTTCACAGGGTATATTTTCTTGGAGACTAAAGGTAAACTGCAGTTTGCTAAGTCTCTAAAAAGTGCATCTAAAAAAAAGCCTTTTCTCTAATTGTTCCTTTCTTCTGAGTAACACTTTCATGCATAAGACAAATGTCCCTGTTTAAGAGCTTATAAATGTTGTTCATCATCTTTAAAAGACAGATGGATGTACCTATCTGAGCAGCAGGAGAATTGTTCCATGCTTTTTCACTGTCACACAGACAAACAGGGCCGAGTTGTACAGACTTTAAGACTCAGATTTCCCAAGTCTTGCTGGCAGCAAATTCTATCTTCTGCTGCTCAGACATTGAAGCAGGACATTTATTTCCACCTTTACAAAAGATCACTTAATATTATACATGATGCAAACAGCATCATGTTTTAACAGCAAATTCATTAAATCGAAAAGTAGACTATAAACTAAGCTTATTTCTTTTGCATTTCAGCACTGTCCAGAGATGTCCCATTTTTTGCCCTTGTCCTAAGGCACTTCTCAAATTAGCTCTGATCTAAGTGACTCTGATGCCACTTCTGTTGCAGTCACCTAGAAGTAGAATGTGTTCCTGCCAAATAGTTTTTGAAATCCCACTAAAAGCATAGGATTTTAAGTGTTCAGGGCAAGGAACGACTATAATTCTCTGACAGATCTTTGTGGAATCAAAGAAAAAATTGAAAGGCTTCCTAGATAATCTGCTGAATATACATTTCGTTTATCTGTGAAATCCCCTTTCAATAAGCCAGCTCCAAACATGAGTCAAAGGTGCCTCGTAATCATTTGCACAAGCTCTTCAATTTCATTTGTACTAAAATTAGGTTCCTCAGTAGTTCTAGAGACACTATTTGTCCTTGAAGTTTATCAGCATCCTTTGAAAGAACAGATAAGTAGAAAAGCTTTGATTTCAGCAGTGACTTAAAAAGCAATTACTAAAACACACATTTCTTATGCAAAACTTTTTTTTTCTTAAATATAGATCTAATAAATAAAATAAAATTTCTTGGAAAATTACTAGAAATGACAACATTTCTATAAAATGTTTAATCTGGTTACCATGAAAAAAATACTTTCAAGCATGTTTTATACATAATTCTGTTGTTTATAACTCTGTAAGCTGAAGATCAGTGCTCACTGCCTGTATAATATCCATAGATAACCATAGTAGTGTGTACCAAGGATAATGTGTTTACATAGAGTGCAGGGGTTGTCAGAGACAGACAAAAACCTTGCTCAGTAAAAGTTGGTGCAAATTTCATAAAAACTCTGCTAGACGTATTTCAATAGTCTTAACTTTGCTGCGTGGCTTAACACTTTAATTATTTAAATAACTTATTTCTGAGCTCAGGTCTCTCCTGGTTTTCATTCTGATATTCCCTTCTTGATGATATCTGTGACCTATAGTAGGTAGTGTCTGTATGCATGACTAATGGAAGAGCTATCTGCTTAGGCTGGTATATTTTTGACATCTCTTCTTGCTCTCCAGTATTAGTACTTTAATCTGTAGGAAAGAATTTCACACTTTTTTAATCCTTCATACACTTATCTATTCATGTGATTTGCTTACAGCACAGACACAGTCATTTTACTTTCTGAGTGACAGCTTCATCAAATGACTCTGGTGACAATCACAAGAGCATCAAACTTCCTCTCACTTTAAATTAGTAATTTACAATATTTACACAAAATATTTGCAATAATAAATGCTATTTACAATAATTTCCACACCACAAATATATGCGAGGCCCCAAATAGTTATGATTGATGAGACAAAACCCTTTATAACATGCATTTCAAATCAGGTTGTATCTGTTAAACTAGCATTAGCAAAAATATACATTGCTATAAAAGTTACTGAAAAAGCAAAACAGATATTTTATGATGTTTTCAGAATTAATATATATTTCCTAATTATGAAAGGAATTAAGTACATGCTTGTGTGTGCGTATTTGTATGCCCTCCTTCTAGGTAATTTTTAATCCTTTAGAGCAATTGTTTTATAGGAATCTGGGAGATCATTAAAACAATATGAAGTTCACAACTGTAGTAGGCTAGATATGTGAGAAACCCTTTTGGCAGAAGGGGTATAGGCTATGCTGAATCTTTACAAATCACAAAAAATTCTTAGTAGACCATTCTTATGGAATCACAAGAGAAGTTTCACTACTACCAACCACTTCAGAAACCGTTGTTCAATAAAAAAGCCTTACAGAAATATTTTAGCCAGATTTTTTTCACAGATGCAGACTGCAGGATTAAGCACTAAATCTAAGAAGGGATGATAAATAATAATAGGAAAGCATTTGCAGTGCAAAGAGATACTAGTGTTGGGCAGACTATTTAAGTCTACAAAACGAAACGTGGAGACAGCATGCCTTTTTCTTGATATTTCATCCCGAATGAAATATCTTGTGATTTATTTTGCATTGTAGACTTTAATAGGGACAAACTTATATAAAAATAATATATATTCAGACTTTCTGAGGTGTTAAAATAGATCAAGGTGGTGGAAAAAATTAAAGACTGAAGAAAATCTGCTTGCCTTTTGAGGTGGTTGAAAGTTCAGGTTTTCCGTTTACAACTCAGTCAGATTTGGGTAGGGCTTTTTTGTTTAGGGTGACCTTTTTTTTCAGGTTAAAAGGGAATACTTCAAATTTCAAGATACCTTTTACAGAAGAAAATATCTATGTTATGAATTATAATATTAGGAATAAAAATAATGTAAAAAATGGAAATTAGAATAATTTTTTAAAATTAAGCTTGAAGTTGTACAAAACTTAAATTAAATATAGAAAATAATTTTACTTATTTCTAGGCCTTACATATTTTTAGCTTTCCAGCATAAACTTTTATTCAGGTATCTCTATGTGAAAATAAACACACATCATTCTACTCGGCAAAATTAGAATGTAATTTTATCCTATATTCAGCATGTTCCCTCATAATTCTTGTTTTGGAGGTTGTGTTTCATTTGTTTTGATAACAAGACAGAAAGTAAAAAAGCTGGGAAAATATCTAGTCCATAACAAAATTTACATGAATATTGTTAAATTATTTATAATTTGAATTGTGCAAGATATATCCTTGAAATGGTGGGTAAATATTTTATTCTAGCTATACAAAATTCAGTGGCATTTTCTTTGGAGGTGTCTAAAAAAACCATAATACAGTGTTTCAAAACAGAAGGAATAACTCTGAGAGAAGCATCTATAAAATGCTGTATGCTAATGTAAACCATCCTGCCTGTTGTAATGACATCAGTTTGAATTCTTTCCAAGTTTCCAGTTGTTGATAAATAAGAATTTTTTTAACAACATAACAGAGTTTACATCATAGAACCATAGAAACATAGAATTATTTTAATTAGAAGGGACCTTAAATATAATCTAGTTCTGACCTCCCTGCCATGGCCAGGGACACCTTCCACTAGACCAGGTTAGTCAGAGCTCCATCCAGTCTGGCTTTGGACACTTCCAGGGATGTGGCATCCACAGCTTCTCTGTGCAACCTGTTCTACTGCTGCACAGCCCTCCCAGCAAAGAACTTCCTCCTAATACCTAATCTGAACCTACTTTCTTTCAGTTTGAAACAATTCCCTCTTCTCCTGTCACTCTTGTAGTCCTAGCAGCTCCCTTCAGGTAATGTAAGGTCACCCCAAAGCCTTCTCTTTTCCAAGCTGAGCAAAGACAATTATCTCAGTCTTTCCTCATAGGAGATTCACCCATCTCTCTTATTCCTTGTGACCTCCTCTGGACTTGCTCCAACAGGTCCATGTCCTTCCTCTGCTGGCTGACAGGTTGATGCCTCCAGAGTCCTCCTTTCTACCCTTTTAAAAGATGGGTACAACATTTCTCCATTTCCAGTCTCCTGGGACTTCACTGGACTGCCATGACTTTTCAAACATCATAGAGAGCAGCTTGGCACCTACAGCTGCCCTTTCCCTCAGGACCCTGGGATGCATCTCACCAGGTCCCATTGACTTATGTACATTCAGGTTCTTCAGGTGGTCACCAATCTGATCTTTACTTACAGTGGGAGAGACTTTGCTCCCCAGGTCCCCATCCTATTCCATCCACTTGAGAAGTGTGGGAAGAGAAGCTATCACTGAAGCCCAAGGCAAAAGTATTGCTGAGTATCTCAGTCTTTTCCTCATCCTTGTTACCAGTTTTACAGCTTTGTTCAACAGAGGCCATTACTCCTTCTTTAACCTTCCTTTTCTGGTTAACATACCCATAGGAGTTCTTCTTGATGTTCTTAGTGTTCCTTGCCAAGTTCAGCTCCAGCTTTGCCATCCTAAATAATTGTCCTTCTCTATACTCTTCCTGTGTCACCCATCCTCGCTTCATATTTTTATGCAGTTCCTTCTTTTCCTTTAGTTTGACCAGTAGATTCCAACTCAGCCATGCCATTGCCATTGTCACAATAGGAACTGTAGGATCCTTTTTCTCAAGATATAATACTGAATACAATAGAAGCACACAGAGGATACAGGCTTTGGGAAGGCTGCCCAGAGAGGGAGCATGACTGTGCAGGAGACAGAAAGGGAGAATGCAGGAAAGCCCTCAGCTTAAAAGTATCCCCATAGTCTTTTTTTTTCTTCTGCTTCCTACATCTACCACTACATCATCTGTCAAAGCAGGAAAGTATACCACATCTGTGAGGGTATTTATGCTTATGGTCAGACCTAGCTACTTACAGGAGGTTTTACACCTACCTGACCTAACTGACCAAAATAAATTCTGATTTCTTGTGGGTTTATGTGCTCGTTGTTACTTTAAGTTTCAAATGTTTAATTATGCTAAATATTATTTTGCTATTTATTGATACAAAACTTTTCTATATAAAGTAGTAGCTGACATCTATGGGAGAATAGTGAAAATGTTTTTAAAATTCACCTTTTGTGGACCCTGTAAACCTAAAGTCATCATAGCATACTACAGGAGTACCATTAAGCAACTAGGAGTGTGGGGGCTGATATCCCACTATCTGTCAAAAAATGTAGAACAGAAGTTGCAATCACAAAACTGCATAGAATGTCAAAGATATAGCACCATAATTTTTTGTACAGTATTCATTTCTATAAGAGGTATGGATTATCATTAAATGCAATGACAGATTATACCTCTTTTCTATAAAATGATGAGTTTGTTTACTCACACTCTTGAGCTATTTTTTTTCAAAAAAAAAAACCCCATTTCTAAAAAGCAGCAACTTAATTTCAAATCATTTTATGTTATTTGAGTGTTTCTAGAAATGTTTTGCTTTAGTCTGAAAGAAATAGGAAATGGCTGGATGAGTCTAGTAACTTCTCTGTAAAAGTCAAGGTGTATTACAGACTTATTTGCTTCTTCATTTCTTTGAATTTCTGTAAGCACTGTGACATGTTTTGGTACAGTGATTTACTGCATGCCACTACACAGTGACAATAAGTGGTTTTGATATCAAGGTATAAATTTAGTCTTTACTAATCTCATAAGAGGCTTATTTCTATGACCTTATCGTGGTTGTCTTCATTAGAAGATTTAGTGCCACAGTGAAGGAAAACCACCAAGGAGGAAAGAGAACTCACAATAAGTGTGTTCACGTTATTTGGTTCAGTTTTCTTTATTAAAAGAAAGAAAAAGGCAAATGTTGCCGCTGTGTTAATGTGTTGTACAAAATCATTTTAGAAACAGAATGTGACAAGGAAAAAAACTGGCAATATTAAGATACTTAGGATACAATTATAAAAATGCAGCCTGCCCTGGCTTTATTTGCCAGAAGCAAAATATTGCTTTTATCCATGCTCACATTCAGTCTTATTCAGGCATGCTTAAAGTGACTCAATCAGTCAGATGCTAATGATATCATGATTTTGAAGAAGACTATAGCTTATGATACTCAGAAGGCACCTTCCTGACCACTGTGGGAATGATTTCAATTCTATTCCTTTGAAAATTCGTTGCTACATTATTTTCATTCAGTTATATAGTCTATACTTATAACTGCTCGAACAAAAAATTACTTTTTGCCTTAAGGCTTTCACCTATGAATCCCACATATTGAAAGCTTATGATGTGAAGATATTGTTGGTTGATGCTGTAGCACATTTGTCAGTGTAAAAGGAGAAAAATGGTTCCTCCAAGGAGAACAATATACCCAGTTATATTTGTAATATTTCTGAAGAGTGTACTTACTCATAGTACACTTTACCATAAAAACAGTACATTTTATCAGATATTTGATGGTTAGCTGTAATTTATTCCTAGAAATTAATTTTTCTAAGTCTCTGAACTTTTCTAGTAAAGCCCTGAGTAATTCTAAATTTTTATCTTTAACCTTGCTCTGGGTGAATATTCAGTTTCTTCTTGTTCACATTTCTTATGGATAAAAATATCTGAATTTATTTTGTTTCAAGATCACTGGAAGGGGAAAATATTCTGCCTACCAGTGTTGAGAGATCATAGCTAGGGTGAGAGCCACTTGCTTTTAGCACTACTTAAGGTAGCCTGAAACAATTGTATGCAAGAGTTGAGGCTTGAATAAAAAATAAATAATAAAACAAAGAGAAGTGCAAACCCAGGCAGCCAAACAAATAATAAAAAGACACTGAACTGCAATGACCTCAGGCAGGAGGGAGCAGAGTCCAGTTCTCAACGTCACTGGTGGTAATACAACGCAGGAGTAATGTCATTGAGAAAAGCTGCAAAGAGGCCTGAAAATTATCTACCAGCCTGGGACTTACTTTCTTAGAGTGGCTGATCTCTTGTAGATCATTAAACCCTCTCAGGAAAGCTGCTTAATATTATAAATTGATTCTCTTAAGAAACTGTGAGGATGGAAGAAACACTTGAAAAGAGTTAAGAATTAAACAAAGAGGCAACTGAGGGCTTTGCGATTGTTTCCAGCAGCAGTTTTGCTCACTGTTTACTAGCTTCTTGCTGTGCTGGGGGCACACGTTGAGTGATGCAGCAGATTTTAATGATGCAGCAGATTTTAATGGGGAGGGGGGAGGCAGGGAGCAGGGTCGAGGAGATTGTTCGTTTGGCTTTTTTTCCTCTCCATACTCTTAACTGCCTTAACTGTCAATTGGATTAGGTTGTTCAAATAGAACCCATATTAAAAATATTTTGAACAGACTATTAAGAATTTGAGGGGTTTTGTCTAGGCAGCAGTGAATAATCAGAGCATTGGCTATTTCTGGTCTCCCTTAGCTCCATAGTTCTGTGTTCTTTAGTGGCTGCTGTAACTATCTAAGGGTTTACCATAAGAGTTCTCACTTGAATAATGCGATAAGAGCCCTAAATACAGGAGATGTTTATGCAAAGGGCAAGCCTCACGCAGCAGGAAATCCCAGTTATCCCTTCAGCCTGTGCTCTCAGCCAGCCACATCTCTGCCAAAGCATACCATAGGAAAAGGACGTACCCTTACACTGTTACGAGCGTTTCATGATTAGTGTGGGGCACTTCCAGCACTACTGTCCTGTGTCCCCTCAGGGATATACTTATTAGACAGTTTTAGAATTAGCTTTTCCCATGGCCTTTCTGTGGGATCCTTTTGGAACCTATATACCTCGTCCATCTCCAAGAAATAAGATGAGATTTCGCTTTTTGAAGTCCTACAGGTATCTCTTCTGGTGGCTTACAGTGCAATTGACAGTGGTAATAGTTGCAACTGTGGATCTTTTTTATTCTTTTAGAGCATTACAGTATGTAAAAAAATGGAAATGGCTTGTATTAATTGTGATTCTTTTGAGCTCGTAAATGTTTTGCGTGAACATGATATATCAGGAGAAAAGGTTTTCTTTCTGTATGAGAAAAAATACTGTGACCAAGTTATCATAGAAGTGTATGAAACTGCACTTTTCAAGTAAATGATAACTTTGAATATTTTTGGCATACCAAGTTGGGGGAAAAGTTAGATTAATGTTTATGTCAGTGTTCTTATGAAAATATTAATTGTAAGTATTCTTGGTACTTATTATAAGTTAGCATATTTAATTAAAAATATGCCACATTGATATAGAATACCAAACCTGAATTGATCTTTAGAGTGAGAGGTTTTTGCTAGACAATCATATTTGTTAATTATTTTTATTTTAAACATTTTTGAAAGTAATTTTGGCAAATGAGAAAAACACACAGATTGTATTTTTGCCTAAACTACTGTTGAAAAATAGCAATAGCAATGATTGATTTTTTTTTGTCACATTACTTTTGGCAATTGAACCAGTATTTGTTCTTCAACTTCATTACATTTATTACAGATTCCTTCCTTAGAGATTAATGTATATTTTCTAATAGAAACTCTTACAATCCTTGCATTTATATATACTGAATTGAAAAACTTACTATATATCATAATAAAAAATTTTAATCAATGCAACATTCAAAATTATTTGCACAAATGTACAATACAAAATGCCTCAGAGTATAAATGCTTTATGTGAGATTCCTAATAGCAAACACTGTATATATATTGTTAAAAAGAACTCTCTAGCTGCTGTCCAACTTCTCTCAGTATTTTCTTTCTTAAAAGTTAGTCTGTTCATGCACAGGGGCTAGGTTTATGACAAAAAGAATAATAGTTAAAGGTATTAGAATCTGCTCAAAATTAGATCACAGAGTTAATTTGAAATTCTCTTAAGAAATCTTATTGTAGGGAATTTTTTTGCTTAAAATAAGCTGCTTATGTTTCTTTTACAAATTTATATCAATATATCTATTTCTATTTCTTTCTGTCTATCTAGCTATCTCTATCTATCCATCTAATTGCTTTAAAGACAAAAACAAACATGTTTCATGTAACATGTTAATATAGGGTTAATATAGGGATTATTTTCATTGTTATGTACATATTACACTTTTTCTAATTTTTCAACATAGCAAAATGAAAATATTCTTAAAAGTTGTTAATTAAACTAAAAAAAACCACAAAAAACCTTTGTCAAAAGTCCAGAGGTGTGAATAAATTTTATGTTACCCTAGAGTGTTACATATTTGTTTTTCAGGAGATTTTAAGAACTAGGATGCGGTTGAAGATAATTAAAAAAAAAGTCATAATTGTATTACTAAATTTGAGCCGTATTCTTTGCTATGCTGCTTCATTTAACCTTAAGTCTCTAAGAGGAGAAATAAAAATCCTTAATATATATATTGCCGTGTCACTGCCATGGCTCCATTCACACTGTAGGTTATATTTAGAAATCTACTACAAAATTTTACGGTACTCAGTGCCTATGTAATTTAATAACCTTGTTTATATCAACTGACAGTTCTGCTTACAGTACTCAACCATTTGATGTCAAGGGACTTTGATTTCTAAAACTATGTATCTGATAGTGCTGTCCATGCATTCCATGGTGAACATTGTTCAGCAAACCAATTGTGAAGTTTGCCATAATTTAAAATTTTCTTTTCTTACATTTTGAGACAAAACAGAAGGTTTCTTTTGTGAAATACTCGTAATCATCTATTGATTAAATAGACCATCATGTTTTAATTTATATACTTAATTTCTGGGAGATTCTGTGATACTTTGATGTCCCTTACAGGCAAATTAGAATGTTATCTTATAGCAAAATAGTGAATTGAGTTTCTTTGCTCATCAGGAAGTGCTTTCCAAAGGTAACAGGATACTCAGGCTGATGCAAGTTTTCCCAGGTTAGGGGAAAAATATGCTTTGAAACATTGCAATTTTTCTAGGAAGAGATGGAATGCAATGCAGTCAGTTAGAGCTCTTACTCCACCTGTCCCATCAAATAACTCATGTCTTAAAACTTCAGCAAATTGAACTGAACAAAAACAAAGTACACTAAGAGAGCTGGTAGATACACTTATTATTGACTCTATGCTAGAAATGAAAATATCCACAGAATTAAATGTAGAGCCAAGGCCAGGAGTCAGTTCTTTACAGAGAGGAGACTCAGGAGACCACCAAAACCTTTCACAATTTACACAACTTCTTGCAGGCTGAAGGAGGAGGGTTGTTTCATTTTGTAGGGATATGTACCCACTCAGTTCTCAGGAAAATGAGCATTCTTCTACTCCAATACAAAAAAAAATGTGTACATCATTATTTTTGTTTCCATAACACACCTTCCCCCCTTTTCCTTCTTTTTCCCCTCCCCCTTTTTTTTCTTTCATTTTAAAGCCTTGAGTCTCTCTGATTGAAGCACACGTCCCTTACTGAAATGCAAATAAGGACACAGTTTTCCTGCTGCTTTCAGATTTGCTCAGGAAAATAGCACTAGATGTGATGGTAAAAACTATATCCTAATAACAGCACAGTTACATTTTTGAGCCTCATGAAACCTCTGAAAAAATAATAGAGATAGAAGCTTTATAAGCTTTTTTTATGATCGCTAAATCCTGTCACATATGGATGAAGAACTAAGGCACCTATCAAAATTGCACATTACTGAATTGTATGAATAAGAATATGATACATGGCACTCAGTCCAGCTAGATACAAACACACCTCCAACTGACCTAGTGACAGGTCCTCGGACCACTCAGAAGATTCTCCAGAGGCATCAGTATCTGCCTGGCTGGTCATAAAGTCTTCTTTTTTCCACCATATGTGAGTTGTTTCATCATTTGTGAAAAGTACAGTGACTATCTGCTGAGTAAAACATTTCTGTGGAGACAGTTTTGTAGAGATGGTAAGCTCCAAAGTAAACTGTGTGTTATGGAGAAACAGCACAATCAATAATATGCATTAAACTGAATAATCAAATTATTAGTAAGTTTGCTAAATTATTACATTGTCAGAACGACGTCTTCAATCAGTTAGCTGTGGAGATACAATTCCTGAAACAGTAATCATGACATGGAAAAGAAAGAGAGGTTCTTTGTTGGGTGTTGTGATTTTCTTTTGTTCTACTTTCTTTCTGTTTTTCTTCTTTGGCTGCCATTTGGCATAGTTCCCTGGACTAGAGGAACAGTCATGTGGCTGAAGCTACGCCAACAGCACTTCTGCAGCCAGCTGCTCACAGCATTAGTACATAAGAAGGCAGATTCCCTCCTGCCAGATAATTGTACTCCAAGCCACAAAACTCTTGGAAACTGGGCTGGAAAGTGGTATATCTCTCTTAAACAGCAGTTTTCAGGAATTCCTTCTCTAAGGGGATTTCTTAATTATGTCAAAGCTGTCTTAGTGAAAAGTGTAATATTAGAACTTTTTGGTATATTACAAGCTTGATGGTGAAATGGAAATCAAAACCAGATTAAAGTTTATTATTTATTTATTAGGCATTACAGGCCCAGCTCACTGGAAATATCTTGGTTCTATTTGACCAGCCATTCAACATTTTCTGGGAAATAAAATATATGAATTCATAAGTGTGAACTTTTCTAGTGAACATGATGAATCACACATTTGATTTCATATTTAGCTGTTCATATTCTGTAATTCATAGAATGCCATGTCAGACTTATTTTAGATGAATTTATGTGCCAGAATATCATCTATCCAATTCAGACATTTGGCAATGTTGACTTGAAGTCTTGGGAAAAGGGGCAAAATAGCAAGGCATATTGCAAGTCACATTAAGTAGCAGTGGGAGAGCAGGTGCAAGTGAATCACATGTAACTCTGTGTTGCTGCAGACTTACCTCCTTGTCAAAACTGCCTACACAGTCCCTGATAGTGAATAAATATAATCTTAATACCATTTCCTAACAGCTCAGAAAGTCAAGCTCCTGTCCTTATGTTCCAAAAAGTAAGAAAAACCTGCAGAGAAGTAACATATTCATAAGTTTCAGCATTTGATTAATTTTTTTTTTATATAGCTGATCATCTACAGATAGGTTAAGTGACTCTATCACAGTGGGACAGGTTGACTCTGTCAGTGTTTCTTATTCCTGCTTCCAATTAGTGTTACCTGAGTGCTTATTCAGTGGGATTTTGTGGTTCTTGCTGCAGCCTTGAAAGTGACTTAATTACTGTGAAATAAACAGAAAACAGAAATATATCAAAGGAATTTTATTAACAATTTTTTTCTAATTTATGCTTAAGTATGTTCTAACAGCCAAATCCAGATCTTCTATTAATAACCACAGGAAACATTCCTTCATGGTGAGTGAGGTAAAGTATGATGACTAATGTTCCTACAGTTTACAGTAAATAAATGGCTGGTCTTTGCTGTTTGTGGCTAAAACATCCCCACACAAAGCCAGCCTTCAGGATGGAGCTAGGCCCAGACACTAGCATCTCTTGGGATGTATAAAAAGATTGCACTAACCATAAATGTCAGAAAATACTCAGTTTGATTTACAAATTGTAAATGTCCATGAATATTTATGTAAATGTCAGAAGTATCTGGCTTGTAATTCCCTGATGTATCACAAATTCTTGGAGCACTATAAATAGACCTATCATTCAATCTGATACTGAATACATCAGGAACAAGCTGACACAAGTTCAGCATGTACCATGTCCAAATGTTGTAATTAATTTCTAGATACTTTGTTAAATAAGAAAAGTAGTACAAGGGTAATATATTAATGTTTATTTTATGGCATTCTAGAATTTGCTCTTTTCCATTGTGGATTGTTTTGGTTTTGTTTGTTTTTTTATGGAAAACTGACATTTCCTATTGGAATTAGTAAATCTAATTGATTTCTGTGACCTAGAAACCTAATAATCTCCAGGCCATTTTGTGTTTCAGTTGTCTCTATGAGAGGAGTTTGTGAGTATCAATTGAAACTTCCCTAATATGCTGAAAGGCAATTTAATGGTCTAAAGGACCTTTCTCCATGGGGCAATGAATGAAAATAAGAGTGAAAAATAGAGGCTTCTGACCACCTAGAGGGGTCTGGCACTAACACCAGTGTGGTGCCCTGAGCATTAGGGGCAATTATATTTCAGCACATGGGTGGTCCATGCAAGGTAATCCAGCTCTTGGTCTCTGCCAGCAGTCATGAGCAAATATTTGAATGGGAACAGTAAGAAACTTGGTGGTTACAGTATAATCTTCATTGAGGGATGACCTCCTCAACATCTTCAGTAGTTCCTGTATATGTGTATGCAAGAACTTTCCTTACTGTGTGTATTACTTAGCCTAGAAAATCTGAATATTTTACTTATTCACAGTAAATTATGATTATTATAAAATAAAAAAAAAAAATTGCTGAATTTTTCTTTTGCAGTATTTTTTGACAGTTACTTCCAGAGATGAACCCTATGCAATGTACAAGATTTTCTTCATCCTGGTGTCTAACTTCCCCAGTAGTAGAAGTATTGTGACCCAATGATTTGTTGTTTTATATATTTGTAGGTCACTCTTTTTCATCAGCTTTCTAACTAATCTTTTCACATGGAAAAATTTGTGTTTCATTCATGTTGCCAATCTCTTAACACCTCCTCCTATCTCAATGCTCTTTCCAATGTAGAATGACTAGAAGCAAACACAGAGCTTCTGATGAGGACAAGAGATCTAGAATCATAATATTACTATTCTCAAGGAAAAAAAAATCCATTATGAAACTTACATTATTCCTCTCTATCTCATTTCTGATGTAGAGTAACAGACTTGCTGATTAACTGATTCTAAGTGGTAATGTCCCATTCCTGCAGGTGTCTGCACGGACCAGGCTAGATATTCTGTGTTCTTAATCCTGTTGGGTAGTCTAACTTCCATTACTGTGTACTTTTTATTTCATCTCTTCCCATTCTCTTTTCTCAGAGAAGATTATAAGGATACTGTATTGTGTAAAGACAACAAGGATCATTTCAGTAGGTAGAATTTTAGTCTTACTAGAAATTTTGTATTTTTGAAAGAAAAAAAACACCCAACCTTGTAGTAAGTAGTTTTATATAGTTCTCTATGGGAAGAACATTTTTATTTTCAGATAAGGAAACATAAAATGTTATTCAGGTTTTTTTTTTTTTTTATAGTGTCTCTTCAGGATTTCTGACTGGTTAGATGGCTAGGAAGTCCTTCAGGAAATATGTCATAATGCATGCAGCTGAAGATAGGGGCTTTTAGCAGGAGGAGACAGATGTTTCCCATCAACATACCCATACCCTTGATTATTATATACATGTGTGCTAGATAAACAGTCTGCACACATACAAACACACATGTGTGGCTGTTTCCTACACTGAAGTGTACAAACTATCATAAGTTTTCCAGGAAGAAGGTGAATAAAACACTTACTTTATTGTTTGTCCACATGAACTTAATTTTCCTTTATTTGTTTTACCTTTGCAACATTTCCAGTCAATACTTGGCTCTTCAGAGACTAAGCTTTCACGGGCTTTGGTACAAATTTCTGTTGCAGCTGTAAAAGTAAATGACACAGTTGAACAAACACCAGGATCAGATAAACTCTTGTTAACACTAACTGAAGTTCTTTAGCTAGTATAGAAACCTGAAACTGAAAAAAGAAGCCAAAACTTTTTAAAGGGGAAATAATTTTCCTCAGGTGGAGGATGGGAGGCCTCACTTTTTTTCTTGTTATGACAGATATAGGTGAAGCAAAGGGACAAATATAGCAAATAAACAAATTTATAACTCCAGCTGAAGCTACATATGAGTTACTTTGATAGATGCTACGAGTTATCCTGTCACTCCAGCTCAATTAGCAGCTGCAGGGAAGTGGTCATTGCAGATGGAGCAGAATCAGCTGCTCAGATAGCTCTGCTGTAAGGCACAAGCTTCATGTGGCACTGTGAAACAGATGCATTTTTTACTTTCATAGGTACTAATAGGTGTGGATGTATCCTTAAATTTACTTGGTTTTCCCAAATGTACTTAAGATTCTAGGTTGCATCATTTTCTTTACTTCTTTACCAATTGCATAATTTTTCTTTACTTCTTACTCTTCCTTGTGACATAAAAAGAAAATGTAAATGTGGTCATGCAAATATTAAACTGGAAACTCAGAAAAACTGGTTATTTTAAGCAACAAAGTTCATCTGATTTATGTCATGCACTAGAGGCTAAGTCAGGTGTTTCAACATCATTTGCACTCTATTGAACCAGGGACTGAAAAATCAGAAAATTTATAATTTGGAAACTGGGTTTTATCACTAAAAAATGGAAGCAAAGTCCACTGAGTTAGGTTTCTACCAGTGGTGAAGGAGAAAATTAAGTTTCTTTTAAACATCATATAAGAAAAACATGAGCTTGCCATGGCATATCTAGAAGTGATGGGGTCCTCAGGATAAGTGCCACTGGCACCTGAGAATCAGGAAGAAATTTACACTAGTCTAGTATATGTGGTTAATCTTATGAACCTTCTGAAAGAAAATGTTGATTTGTGAATAAATGTTTCTGTTTCAAATAGAGGGGAGAAAAAAGAGGGGGGAAAAAGGAGACAAAAAGAGATATAAAAGGAATGTAACTTCTTAGCATTTCTCCTGGCATCCAGATGATTTCCTTAATAAGGTAGTTGTGCAGTCTTAATGAGCATGTAAGTGGCAAATGGTGTTTGTTCCACGTCTCCTCTTGGCCACAGTCTTTGTTTAAGCTCTCTCCCACATGACAGAGTAAAGTGTTATTTGGAACTTGGAACATGACATATTTGAGGCTTATCTCATTTTGGCATAAAAATACATGTAGTTCTGTTTTACAATAAACTCTGCTTGCTGCCATAGGAGACAAAAGGAATTCTAGATAGAGTGGTTATACAATACAAATACAAGCACACATTAAGGCCAAAATAAGGCTTATTGTTTACAGATAAGAATAAAATTATTTTAAACAGGTGTTATATTAATTTCTAGGTGGGGCCAGTAACAAAATGTGGTGTTATGCCATTAAAAATCTGTTTCATGATCCTGACAAAATTTCATCCTCAAATACAGAGCAACAGATGTGTCTGTGATCCACAAAAGATTTAAATTTTGCTGTCACAGTTCCTCATGCTTGACTACCCCTATTAGACTACAATTAAAATATAAAGTTTTATTTATACTGTACATAATTTTCAGTCTTTATCACTAAATGTACCATATATTTACCCAAAAAGTCATGTAATATTTAAATATAAATATAGTAGTATGTAGTAATGCATATTAGGTATTGTCTGTTAAACATCTAATTATACAATGATATGACTTCCTTATAAATGATGAAAGTCACAAATGATATATTTTTGTAAAAATCTGATTTGAAACCTCTTTTTAGGTAGCTTGATGTTATCAAAAAGTGATAACATAGTACCCACTCTGAATTAAGTGAGCACTATATGGGGGCCCTGATTTTTCTATGGTTGAATCTGCAGAGTGAATAAAACCACCCAGAAATCTTTTCATCTGGTGAACTGTGGCTGGATGGCGTGACATGGCAAGGAGGCTGTAGCAGGTGGTGGTCAGACTCTTCTCCCAGGCAACCAGAAACAGGACAGAGGACACAGTCTTAATCTGTGCCAGAGAAATTTTAGGCCAAACATTAGCAAAAAAATTCTTTACAAAAAGAGTGGTTGAGAGGCATTGGAATCACCATCCCTGAAGGTGTGTAAAAAGACTGGATATGGCACTCAGTGCCATGATTTTTTGACAAAGTGGTTTTAGGTTTTACACTGGACTTGATAATCTCCAAGGTCTTTTCAACCTAGTTAATTCTGTGATTCTGTGACAGGGCCATGTCAGTAACACTAACCACTCCTGCTGCCTGGAATGGAATATGAGGTGCCAAAATACTCTTCAGGGCTCAGGTGGTCCGAAGTAGCATTCAAACCAAGAAGGGTTTCAGCCTTTCTGCTGCATTAGAATAGATTGATCACAGTTTTCTAAAGGAATATATTGTTTTCTTCTTGCATATATTACAGGACAGTCAACTCTAACTGTTTCTCAGTTATTATTTTGGAAAATCATAAGAGTTTGTGTAAAAAGCCTTTCTTTTTTTCCGTATCTAAATCTTAAAGAGTTTATCAAAACCAGAGAAGCCAGGAACTTTCTTAAGATTCAGTTGAGATTTTCATCTAAAACCTGGACTCTAGAAACTTTAAGGAAAATACTCAGTCTGTGAGACTGGATCTATCATTTCAGAGGGCAGCAAGGCAGAATAGTGTGACTTTGACAGCCACACCTTGAAATATTTAGCTATCTAAAATTCTAGTTTTCACTGCACAGAGTGGATGTGTGATCCAGAGTGGTCATTGTAGTGCTTTGCTTTTTCTTCTGGGTTCAAAGTAGAGAACTGTTAGGCAGCAGTATAAGGAATTCATCCAGACTAATGTTGTCATGAAAAACACACCAGCTTCTTCTTCCCTGACATTCTTCCAAGATGCAGATTTCCCAGCTGTCTAATGCAACTGTTTTAGGAAGTAGGGAAAGGAGCAGACAGACCTGGAAAAGCTGTGCTTGCGCTTTCCACTAAGAGAAAGATTTGCTGGATTTGTACTCTCTTCATCCTTTCAAAGAAATAACTGGTCTTTGATCAAGAAGATATTTTTATAATTTGGACCATTTATTTTGAATTAATATGTTGTTCTGATTATGGTTTACAGTAGCTAATGTAAGTTTAAATGAAGGAGGATAAAAAGCAGTCAGAGAATGCAGTGAAAATGATTTATTGCAGCATAGGGCTATCTAATTGATCTGCAGTTCACCAGGTTCTTGACTTTCATAAAGAAAAATTGATGGAATATATTAGCAATTCATTGTAAATACTTTCTCACAAGATGCTTCTAAATGGTTTAGATAACATTTTCTTTTGGTGCAATATATTTATTTGATCCTGGAACATTTAATTCACCGTTAAATGTCATACACTCTGTTACTATAAAAGGATAAAACTTCTTCTAAGTACATATTGTTTCAGTAAGGCATGAGTGTGTTTATGGCAGACCTTCGGGTTTACAAAATCACTTCAAAATATCTGCTTTAGAAGTTATGGTGATAATGTAAAGTAATGTAAAACTCTCTGTGATAACAATAGAAAGTGTTCTTGGACATCTGCACTTGAAGTCCCACAGTGCTTATCCTAAATTTGGGCAGCAGCATTATTTTTGCATTTATATTGTATCTTCTAGTAAAGTAAAGTATTATAGCAATGTTAGAAAGACATTGCAGTTCTGCATCCTTAAGGAATGTTATTTTTTCTTCTCTTTAATTTTTACATTTTTTGTTCTTCTGTATTTAATATTTTTATGTATAACCTAAGTATTTTTTAAATTGAAGTTGTTATCCTATTCATTAATTAAAGTCACTGCAGATTTTCTGCCATGTTTTGGGAATTTATTTCTGGCTAATGAATTGCTTGCTTTAGTTACCTTCTTTCTTTTTCTTGTGTCACTAAATGGTTAACTACAGAAAATTCAGAATTAACAGAATTAACTTCTATAGATTTGATATTTTTATTTGGCAACATGACAGGATACTATAAAGCAAAGAGTGGAAAGAGAAAAAAAATGTTAAGGGGGCAATAGTCTGCAATGAAAGCGACAGGGTATGACATTAATGTCATTTACTCTGTAGCAAAATTTATTCTGTAGCAAAAACTACATCACACTGCTCCATCTCAATTTTTTTCATTTCTCTGTTTTGAAGGGCTGAAATTGTTTCCCAGCTGCCTAGAGTCTTCTAATCTGTAATGTCTGTTTATAGCAAAACAGTATTTGGAGCTCCTTAAAGACAGGAGTTCCTAGAGGTAGCAATCTACCCTGGTGAGTTCCCTTCATGGTTACACCTTACCAAGTTCAAGAGAACATGATGTGCATTCCCTTCCAGTAATATAAATTAGCGGATTATAAGTATTTATCTAAGAAATAACTAGTAATATGTGTAATGGCCAAGCATAGGCCAGAGCCATCCCAGGTTGCCACTAACCGGTAAAACCAGGATGCAAATGGCTGTAATGGGTAAAAGCTTCGTTACCGTTTTCAAGGCAAAATTTTATGGCAAACCCTTAGCATCAACAAGCATGGCAGACCAGTAGTGCTTGCGCACAGAAATTTCCTGTTTCCAGTCTCAGAGTATATTCATAAAATTTTACATAATATTTTCTCCATTCTGTATCTCTCACAGCCATTGTAATTGGAGAGGCATTCATTTATTTTGGAACCTACTGTCCCACAGTGAATTTAGTATCACTAAAAAAAAAAATTTGTAATTCTTGTTGACAAATATTCAGGATTTTAAAGGCACCTGTTGATCTCTGTAAATATAACCAGAAATATGACAAAAACCTTAAAGGTTCTCTAAAGAAAATTTTAATGAAGGAAATACCATTTAAACAATGCTGCTGGAAATTTAATTTATAAATTTACTTGCTATACTATCCAGGCCACCCAAGTGGCCAGCAGGCACTGATATTTCCTAGAATAGCAACTCACAAGACCAAAAAAACACTCCTCCTCCACATGGGTTAGGAGGTCTGCATCCTTTGGAGTTATAGACAGTAAACCACTACTTCTTCAGCTCCTCCCTCTTAGAAGTGCTGTAAAGTGAATTAGTCAATGCTGTGAAGTTTTGTTTTTGTAAAACATCACCTTGAAATTTTGCATTTAATCTTCAATCATTTTGAAATGGTACAAAGGGTTAGTGTTTGCTGATAAGGAAGTAAAAATTGTTTGTTGTTGTTCTTTACAATTTTTAGTTTAAAACAAAACTTGCATTTTTTCCCCTCAAAAACAAAATTTGGAGGGCTAGTTAAAATAGACAGTATTGTGCAGCTCTAAGATTTGATCAATGCTGAATATTCCTGAGTGTATTAAACAGAAGCCACATGCACTATAGAAACAATGTACATTTTACCTGTAATTTAGTATGCACTAAAATTCATGAAGAATGTTCTGCAACACACTGTAGTTAGGGCCCACTGGTGTGTTAGACAGAAGTACAGGACAAATAATTTTTGGCATCTATTTCATTTGGTTCAATTTTGATATTTGCGTGTTTTGTGAGATTTTTTACTATATAAAATAGTAAAAAAATATAAAATAGAGGTCAGAGAAAAAAAATTTGAGGTAGTTCAGCTTTTTCTACTTACACTAGTAAATTTACAAGGAAAAATGTTTTCCAAGAGCCATAGGAAACAAAGTTAACAGAAGTGAACTTATCTTGCTGGGATGATTGTCAGGAAAGTGACATATCAGAATGAATAATCGAAGTTGATTAAACCAAGGAAATACATGGACTGCAAAAGATTTAGGGAATCATTTAGCACAAAATTCAACTGGATATTTGGCATAGATAGTCCAGTATAGTTGCATTTCTAACTTTTATATATTAAGAGAGAGAAGTGGCAGTGTAAAACATGATAAAAAACCAGCCCTGAAAAGTGAAGAGATTCTCCAGCTGTTCATTCAAGTAGAAACCTAGTTACAAAAGGTGCAGATGCATTCGGTTTATTATTTATTTTGTATTTTGTTCTTGGTAGTTATATGTTATATGTTTTGTTTTTTTAAACATAAGGGCATCTTTGTTTGGTGAGGCTTCTATCTTAGTCTTTCTGCAAACTGACTTTAAAAAAGAGTATCATGATATATTATTGCTGTGCTTTTTTTTTTTCTCTAATGGTGTAAATAAGCCATCAGTTTGCTGAGTAGTTAGAGTTAGTATTTGCTGAAGTTACAATGCAAAATGAGGCAGGAAAGTGTTATTAGCAATCATCAACTTCAATTTGTAAATCAATTGTAACACAGTAAAAATAAAAATCAGTATGTGTACCTAAATTCTGTCATGTCAACTAAATATATTGAGCAGTTAAATACCACTTTGTGTACTTAATAGTCATGTTTACTGTAGCATGGCTTAGTTGTTCAGGAATAGTGGCCCATCAGCTGAGCGTGAAAAGAAATCTCAGACTGATTTCAGACATGAGCAAGATGACAACCATTAGGGCAGAAGTGAGATCTGAAGTCTAAATTGAAGGAATGCTAGTCAAGTATTATTGGAAATTATAATTTTAACATTACTTTTTGTGTAACAGTGATAGTATTAGTAGTACTTTTTTTGCAATATGTGTCATGTTTTCCACTTTAGGGAAAAATTATTACTTTTTTCACTGATATGCCTACTAAGGGAAGAGCAACAGGTTCTCTCACTCTATTGTAGCTGCTCTGACTTAACAAAAGGGCCCCTCTTAAAAGAGCTGAAGTGGGATAACATTGAATGTGGTGCTGTCATGCCTATTCATATTTAAACCAGAGATTCATATCTGCACCACAATATGGAATTATTAAAGTTCTTTCAGTTCCATATATCTATGAATAAATCTCTACAGGAGAGAAAGATTCACGTTATTTATTTAATTACATACTGCAAGAGACAAAACACTAAGTAAGTTTCATGTTCAAACTAAAATTACACCATACACAGGATACATAAATGATGAAAAGAAGACTGTATATAGGAGAGGCCTAAAGATTGTTTAGAAAAATGAGTTAACTATTCTGATGTTCAATGAATTTTCTTCATTAAGATTTTGTTTGTTGATAAGAGTTGAAAAAAAACTTCTTATCAGGGAAATTACTAATATTATTCTTAAGCTCCAATGCATTCTTTTTGTTCTATAATGCTCTGTAAACCCCTTAGCCATTTAAAATGTCATTCTCTAAAAAACAAGGCAAAATCAAGCCAGAAAGGCTTGACAGAGCATAAAGGCAAAAGTCTCAGCCACAAAATGAAATTTTTAATGTAGAATGTTTTCATCTATTAATAATGCAATGCATCTCCAAAACTACCTCAATAGTTTTTTTTGTTTGTTTGGGGTTTTTAATTATTTTTGTTTGTTTTATGTTTGTTTTGTTGTTGTTGTTGGGTTTTGTTGTTGTTGTTGTTGTTGTTGGTTTTTTTCTTTTTGGTTGTGGTTTTGTTTCGGGTTTTTTTGGGGTTTTTTTGTTGTGAAAATACATGGGGTCTCATTATTGTAGTATACTTTATCCACTTCACTGGCTATCATCATAGAAACCATGTGAATCAAAATAGACAAGTTCTGTAACCTAGAATCATGTTTCTGAAGCAATGGAGGAAGCTCAAGAACAAGAGGAGTTTTTTTGTATCTCATCCCTCAATGTGACATGCAAAGGGCAAGACAGGGAATTGAAAGCTGTCATTCTTTTGGACACTAAAATTAATAGAACCATAGAATCATTATTTTTAAGCATATATTTTCCTTACAATCCCCCTTGTCACTCTCTATTCTATAGACACTGTTTCTCTCTTTTTGCTTTCCACAGATCTGTTATTTGTTCTCTTTTCAGCATCTCTTTCTTCTTGAGTGCTCTTTTGTTTTGTTTATTTTCCTGTGGGTTTGTTTTATTCTAGCACTGTCAAATCATTTCTTGAGAGATATCTTTTTCTGAAAATCTGACATCAATATAAATGTCTTTCTTTGATTAAGAACTTAGAACATTAACATATTTGAACTCTGACTTATTTTGGCACTACAGGTTTAATTGTTGCTATCTACATATTTGGAAACCTTCATTCAGATCTTAGAAGGACAGGACTTAGCCAATTTCTTTTGAAAATAAAGCCAATCCTTCTCCAACATCCATACTATTTTAGAAGTCAAGAACTAATAATTAGTACAAATATCTACTGACGTATATTTCAGAAATTCATCCCAATCAAGGCTGTGAATGAGTAGATCTGAAGGCACATTGCATTCCTGAAAGCTCAGCCTCTTCCCTGAGACCTCTGAGCCTCCAGTAATGTGCAGTTTGGCACATGTCTGTGTCAGGCAACTCAGCCACAGCTCCTAGTGCTTAATTTGCTGGGACTGGGCATGCAGAGGGTCTGCATAAAAAAAAAAAACAAACCCATGCTTATCCTCAGACAAGAGGACATGAACCTTTGCATGAAGTGCAAAGCTGAGAAATGTGATCATAATTCAAGTAGTCATGGTATTGAAATGGGCTTTTCTCAGTTTCTTGAGTTACAATAATACTTTTTATTGCTCTAGGTAGTTGAAAATTTATTAATTATTAGAAAAGTTTTTGAGTCTTTATTTTCCTTAGATGCCTCTGAGAAAGAATATTTCCAGAATTAGTGTTTGCTATAAGTGGTTCTGTATAAGCTTTTTAAGAATAAAGATTTCTGTACAGAGCTTTCTCTAAAATTAAGACTTTTTTGAACCATCTGCCCAAGGGTCATAAAGAAAGTAAGCAATAGAGTGCTTGAGGGGAAAATTGCTATGCTGGAAGGAAAACTTCCAATGTGCTGTTTGGAAGACTTTGGAGAAAAGAGATGGGATAACTGAGCTCCAAATATTCATTACATCATTAAATTTATCAACACTGTTACATACAGTTTATAATGACACTGAAGAAATCCTAGTTTTTCTCCTGCAGTCAGAGCAATATGTATTAGATCCAGAACTTTTTAAGCAAAGAAGCTTAGTAGCTCGTCCTTCTCTTTGCAAAAATGTGATCCTGAGAAAGATTTTAGATGCCAAGACTTGTTTTTTAAGTTGTAAAAGGCAAAAGTGAATAATTTAGTTGTGTTCTTGTCCAAAGTAATAGAACACAATGGATAGAGACAGAACGGAAAAAATTCCCTGCCAGTTTCTCTCTTCTTAAATGTCACTTTATTTGGATGATGATCAGCTGGATTGTCTTTGCAAGACTGACTTTATTTACACATACAAAATTGCTTAAACAGCAAAAATAAATTCCAACACTTTGTAACTTCATATTCCGGAGACAGTAATGTGCATCTTGCTGTGATTTGTAAACCTGCCAGTGTATTTTGAATGCTAGTTCAAATTAAATTATAAGTTATGAAACATGTGCATATGAGCATGTAAATTAAAAGAATGTACTGCAAACATTTAATGTCAGTATACAGTCAATATTGCAGCCAATATTTAATGTCAGTAGTTGGCTTTAGCAATGTTTGCAATATAAAACACAAGACCATTTTGTGAATTTTTACTATAGTGAATTATAAAAGAAAAAAAATTCACTGCTGCAATATTTGTATAATAAATTTTTCAAAAATTTTCTAGAAATTAGTCTTCATGTAAGCTTTCACATAGAGAAAATCATATATAATTTTTTTCAGTGTTTTCATAGGTAATCTCAGGTGATAATTAAAAAAAATCTGAAGTGTCTTTTGACCCCAGTCTGTTGTATTTTTGAACCCACCTTTAGACATGTAAAAAAAGAAAGCAAACAAACCATCCTTCAAAATTACATGTGAAATGCTCACAGTAGTTTAAAAGGGCTGACTCCGGGTTTTGTAGATTTTGTGCAAACACTGAAATACAGCCCATATGGTCTTAACCAACAGTGAACACATCCTGTTAGATGTGCTGCATAAATTAGGTTGTTTCAAATAAGAACTAGTACAATTTAGATTTCTTTATATTCATGGATGCTTTATATTCATGGAATAGATTCTAATGGAAGCAATGTTCAGATATATACAAGACAAGGAAGTGAACCAAGGTAGCCATGGTTTCACTAAGCTCAAAAAGAGCCTGATCAATCTCTGTGCCCACCTGTGATGGAGTAACTGTGATGCTCAAAAAGGGAAGACCAACTGGTGTAGTCTGCCTGGGCTTCTGAAAGCTTTAAACACAGTTTCACATGGAATCATAAACTCCAAACTGGATATTTGGAGTAGGATTTTAAGGGTAAACTAAGGAAAGGGTGAGATGAATGCAGCAGAGTTACAGTCAATGGCTCTATGTCCAGATGGAGGCCAGTGATGAATGGTGTCCCTCAGGGCTGTCTCGAGACTGATGCTCTTCAGTATTTCTATCAGTGACAGAGGCAGTGGGACTGAGTGCACCCTCAGTACATTTGCAGTGACAGGGTGCTGAGCAGCGCAGGTGACACTACAGAAAGATTGGGTGCCATCCAGGTGCACCAGGATAACCTTGAGAACTGAGACCATGAGAAGCTAAGGATGTTAAAAAGTCCAAGTGCAAGTGCTGCACCACAGTCAGAGAAGTCCCATATGTGAGTACAGGACTTATTGAGAGCGGCCCTGCCAAGAAGGACTTGGAGGTTCTCATGGCTGAAAACCTGGACATGACCCAGCAATGGACCCTTGGAGCCCAGAGAGCCAAACATTTCCTGGGCTACATCCAAGGCAGTGTGGCCAGCAGAGAGTGATGAGGGATTCTGCCCCTCTGCTCTGCTCTGGTGCAACCCCACCTGCAGTGCTGCATCAGCTCTGGGGTCACAACACAGGAAGGACCTGTTGGAGCATGTCCAGAGGAGACCACAGAGATAATGAGCAAGCTGGAGTGCCTTTTTTTGTGAAGAGGGGCTCAGAGTGTTTGGGCTAGGATTTTTTTCTTTTTTTTTTTTTTTTAAGGATATATGTTGTAAAGTTGTAAAGTTAATGAACATAATTTAATTTAAAAAATAACACCCAAAATAAATAAAGAGGAAGATTTGGTGTCTTTTGTCTTATTATAGTCAGAGATTCTCTCTTTCTACATTTAACATAGCAGCAAATATATAGAAGGAAGTTAGCTGGATTGAATCCAATGTTAAAAACAGAGATATATTTGCTAATCAAATACTGAAGGAGACCATCAAGAGAAAGTAATAGATTGATTTGCTATTTTAGAAGGCTACCATATGTAAAACACTAGCAAGGTATGAAGTGAAACTGTACTGGTCTCAGAATTACTCTCCTAACAGGAAGTATGTTGAGGTCTATATACTTATGTATTCCTCTTTGTATATCCATATAATAGGCTAAGCTATGATATGTTTGGTGACACACAAAGCATCTCTTACTCATAGAAGATTAAAGAGGAAAGATGCCCATTGCCCATGGTAATGCACTGGCAATCCTGAAATGCTTGCATCCAATTTAGGCAATTTAAATTTCCACAAGACCATGAAGTTTCTGGCCATTGTCATCTCTGGTGGTATTTACAGACAGTGTTGCTAAGAGTCTCTTTGGGATTTACAGTGCAACATGGTTTTCTTGTGCCTGGTACATTGTTTAATAAGGAGAAATTCAAACATATAAATATGGAATAAAGAATTCAGCCAGATCTAACAAATTAGTCCTAAACTGAGAAGAAATTTAGAATCAATGAATATCAGAACATACTGTATCTCTCCCTCCAGATGCCTGAATATTCAGAAGAAGTAGGTCTTATTGGAGTTTTCAGTGGTAGGCATAACTACTGTACTATATACAGGGATATTCCTTTTGATCACTTTGCTCTTCCTCCCATGGGAAGGAAGGAGGGGAGAGGTCAGAAGTGCAGCTTTTTTTTTTTTACTACATTAAATATGGATTGGGGCAGTGGTGTCTCAGCATTGTTCATCTCTCACAAAATCCAAATACGATGTGAGGCCAAATATGAAAATATTTCTATATTTCTATAAAAGGAAAAAAATTTAATCCTATCTATGTTCAGTTCAACTGCTACAAGTAGGAGAGTCATGAGGCAAAAATCTGCAATCACCATGTTATATAAACTTCTAGGTTTTATCCTGGTACCATAGAATTTATCAAGTCCATTTTGAATTGCCCAAAACATAGGTTTCTAACATAAAATAAGGAGGAAGCCATAGCCCACAGAAGGGTAGCTAGACATCTGAGAGGAGCAGTTCTGTCTGTCTTAAAATAGATGTCTGAATCATGGAAACAGACTACCTCAGCAAGTGTCCCTCAGAGCTGTCTCTAGCAGGAGCCTAGCTGACCAGTTTAAATGAGCAACCAATCCTCTGGCAGCTCACGGCTAGTGAGAAAACTCCTTTCTTTGTGTGCCTTGTTTAACTCTCAGTGAATAATTCATGACAAGTAATGTACTCTCAATGTAACCTTCATTTGTTCTCATAGCAACTCTCCAGTAACTTGCAACTTTTTAAATGCATAGTTTTTTCCCTTTAATTGCAGTTTTGAGTTTGACAGTTTTGCATTAAAAATCGAACACATTTTGTACTTTTGAGTGTTCATATAAAATGTTTGGGTTTTTTTTTCTTTTTTCACCTCATACAAGTCATGCTTTGGAGTTTTTCATACCTCAAAAACAAACAGAAGTGAACCATGAGTAGCAAATTTTATGCAAATTTAAGTGGATTTTTTTGAAACTTAAGTGCCATGGAGGTATACTTCCTCTTCAAGAAAGGCTTTGTAACATAATGCATAATTTAAATTTAATTTTAGTTCTGACATTTTTCTGAAGGACTTAGAAGTATGGATGATGTCATTCTACCAAACAGGAGACTTATCCATGTCTGACTCATTCAGGCCATGATCCCATACCTGTGGATGCCAAGTTTCCAGTGAAGGACATGGAGAAATCCACTGTACTGTTTTGTAGAGAACTCTTCTGTTACACTAATGTGGTTACCTCACCACAGATTTGCTTTCAGGATGAATTTCTGACAGTAAAATTTATTGTTTCCAAAAAGACAAAATGTTACAGAAACATTCATTTTAGAGTATGCATAGCTGGGTTGGGCAGCTTTTCTGTTAATGTTTATTTTTTGTTCTAGACAAGATGACATTGGAAAAGAAAAAGTGATTTACTATATAAGGCTAGCTAACATGCTTAAAATTTAAGTATAAATTTTCACATTGTACATACAAGTTTTGTTTGCTTGAACTATGGTCTGTGTGTACTCTTGAAATACATCCATTGTCTTGAAATGTTGGTATTCGTAAGAGTCTTCCAACCTCACACTAACCTCAGTTAATCTCACACTATCCCATTCTTCTGAACAAGATGATGATGAAAGAAGACATGTCTTACAAAATATAAGAGTTCTGTGATAGTGAGCCTGGCACTCGAGAGTAACTTTGTCCAGGACCAGTCATAATTATGGAAGATTTGTAAAAGGAATACAATTCTTTCTTGCCTTTCCTAGCAGCTACTGCTTCATTTGGGGGAAAAAAAATTAGTCTTTTTTTTTTTTAGCCTAAAAAAGCTGGCATATTACTCTTGGAAACCATAGCTTAACTCCCTATTGAGTTGAGTATGAACCACCAATGTTTATTTTTTAAGCAACTATTTAGCTAAGAAATTGTAGTCTGAGTTTGTGTGGAGCAAATAGTTCAAAAACAGAAGGTCTGATGGAAACACTGATAGATTTTTCCTTTAACCTTGTAATTAGTGCTGTATTATGGCAGTAACCCCAATTAGGTTTTACAAAAGTCAATGTTTTTATAATGCAACCTGTGTTTTTATGTCTATGTTTTTATAGCTAGCTAGCTAGCTAGATATACCCATGGTTCAATCTGGGAGGAATTTTTATGATTATTAAAAAAAAAAAAAAAAGAGGAAAACAGCTTGACATACTAGGCAGCCTTAGCTCACCTAATGTTCAAAGTCTGCTGGTAGGGTAGTATTTAATTTTAGGCTATTTGCTGGTATACAGTGTTAATCCAACATTAACAGATATCATTTATTCCACCTTAATGACAGATGTAACCAGAGACCACAGCATAGCTGATGGCACTGTTTGCCTAGAACATAATGTTTCTCTGAAAAAAAGTATTCTCCTACTCCTAACAATAATCTCTTTTAATTTTCTTTTTGAATCTCTAGCAATGAAGATTTGAGCAGTTTCTATTTTTATTTTTGCAATCGAATCTGTGTGGACCAACAATGGTCAGTTAGTACTGAGGTTGCTACCAATTGCATAACTGATTAAATCAAATTAAGAGTAGGCAGGAATAAAGGCAGAAGGACACATTTTCAGTCTGATATATATATATATATATATATATATATATATATATATATATATATATATAT